>VXAX01003556.1:6465143-6545853 GCA_013399835.1 Leptocoma aspasia
GGAGAGGGACACCGAGTGCTGTGACCCGGCAGGACAGGCACTGACAGGGCCGGAGAGGGACACCGAGTGCTGTGACCCAGCAGGACAGGCACAGACAGGGATGGAGAGGGACACCGAGTGCTGTGACCAGGTAGGACAGACATTTTAGCTCAGCAGCGAGAGGCAAAGCAATGCACCATCACCTTTCTCTTGGTGGCTGTACCTGAATGACACCATGGCTTCTCAATACCAGCAGATCACACCCATCACAAAGTCGACAGCATAAAACAGCCCAGGTAAGCCCAAGAGGTTTCAGCTTCTCATATTCCTGCTTTCAAGAAAGGAACAGACTATTTTTTTTAAATGGCAGAAGTGTATTTAATATTTTTCATATACAAATTAAGAGAATGCACAAAAAAATCCTTATTGTATCCAAGTGAAGTAAGCCAAACCAACACAATTTAATATTTAAAAAATACTACAGAGATTAAGCAGCTACAGTGGAAAAAATTAGAAGCTTTTCAATTCCATTTTTTGCAAAATTACATTCTAAATACTACCTTGCACACACAAGTGCATCCCCCAGTGCAAAAAAATCCAGTACAAAATAGTTTTAAACCCACATATTATCATCCTGCAATGAAAATAAATTCACATTTGAAGAAAGCCATCACATTTTTTCTCTTCAGTAACGAGATTATTGCACAAAACAATCATGTGCTTTTTCCCACAATCATTGATATTTTACAGCCTTAGTGATTCCAAAGGCAATGGTGTGAGGTTCCAACATTTGTTGCTGCTCAAGCATGCCCATAGAACATACATCCTGCTTTATACAAATGAAATGTCTTGAGCTGATCAGCTGAATTCTTTCCTTCTCATGCATAAACCCCAACAGTAATGATTTTGCTGCACTGATTAGACCTTGTGATTCTGTGGTGACCAATTTTGACTGATGATGATGATGATGCATAAGAAGAAATCATAATCCAAGTAAAACTGACTTCACAGGATCAACATGACAGAAAGGCAAGCAAACCTATTTCTCACTCAAGCAAGCTCACTATACAGATTATATTCTCAAAGTACAAAAATAGGCCATATATTGAGAACTGAGCTGTATTCCTCACAGAACCAGATCCCAGAGCATAAACACACTTCAAATTCACAGTTCCATAATTAAAAAAGTCCTGAAATCCTTTGGCTGGATTGAGGTGGGGTCATATTGCCAGGTAGAGCTTCAGTAGTAGCCTAGCTCAACCTAAAGCAATTTACTTAACCCAAAAGTCAAATTGCTCCACTGAAGCAGGTAAGGTAGAGTTTATTTTTAAAAAGTAGTCTTAGACTATAAGAAGAAGGACTAAACTAGAATTAATTTTTAAGAAATCCACAGTTGCTCATTAAATCTATCGGATAGAATTTAACTACGACACAAAATGCCAGTGCTGTTGCAGACAGCCTTGAGAGCACTGGTCAGTAGTATTGCTTCAAAATGATGAGACGAACAACAGAATAAGCATTTATTAGCACCAAAGGAAACACCACATTTCTCAGTTTATACCTAACCCCCAACTGCAGAACCCCTGCTGTCAACCCCACCACCCATTCCAACACCTGAAACATCCTAACACTAAGGACAGTATCAACACTGCAGTCAGGTACACCCTGGGTGACTTTAGCACTTCTTGCAAAACACAAGGGGACTCTACCAAACCAGTGTGACTACCACGGTGGTGCAGTTACAACATGCTTTATGGTTTTAATCAATATTACTAAATATAAGTATAAAAGTTGGACCAAGTTAAATAAAAAACATGGCTCCATAGGTGCTACTCGTGAGATAAGAAATGTTTGGGTGTTTTTATGATTAATTTTTCACAGCATCCAAGTTGTCATGAAGGATATGGCAAAAGGTTAGGACAGCTGGCCACAGTCAGTAATGACAATCTTTTTGGAGGGCTTTCCACTCTTGGAACCAAAGCTCTCAATTTTTTTCACTACATCCATTCCTTCCTTTACATGCCCAAAAACAACGTGCTTTCCATCTAGCCTGTAAAACAAATATACAAAGGCAGTTTTACTTAAAACAACATAAAGACAGTGTTAGAAGATCTTCATAGCTCTCACCTGCTGACCAACTCTATGGCAAAGGCTCAACTGCCCTTCAAGTGACATGAAGCTTTATAACATGACTTTAGCTCTGGACCTTAGAAGCACTCAGAGGGATAGCAGCCTTGTTGCTGTCACAGCCCTTCCTCCCTCAAGTAACAAACCCAATTTATTTTCCACTGGAATCAAGTAATTTGGAAATAACAACAAAACAGAGAACCAACCAATCAAACAAACAAACAAACAAAAAAAAATCAACCCACAAGCAACACAAAAAAACCCCCCTAAGAAAACCCCAAACCCTCCAGATTCAGGCATCAATTAATGAGGGTAAACTGCAGGGCTGAGAACCTACCAGTCAGTTTTTGCAGTGCAAATGAAGAACTGGGATCCATTTGTGTTGGGTCCTGCATTGGCCATTGAAAGAACACCTGGAACAGCAGCAGCTCGTTAGACTGGTGTAACAAGTATACAGTGGAAAAGACTTTTCCTCTACACATTTAGACTAAAGATGGACAGAAGATGTGATGGTCTCACAGTATCTCCAAGTAATTTCTAATGCCAACTTCTTGCCTTGGACTATTCCCTCCTGCCCAGCCTCCCTTGCTTCCAGAGCAAGTGTTAGGAGTGTAATCAGCTGTACACACCCTGAATGCAATTAACACCAGCTAACCTCTCCAGTGGTGCAACAGCAGCAGTCTCCTGGGACGAGGAAGTAACAATGCAAAAAAGAGAGACTATGGAATTCAATCAGATATTCTTCGGTATGGCCCTTACTTTGCTTTTTCTGGCTTTGAGCTTAATGTTACCTACTACATAAGAAATCCCAGATCACTTTGTTTTACTTCTGCAGTAATCTTCCAAGTAAAAACTGAAGTCTAAGACTTATGAAAGTAGTAATTTCACCTCTGGAGAATTCTTAAGCCCCTTATGGGCTGGCATATATTTGTAGAGCAGTCTGCACAAATAAGCCAGGGACAACACATTGTTAAATTTGATACTTCTGTAATTACCAAGTGACCCTCAAATCCAAAAAAACTTATTTTATTAAAAACACATCTTCATAAACAATGCTTCATTATAGGTTATAGTTATCAGAAGGTAAAAACAACACGTTTATTTACCAGGTCCTACATGCTTAAGTGTGAAATTTTCATCTGGAAATCTACTGCCATAAATGGATTTTCCACCGGTTCCATTATGATTTGTAAAGTCACCACCCTGAAACAGAAATGGGTATTAACTCTACTAGCACACATGGACTATTTCATATCAAAAGTGATGCTAATACACACATATCAAATACACACATATCAAAAGTGTGTATTGCAAATACACACTTTTGATATGTGTGTATTTGCAATAGCAAACACACTTGCTCTAGTTTAAAAGTGACAACATTAACAAATTTTCTTCAGCTTAAGGATGAGCATGGCCACTCAATTTAGAACTGTGTTAACTAGATGAAGGTACAGTCAGGCTAAATGTAAATTCCTGTTCCAGATATTGCTGATATTCTCCAACTGTCATCCATAACTCCTACAACCATCTCTCTGTGCTACCAGCCTTTCTCCCAGAAGTGATGCAACAAACAGCAGTAATTTTAAGAAATACCTCAAAGGCCTCAAAGCCAAATCACCTGAGTTCATTACCACAGGCAAGACCTCCAAACTTCTTTTTCCTCCTCCTTTCTTCCAACAGGTATAAACACTGGTCAGGATCTCCATTATTACTCTTCGCTATTTCTAGGTTTTGTTGTTTGTTACACCAGAGCCATGTTAAGCTTATGTCAGCAGACTCCATGCTGCTTGCCAGAAGAGATGTGCCCACCTGTCCCAGGTTGAGCACAAAAAACTGGTTCAAACAAAAACACAGCCATGGTGACTCGCAAAGGCGGCTCCTAACCACTGCTCCCAGCCACATGGCATCTCCTCTGCAGGAGTGACACCACCTGTGCCAGAGAGAACTCATACCCAACAGGTACTGCATGTGACCTTCAGCTTCCCCTTGTCACCCTGAGTAACCTCCTACAGGCGGTGTCACAGCTACTCCTACGCAGTCCCAGAACTATGTGCTGCATGCCATGTGGAAACATGGAATTGCCGAGTCCCGGATATGATGGCCTTCAATTAGGCCACGCCAAGTGCCTGAATCACATTAACAACCCAGCTCAACAGGTGCAGAAGTCACTACTGTTTCCTCTCACTTCAAAATTGCTGAAACCTATGGCAGTATTTCCACTTCAGCAATGACCTCTGAGTAATTCCTAAACATCAATTCATTATCTCACCGTACCACAGAACCAACCATCTAGTATCCTGATTTCCAGTCCATCTGAGGCCCAAAGCAGGGCAGGCAAGGAGAACAGACTTACACGGAACTTCACAAATTCATGACAGAATTCAAAGAAGGGTTTGATTTTTTTTAATGTATTTCTGATCCCAGAAACACTTCTAAACTCTCTCCCTCTGTCAGTATCACAAAACCTTAGTTTGTATTTGAAAGGCAGGAAAAATAGGCCCTTTACAGCACACCTGTCCCCTTTTTTCTTCTTAGAAATAGGTCATACAACTAGGGCCTCTTGTTCCAACAGATGTGTTTTTTGGTTAAAAAAATAATTGAGAATGGAAGACCATCATAATCATCAGTTAATAAATAAAGCATGCTTACTTATAACCTTCAAACTTTCTTAAAATTTTATCAGATTTTTTTACAAAGCCATTCAACAATGCAATGTTGTTGAAATGCACCCTTTTTTAAGGTAGGAGAGGACCACCAGGAATCCAGTGCACTACAGCAGCTCCATCCTGCTCATCTGCCAAGCACAGTACAAAAAGAGGCTTTCAAAAAGGTTTAGTTGCTGCTGTTTAAGAAAACAGATGTTAATATGCATGGGCTCTTGTCCAGAATTTCAAAAGATCTGTTCTTTAAACCAAAACAAAATCCATCTCAGGTGCATCACCCCAAAAAGCAACCCCAACCAACCCTTTTGGTTTCCTTGTCCCTCCGTATCACAGAGACATTAAAAAAAAAATACTAAAACACATTGTCTATTGTGAACAGATTATTCTACTGGGAATAAGGAATGGACATGTTGTTTGCTTAGCTCACTGAGAACAGTAAGGTGATTGTCATTCTATCCACAACTGCTTCTCCCAAGCAAGTGCCATGTTGTCAACTCTGCCCCACACTAAAGTACACCGCTATGCTACAGCAGAAAGCCTTCGGACAGACTTTTTTTGACCATCTACACATAACTTACATTTATTTGTACAAAAGATGAGCTAAGCAACAGCCATTGCAAAAAGATCAGCAATGCAAGTCATGCTGTCACTTCTTTGTTGTTTTGTTAGCAAAGGTTAGAGCAGAGCCATTTAAAATGCCTGTTTCTACAAATATGTAAATAATATAAAAATAAATTTAATAACAAAAGTAAGAAAACCCATTACCTGGCACATAAATGAAGGAATCACTCTGTGAAAAGTGGATCCTTTATACCCAAATCCTTTCTCACCAGTACAAAGAGCTCTGAAGTTTTCTGTGGAAACAAAGCATAAAGTATTATATTCTGCATCATATGTGGCAATACAAACACAACTAGATTAACCACGTCCCAAGATTATACACTTCAAAAACTTTAATGCATCCTTAAAGCATCATCAATCTATCAGTTATTTCCATGCTTTAAAAAAACCCTGGTATAAACCCAAGAAAACAAAGCTTATTTAGCCTCAGGATGGGGTACAAACATAAGCCTTTTCCATCTCATCTCCCATTAATTTTGCTGTGACTCCAATTCCTTGACTTCCCCCACCTTTGCCTGCAGTCACAGGTTTCATTTTCTGACTTTCATGCCCTTGTTCTTTATAGCAGTTGTGAGTATTATGTCTTTTTTTTAAGGATATTTGTCTAGTAGGAACAAAAATGTCCAAGTTTTTTTTCAGAACCACTACATAATCAGATGAGGAAGGAAACAAACTATAAACCACAAAAAACTTTCTAAAATAAATTCACTAATCAGCCAGTGACCAGTAAAATAAAACCCCAATACTCTTTGGAAACTCTTAAGGAAGACCACCCCTTTGATTTGCCCTTCCCCATTTGCTCTGGGGTTTGATTTTAATGCGAGCTAGTGTGGTTTTAAACATATTTATTCACCACTGTTAACCCAATATATGAACTGTACTACCTTGATGCAAATTGCAAAATGAAACTATTTGGAAAAATAACAAATTTTATCTCCTCACTAACACTTCCTGTATTTCTCCGTATAACAAGTGAGGATGGAACATGAAAAAATAATTGCAAAGGGTAAAAGAACATTCTCATTCCTGCAAATCATAATCTATAACTTAAATGCTTTAAGTATGAAATTCTGAAGATGCTGCCTCACCTGCTGTCTTTGGGACCACATCAGCTTTCAGCTGTTAAAGAAAAATAAACAGACAAATCCGTAAGTCAACCTTTTCAAACGTACATCGAAAAACATTTACATGGGAGACTGGTACAACTGAACCCTCTTCCCAAAGTGGTGAGTTATCTGAGATCACGAGCCATCCACAACTCCATGAATACCCCAAAACTTTCCAAGCATTTGGTCAGCAATGAAAAATATCCCCTCAATGAAACTTTTAGCCAGTTAATGAAGAACCACTTGAGCAGAGTCTAATGATTTCATTGATCAATACATAACTGAGCAGTAACTAAGAAGAATTTTCACTATGGACCCCAAGGATCTGAGTTTGGATACAACTAGAGAGACCAAAGTCCTCCCCCACCCCCCTGCACAGAACCAGCTGTTGAAAATGACAGAAAAGGCAAAGGAAACAAAAGAGCAGAAACTGTATATCAAAAACAACTCACGATGCTACATACACATTTGCAACCAATGAAAACTTCTGATTTTGATTACTGTACATATTTCTACTAATCTTAAAAAGGGACACAAAAGTGACCATACCAGCCAGACCAAAGTTTTACCTAGCTGGATATCTTGACAGTGACCAGCAGCAGACACCTAGAAACAGCATGGCTGCAGTAAGAATTTAATGTTCCTTCCCTAGGCTACTCTTCTCAGATGGCTATAATTTTCAGCTGAAGATCACCACAGCTTAACAAAAAATTCAAGATGATGCTGCAATGCATTCAGGTTTTCTGTAAACTGGGCACACTAAAAAACTTTAGCATAGAAATTAAATTCTACCACAAGGAATACAGGAATATTAATGCTATTTTTTTATAATACCATCCAGATTTTTCATTAATGAATAAGGACCTTGAAGAGTAACATTTTTACATATGACTCCCTGAAATGCTACCTCCTGAGAGCACAAGAGCTGGATGAGTCCAATTGATTCATATGCTAACACTTTCAATAAATAAAAATATACTGGGCTCTAGTCTCAAAGGAACCTCTTTTAGACAGAACTCTTATGAACTACATTTAAAAAAAAACTCTACAAATACAGACCCAAGGTGGGTGCTGGAGGCAGAAGGCCACACTGACTTCCCTCAGCAGGCAGCATTCCTAAGAGCTTCATTCCCTCTCCAGTGCGTGGTTCTGGAGAACAGCCCTCACTCTTTCCCATACACAACGCATGCTGGCCCTAAGGTCGCACGTACATAACATAGCACACGGTGCTCACAGCGCCTTTTCTTTAAGAACAGAGATTACAGAAGTTTTCCTCTTCAGGCCTGCTTTCCACGACGGGATTTTTAAGGACGGAGCCAGCTGGAACCCGGCTCTTGAGCTCACTGCCGTCCCAGCAGCGCGGTGCCCTGCCCTGCACGTGGAGCGGGAGGCTCGAGGAGGAGGCAGCGCCTCAGGAAACTGCCACCCTTAGGATTCAAAGGAACCACACAAGGAGTGCCCAGCAAAACACAGGATGAAGCTGGAGGCGCGGCTGAAGGGCTCCACGGGCCGGCTGCCCCAAGAGCAGCAGCGCCCGGCGGGAAGGCGAGAGACCCCAGCGGTGCTGGGACACCGCTCGCCCCTCTCAAGCCAGCGGTACACGGCAGCACTAAGTTCATTCTTGTTCAGTATTTCTGCTTCAACACTATGCAAGTGACCTTCCTTCGAGGCTCCCAGCCACACCGGATCCCTGTCCTCTCCCCCCGGCCGTCCTGTGGGATGGCTTTAGGGACCGGCCGCCAGCACAGGTGAGCCGAGAGCAGTGCCCGCTCCAGCCCGGTCCGAGCTCTGCCTGCCCCTCCTGGAGGGGCCGTACCACCGCCCTCTCGCCCCGTGAGATGAGCCCCGAGGGGAGCCGGGCAGCGGCTCCGGCAGGCAGCCGAGCCCCGCCATCCCCCGGGCCGCTCTCCCGCCCGCACCGGGGTGTGTGTGCCCTCGCCGCGGGCCCTGGAGCCGGCGCTGCCCGCCCGCCCTGACCTTGCCCTCTCTCCGGCCGCCATGCCCGGGGCCAGGCCGCCCTCGGTTCCGCAGCACCGTCCCGTGGGCCCCGCGCCGGGCGATCTGCCCGCAGCCCCCGCGCCCCTACCTCCAGCACAACGCGTCCCAGCGGCTGGTTGTCGGCGTCCACGTCCAAGTACACCACCGGGTTCGGCGAGCCGGCGCCGGCCCCGCTGCAGCCGCGGGTACCGGCCGCCCACATGCAGGCGAGCCCCGGCTGCGGCAGCAGGTCCCCGGGCGGGCGAAGAAGGCGGCGAGCGGCGCTCAGCGCCAGCATCCCGCGGGCGGTGCGACAGTCACGGACACACGGACAGACAGACACAAGGACACGCCGGCGCTGCCCCGCGGCCTTTATGGGCTCCGCCGCGGCGCCGCAGCGCCCGCTGGCGGCGGCAGCAGCAACAGCAGCAGCAGCGCAGGGCGAGATGGCGGCTGGGGCAGCGCGGGCTGAGGCTGCCCGGCGGGCTGAACGCGGGGCCCGGGCGGGGCGGAGCGAGCTGAACGCGGGGCCTGGTCGGTGCCCGGCGGGCTGAACGCGGGGCCTGGTCGGTGCCCGGCGGGCTGAACGCGGGGAGCCGGCAGCCACCGCCGGGGCCCCCTCGTGCTCGCCCCGGCTGCCCTCAGTGCTGCCCCCTCCCCGCCCACCATTGCACAGCGATTGTTAGGGGCTGTTCGGGGAGGGGCTGGTTTGTCCGTTTGCGTGTGGGGTTTTTTAGGGTTTTTTGCACATCTCCTCTCTGCCCCCTTACCTCAGGGACCTACAGAGACGGGAAAGTTTCTAAAATATCATAATTCCACACAACAGCTCCGGAGAGCGCCTTGGCGGGGAAGGCGGCGCAGCTGTCACAGGTGCGGGATGATTGGGATCAGCGGGGACACCGGAGTCACGGCTGCCCGTCGCTCACCGACAGCACCCCGGGAGTTTCGGCACTGACGCGTCTCGAAACAGGCGGGTGTGCCTGAGTCAGCCCGCACCAGCCCCTGGCCGTGCCCTCAGCATCGCTCCAGAGCCCGGCCTGCGCTTGAGCCGCAAACCTGATGACAAAAGAGAGTAACAGCAGTCCAGGTTTAAAATACTGAAATATCATTCATGTTTTATATGAAAATAACACATATAATTTTAAGTTCTCATAATTTAGCAATTTAGATGAAAGTACTCAGTACATATGTCAGTCATATTTAGATATTACTTTGAATTCTCCAGTTTCCATCCTGATTCCATATGTAAGTACTTCCAAAAGTTCTTCAAATTCTTAATGCCATGTCTAAAAAAAAAAAAAGAAAATCAAGCATGATTCTAATAGTTTTCATATTTCTTGTATTATAAATTAGAGTTATTCTAATGAAGGTTACAGTAATGCAACCATGTAATACAAGAATCATACAAAGACAGCCCCTATGTGAGGAATAGTAAACTTTCTATCCTAGCTAAGTTCTTTGTGTCAAGCAGCTAAAAGAGCCTTCATCGGTGCCATTCCCTGAATCAACAGAAAGCTGTCAATCAAGGCACTGCCATGACCACAAAGATCAGGGCAGAACTATGATGTGCAATTACAAACAACTGAGAAATCCTGGATTAACACCATTTTTCAGGCACACACACGAGAGAGACCCTTTAACTGCTGATGCTGTAGGGATGACTACAGCAGGTACCATGCTCTGTAACTACAGAACCATATAAGGCTATGTCAAAAGATCCATCTTGTCCAGAAGGCCTAAAGAAATGCCTAAGGAGGAGTGAAAATGGGGGAGAGGGGTCTATTATAGGCCAGTATGCTTTCAACCTGCTACTGCTTTCACTCCAGAGGACTTCCTGAGCTGGATGTGACTTTGGTATGTAGCTATCTTTTTTTTTTTTTTTTTTTTTTGTTCCTCCCATGTCCTGATCCACTCATTGGGCCAGTTTTAAACCAGTAGCTTCCTTGGTGATGAACTGGAAGCTGCCCTTCCACAGGCCTGCTGCCCAGAGCATCAAGAATCTGTTTAAATATTGCTCCATTGCCTTCATCAATGTGCCTTACTTCTTGTGCTGGAGGAGACAAATTGTTTGGTATCTATCTTTGTCACACAGACCTACAGCTTTTCTCTCATTTCAAGACTGAAGAGTCACAGCCAACTCAGTGATTATTTATAACAAAGCTCTTCCATGTCTTTGGATCATCTTTATTATCCTTCTCTGAGCTGTTCCACTTTTATGGATTTTTGGGATAAGAGGAGCTTTGCACAGTATTCAAGATAAGGATGAACAATGACTTACTTTGTGCATACAGTGCCATGCTGGTATTTTCTATTTCTTTACCAATAACCTAAAGGTGATTTTTTTAATAGGAGCTAAATCAGCACTTCTACCTAGCTTGTCGTATCTTCTCAGCTTCAAGTCCATTTTTGGTAAATTTTGATTCTCTTAATCTAATCATCAACCAATTTTCTAGTGACCATAAAAAACCTCACCCTCCTTTTTAATAATGTTTTAATTGAAGGAGCCACTAGAAGCCCAAATCAAAATTAGTTGTTCTGTTTATACCTAGAACAATGGACAGTTCTGGCCCTGAAGCATTTATTGTTTAATAAATAAACAAGACAAAAGATGAGGAAAAGAAAACACCATCTTGTTTCACACTTAGGAAACACAGGCAAAACAGCTTTGAACTATTTTGCTCAGAAGAGTTCACAGACATCTTTAGTAGAGCAAACAATGCAGTTTTCCTCATTTGCAAGCCTTAGTCAGAAGACAAAACAGCAGTGATTTTTTTATTAGAGAATATGGACTGAATTATTATCTCTAGGTTTATGCAACAGAGCTACTAAATCACTTGTTATGGTCTACTCCTGCAGAGTCAGATGAATTACAACTCATGCAGACAGCTTGACTAGGAACTTGTGAATTACAGAGGTCACTTTCCAAGAAGGACAGAAAAAGGTCTCCAAAAACTGTCCAAGGCCACTATATCACTGCCAAATGAGACTTAGAGCTAGCTCAGCAAACTGACAGGATTTTAGGGGAGCTTTGAACACATCCATTTGTAGACTTGTTCATCGTTGAAACTCTGCCAACATGTGGCAGGGAGATAAGTACATTTAGCTGGAAAACGAGTGCACCCCACACTAAACTAGATAGGCAACAGAGCATGGGGTGCAGACAAAAGTCAGAAGAGGTCCTTCAGCAGAGCTATCGTGGATATGGGTACCTGCCCTTACAGATTTCATCATCCTCTCTCCCTTCCCCCAAAATTACATACAAGTTAGAGATGGATAAACAAGGAGGGCCCTTTTGAAATTAGTTTCTAAATAGATAATTTTAAAAATCACCTACTAAAAGACCCTTCTTATGTTGTAGCAGAGAAATTTCTGCACAGGAGAAAGAACCTTGAATGATACAATAACAGAATTTCATGCTGATATATTACTTACAACTTAACAGTCTTCATAAATACTATTCAGTAACTGATTAAATATTACTACCACTGTGCCAAGACAGCCAGGAAACAACAAGAGCAGTCCATGTGGCTCTTCCAAAGAAACAGAAGGAATAAATGCTTGAAAGGTGACCTAAAATTTGGGAATTTTGATTTCAAAGGTCTTGAAATGGTGTTAGCCCAGCAGCTGGACAATGTGAAAAGGTGATATGCATTCCTGATTCTAACTGTCCAGCTGCATGCCTACTCATTTGTGACACAGGAATGTAGGTTAATTGTTAATCTTGGATTGATGCTGTTGGCAGATGTGATAAGATTGCATTTTGCAATCTACCTACTGCAAGAATGCAACTACGTGGAACTCAGAATTGTCTGTGGCCCATTTTGATATGCTCTTCATGGGGCTGTGTGCTTGGACCATGCAAATAAAAACTCAAACACAGGCTGCAGCAATCTACTATTAAGTGCATTGCACAGGAACATCACTTGATACTGTGATACTGTGGGAATTCCCATGATACTGATTTTGACATTCATTATAAGAACCCTTGCACATATGGGACATGGTTATCTCAAGGACTCTGCTAATCAGGACTGTTAGAATAAGGAGAGGTCATCCAGGTACTCAGCTTGATTTTAAGTGAGGAGAGCAGGAATTTGCAGTGGGCATTCCCACTCTCCACCTGCAGAGCCTGGATGTGTTGCACTTCAAAAGACTCAGCCTAATATTTTCTTCAAGGTTTTGGCTAAGCTGGAAGATGAGTGAAGAGCTGGAAAGGAATTCTGTGTTCTGTGTCTGTGATATGCATTTATTTATGAATGGGGACTGGAGTGGGGGAGATGGTGAAAGACCTTTCTATTACACTAAGTGATTGCAGTGTGAAATTAAACTATACAAGAGCTCAAAGGGCATAGAGTGGCCACATAGGTACACTTAGGGATGAAAAGAAAAAATGCTAATAAATATTTCCTCCAATCCAGGTTTCCTCTTAGAACTTGTAGTAACTCAGCTCACTACGTGAACATTCTCTCCAACACACATTGTACATAAAGGAGCAGTTTCCCCACATGACTTCATACTAATTACCTACAAATAGTCATACAAGAAAAACCTCAATCCACTCATGCTCTTTACAGCTGTGATTAGCATTTCCATTTCAGAACTTCTGAGTGACATGGCTTGCCTGGAATTCATTACTCAATCTCCCTGCATAATGCATGGCAACCCGCTGCTGATGTGTCACAGTGCCTCTATGCAGTGCCCACGGCCTGCAGCTTCCCAGAAGTTTGTCCATACACTGCAACAGCTGCCAACAGATAGATCACAACAGCCTGGCAAAGCACTGAGGACATTTGAAATTCCTGTTTTTAGGTTCAAGGAAAAATGCAGCTACTACTCCCAGTGGCCTCACAAATCTTCAGGACACTGATAGGTGGTTTTGCCTGTGGGTGGGAGAGGCACTCCATACTTAAAAAACAGTATTAAGAGTTACAGGAGCCCTTCTACCTTTAAATCCACAGAAATTTCAATTGTAACACAACTTTAAATGTACAGGGATCAATTCAGTTAATTTACCACCTCTGGTTTGAGGAACAAGTAATTAGGGAATAGTATCAGAAATACTTTAAGAATTGGTTAGTCATGATACTCCATGTTGTATGAGTAAGGTGAGACTGGAGCTTTAATTGGCTGCCTGGTAAAGACTTGGGTTTTCCTTGAGTTTGTCTTGTCTGCAAATTTATATATATATATATATATATATATAATACAGGTCTATACCTATATTTATTTACAGAATATAGATATAATATGCATTTTATATAGCATATCTTTGAGGTAACAGCTGCCTCTGTACCTTGTACAAGATGGATTATCCTGTCTGCTCTAAACTAATTCTAACAATAATCATAGTTTTGGGACATATTTTTTAGTTGTGGAACTTCACAGCTGGAAGCTAAAAGTGGTTAGATAACATCAGTTTGAACAAGAATCACCAAGAAATTGAAAGCTTTACAGGTGTAATAAGTCTAAAAAAATTCCACCAGTTATTCTGTAATGAACAACTCTGCTGGAAGCAACCTCACCACACAGAATCTCAGATTCCTCTCTGCTTTTTTGCCATTTCCCTAAAGCATTTTTTCCCAAAACCGTTGCTTACTTTCAGCATGTAACAGCAGTACTACATGAGTTAGCATGGAACCTTATGACATAGCTGCATGTGACCATCACCTGAATACACAATGTGCCACCAACTGAGCTCTCAAGTTGTCAGATGCAAATTAACCTGTGTCACATTTACAGTCAAAGAACATCATCTCTGGATAATGAAGTGTTTGGTGAATTACTTCAAAGCTAAGGGTACGAAATTCTCTTCTCTGACTCAGTGGCACTTCTGCACATTTTGCCATCCGTTTGATAGTGGCAATATCAAAGAAGCCATGCTTCTTCCCAGAGGGACCATCATTCATAACTTGGAAAGGAAAACTGCTAGGAGTTCTTGTCAAGGAACATATTCTGAATGACTTTATGAACCGGCTGTTACAGCCAGTCACTAAGTAGGAAGCTTAGCAGCTGGATAAATAGGTAAAATTCACTGATTCTCCACGTCTTAAAAATATACATTCTGAGAAACACAGAAGTAAGGAAAGGAAGCGCTGATTATAATTTTGAAATGTAAAAAAATTGAATAAATTTAAATATGCATTAAAAACACACTCAGACTTCAACTCCAGCATTTATTAAATAAATATGGGGAATTTCAATTGTTTTTGCAAACCAAAATATCTAAAAATTATATTTCTCTTTTTCTAGTGTTTAACTAGTTAAAATTTCTTAAAATTAGCAACCTGTCTCTGTGTTCACAATAATCAATGTGTTCATATGAGACCAAAGTGACAAATTAAATGTGCCAAAATATTCTTAACAAAATCTAAAACAACCAACATAATGAAACAGCTATGGACAAACTGGAAAGTCTAAACTGTAAAATTCAATTAAAAATAACTCTGACCTAGGGGAAAACCATAATTGATAATCCTATATCTAACTATTAGGTTGTCTAATAAACCCAAAAAGGTGCAGCGAAGCCAATGTATTTAGGAGTGGTGAACACTAGCCTTAACTTTGCTGTGTGTAACTGGATCTATCAAAAAGTACAGTGAGTTCAGTATTTGGAAAGATACTGGACAAACCAAGCAGACATATTCACCAGCTGGGAAAGAGCCTTATCTCATCTAGTCCACAGAAGGGAAGGATTTTAACAGAAGGCTATACTTAAATTGTAGGAAACCAATTATGGCCTAGGCAAGGAGTATCTGGAAATGTGGATGAACTACGTGGCAAACCAACCTGTCAGCCCACCTGTGCCACGCTGTGTGCTAACACCTGCACGAGTTATGACCTAATTGCTGTCTGCTTGCTTTACAAACAAAATTGCATCATTGATTAGGTTCTTTGGGGGCCACATTTATATTCCCCTGGAAAATGCTGTAGACTGATGGAAACAAGATATCTCAGCAGAAGCTTTTGGTGGTCTGTCTGATAACAAGAAAAATCTTGTGTTCTTTTTAGACAGAATAAATATGAGCAGTGCATTGATGCAATGACAGACATTAGGCGAAATATCCTACATAAGGGTCAGTAGGACCCTTTTCCACTTTGGTGGCACAAAGTGGAAAACTGTAATAAGGTGACACATTGGTAATAATTAAAAATGTAAAAAAGAAAGGTTCATGACTGGAAGTTCATAATGCGGGAAGATTTGTACAGATGTGGAATTTAAGCAGATAAAAGAGGAGTTCTAGTTAATTATACATAAAAATATTAAGACTAGGTACATGAATGTAAAAACACATTCTTTAATTTTAAAGGGAAACAAAGAAGGATAACAAATTAAAGAAATACACATAGAATATGAGGTGAGAGTTGTACAGCTGTTTTATATGCTGACTAGGTTACTTTAAATGAAAGCTCTATGCACAGGACTCCCATTCCCATTGTTCTAGCAGAAAAGAGACAAGGGGTCAGTCCCCCTTCCATGTTTTTAATTGTTTTCAATGTATTACTCCTGTAAAAAGCATGATCAAGTGCATGGCAACAGAACAATGTGCACAAACAAAATAACATGAATCAGAGATCCATACTGATGAGGAAGAGCAGAGAAGAAATGCAGGGAAATAAGCTTGTTGTGAAGTTGTTCAACAATTGATTAACACATGGATTAACAGAGAAGTCACAGACAGATGCTCATGTAGGTGGCTCTCTGGAAGCACATGCAGAGTGCATGACACACAGAACACACTGCCAGGACACGGGACAGGAGACACCAGCATCAACTGTATACACACATCTTACCTATTCTGGGGTCCTCAGGTGACATTTGGGAGAAATACCTCTTCCAGGATTGTTGCAGCCTCTGCAGACTTCAAAGTAAGCTTGAAAAATGTACAGTGCTTAGGGACATCACGAGCTCTTTGTGCTTTCCTCCAGGTGTACAGTGCCAAAGTCAGTTTGCACTATGTCTTGCTGACACTTCTGGGGAGCTTCCAGGAAAACAGAATACCAAAACCAAAATAATTATTAATTAAGGGCTGGAATGAATAAATACTTTTTGTTTCACTACTGTGTACACTGTAACTCAGTTTTATGATGTTATCCTAAAAACTCCACTGGAATGGGTAGTGCCACCAAGGAAGGCAGAAATTCAGAGTCAGAAACAAATTATTTTTCCCAGTTTTGAGAAAATAAATCCCTAGTNTTGTGTATATCTCAATCAACAACAAAGACTAGCGCCCTTGTGGAGGTGTGGAATAATTGCTACATGTGCCTGCATAGATACTCATATTGTGAAATGGTTGTTCCCAGGTATTTGAAGGTATTTCAAAGGTGGTTTCTGCCTAAACACTTTCAGAAATGCCATCTACAAATACAGAGATACTCAGTAGATCTGTTAAAACAAGTTCTCAGATGCAGTGAGTGATGTCTGTGGCTCTGTTCAGTGCAGAACTCCACCAGGACAAGACCTGTGTGTGTTATGTTGTTGATATCCTGTGTGTACTCCTTGTGTCACCATTCAGGCTGCTTACAGCTGAACAGCTAGATAAATTAGCAGATTCGTAACTCAAAGGCTGCATTTAGAAAGCAAATGCTTCAACTTTAAGATGGAGATGCATTAAGAAAAAAAATTGTCTAATTTCACTTTAATGAAGGTTCCAATTGAAAGAAAAGTACCAAATTTGAAAGAATTTAAAACAAAGGTGCTGGATGTTTAATATCTCCACATGTGCCAATCCCAGAGAGAAGCCATCCTTTCCTGTTATTCATATCACATAATGATTTAATTTCAAAGTAATTATTACTTGTTGGGAAGAGAGACAGTGCCCTGCATACTGAACAGCAAGTTACCAATACCTTGCTTGGCAGGGACTTTTTTCTGTGTGATCCCATATTTGCATTCATAATCTTTTTTTTATCTTCTGTCTCCAAGGTGGTTCCCACCTCTCCCTTCCTGCACCAAGTCCTGCTCTCTGATAAAGGTACACCTCATGCAACTGACTTCTACATTAACTCAAACCAGGGAGGGCAAAGGGGAAGTTCATGGTTTCAAAAAGAAACTCAAAATTTACAAAGCAGCTGCCAATTAGTCAGACCTTAATTTTGCAAATTTATTTAGGAAAAAAAAATTAACATGAGCAAATGAGAATACTTCAGTGTTACAACAGAGTATATAAATGTCTAGCAATAGTCAAATAATTTGATCTTTAAATACAAAATAACCACATGAACACCTAATATACAGGTTTCATCTGAATACATATTTATTAGATAAATATTAGGTTGTCACATCATCTAACTACATACAGTTTTGCAAGACTAAAAATCACAATTATTTTTTCTGACCAGTTTAAAGTATGAAATGATTGCATTGTACTGTACATACAATGTACAAACAAAGACAATGGCCATTTTTGCATGTTACCTCAGATTGTACTTTTTTTTTTTTAATTCTCCTCTGATCGTGATATCAAAAATTGTACAAAGTATGAATTTGGTTACAATTTTTTTTTTTAATCCCCGTATTTTTCTTCATTATTTCTGTAGCACCCTAAAAATACACAGGTGATAGACTAGTACACGTAAGCTAAATATTACATGTAGATAAAACAAAACAAAACAAAGGATCAGAGTATATTACAGAAGTGAAAGTGGAACAAATGCTGAGACTCCACAAACGCTAACAAACAGGATTCATTTTCCACATAAGATGGAGCTTCAAGCTTTTTTTTTTTCCTGCGAAATAAAAACAATGCACATTCCAAGGAAAATGAATGCATTTCTGTTAACATGTCTCTATTTGTCATTTACATATGTACAGCTGTCCCTTGAGTCTCCGCTGCAGACACTGGCGTGTACTGTCAGTCCTATAATAATGTCTTGGCAGCAGAACTGTAGATCTCTGTGGGTTCTTTCCCAGATGAACTTCCATAGGGAAACGATTAAAAGGTAAACAAACAAAAAAAGAAGAAAAATACTACTGGAATCTCATATAATAATTAAGCTTTAAAAGAAATGACTGTGATTACCCTATTTGCTAGGTTTTTTTCTCTAAACTTTAATATGGCAGTGAACAGATAAAAAAATAACTAAATTTTCAGAAGCTTTTTCATACTGACTTCACTATACAGTACCTGATTTTAGCTGACAGATAAATTTTAAAACTGTCTCAAATGTCCAACATTTGGGTGATGGGTAAAAACTGTACTTTCTTTTTTAAGTTCTGGTTAGAAACCAAACATTTCTGTAAGTTTAAAGATGTCAACTGTCCGCTTTAATTATTTATTACTGTACAAAGCAGATGCCAACACTGCTCCAAACATATTGCTAATATCTATGGGGCTTTTTTTCCATTTCTGCTTTCCAACAGGTACTCTTAAATGATACATTTTAAATACTACCAGTTAGCAAAAGGTCAATCCTTAACATACTTGGTTTAAAATACTAATATTGTGTTTAAGAGAAAATTAATTTTAGGTGACTAACTTAGCTGCTCAGGAATCAGTGGAGAATGGAACATGAAATAGAATCAACTAAAAAAATCAGAGCAACCAGTTCCAACTAATAGTGAGAAATCTTCTTTATTCCCAAACCTATGGCTTAAGGAACTTACCCCCCAAATAAAAAAAAAACCAAAACAAACGAAAACTAACTCTAAGGGCATAAAGTCAGTTTATCATTAGCCACCTCTGCACATAACTTCCAGACCTATATAAAAAATGCAGCAAAAAACCAGGGGGAAACTACTACAGCAAAATGGCTACAAAACACATCCGTATCAGTAACTGAACAACGGTCTTTCCTAGGAATTGTGTGATAGCAGCACCACACCACAACCATATTACCATGTATTACACCAAGGTATCTTTAATATTCTGCACAGATCCTCTACAGGTTGTCAAGCCTACATAAGAAAAAAGACACTTCTAAGCAGAATATAATACTATACTGTTTCCCTCCCCCACCCACCAACATCCCTAAGTGTCTTTGCCCCAGTTTCAGAGACCGGAGCACCAGTACAGCGATATAAATATGGTACCATACAATTTGCTGCTTGCCTTAGTGCATCTTTACCTGGTCAGACAGCTGGTCCTACATGTTCTGCTCACTTGGACAAACGAACAAACTCTGCCATTGCCAGCTCATGATCACCCACAGTCAATGAACACGGGTTGAGCAGTTGGGTTTTGTACTCCCTTGGCAATCACAATTATGTTTCCATGACAGAGCTGGGCCCTGATTATCCAGGTACTGCCTGATGTATCAATTCATTCATCACATAAATGGATATGAAATTTGGGCTAACTTACCAAAAGAAAATAGGGGGGAAAAAAAACCAAAACCCAACTCCCTTATTCTGTTAAAGAACCCTCAATTTTCTTTTTTAAAAAAGGACCCATATTTTTCTTCAGACAAGGTATTTAAAAACACCAGCAAAAGTATAACCAGATCATGAAAATGTTGAATATTATCAAAGACGATACTAAAATATTCACAAAGATATTTACAATAGCAATTCTTAAAATAATTGATTTTGCATAATGAACAGCGCCTTTCTTAAAAAAACTTGAAAGAGGAAAAATATAAGTGTGGGACCATTTCTACATAATACGTTTGACAGATTCAATACTCCTACTGGAAAATAAAAGAACTAAATTGCCATTTCCTTTAATATCTACAGCAAGGTGCTGCTGACTAGCATATATATACCACAACGCATGTACAGCAGTAGTGGGAAACATTAACAGAAAGAGCAAAATAAAACAAAAAATGCAGAGAATTTACAAATATGACTTTGGTGAGGAAAGCAAATCCAGTCGTAAGCACAGAGCATGCCATTTACAGCATTGCAAACTAAACACAGAGGACTAGGAAGCTATCTAGTCAAACTGACAGGAACAAACAAAATTTTGCCTGGCACTTCAGTTTAAAACGCATTGTGGCGAACAAACGAAGGGTGTCTGATTGGATTTTGGAAGAGGAAAAGGAGTAGGGTCAAATATGCTTTAGTATCAAAAGAAACAAAACCAATAACTGTACAGTGGGCAAAAGCTGAAATGTTGCACCACAAGGGCAAAGTTGGCACACATGCACTTCTTACACAGCTACTGTACATCATTTATAAGAGAGAGAGAGAGAGACAAAGAGCACAGAAATGGGCACAGAAGCAATAGGAAGCTCATGCAGGAGCAGCAACCACACAAGAAGCAGAGATCACAGGGGCAAGACAGTAATTGTGGCAGCAGGGTCTCTTGAGGGCAGTAGCAATCTACTGACAGGTACTTATTCTCCCCACACTCGGTCCTTCAGGAGAAAGAGCTCATCCCAGCAGCCAAAGTTTAAAAAAAGAAACTGAAGGAGGAGAAAAGGAAAAGGCTGAAGTATCTGTAACAGTCACAAAAACAGAATGCAAAGCGAAACTAAAATGAAGCTGTAAGGCGTCTGTCCAATGTCAATGCCCCTTCTCAAGCTGATTATTAAAAATAATTATGCAGAAAATGATGTTACTCTCCCTCCATCCTGCAATGATTTCCTCGCTGCCTTCAACCCAGCTTGTCTTACTATGCATTGTGCAGTACAGACAGTGACACAAACTCTTGGGGCACTGAAGGCTGTAGGTAATTATCAAGAACAGTTTGGTTTGCATCCCCCCTCCCTCTCTTTTCCATCATGTATGGCATACATGGCAAAAAGATTTATTACAGCAATCTCTACAGCTGGATGTTAACGCAGTCAGAAACGGTATTGATTTGAAACCAAATCACAAAAATCCCTAAACATTGCAAACTTTTAAAAAATTTTTCCTGGGTGCTTCCAATCTGTGTGCTGGGCCAGAGGAATCCTCTGCAAAGAGATGGTTAAGATCCCTGTGCTTGCAGAAATCCCGACACCCACGGCTGCAGCCTGAAGATCTCAGGACTCCGTTACTGAAGTCGCATTGGCTAAACTGCTGGCTCCCTCTGACAGGCCTGTGTGTCTTCCCTAACTTTGCCACCTGACTGTAGGATTTGTGCTTTTTTGAGCTTTGTAGGTGTTTTTTTTCATTTTGTGTGTGGCCAGGACAATCTTTTCAAGGCAAACTCATGGCTGGAGGGGGGCAGAGGAGAGGTGGGGTAGAGGGAGATACGTACAGTTTCAAAAAAATGGAAGAACAAGCATTGTAAAGACACTCTGAGACGGGTCAATTAAAGACAGTTCCATTCTGTTGATTTTTCTTCCCTTGCCAAGATTCGGTTTTGCCAAGATACTTCACACTATGTTTATCACAGAACTCTCTCTCTAGAGGATGAACACCAAATGGGGTTTCCAATAGCTGCACAACTGTCTATGCTTCTTTGTCACAGGTAGCATGGCAGACTCGGAGATTACTGCATTTATTTAACATTTGTATTATTTTCTCCCGTCACTTTTGCAGTCTTTGAAGCTAACAAAAGCAGTTCTGAGATGAAGAAAGCAGGGAATGCACCATTGGATCGAGTTGTGAGGTTTTTTTCTTCTCTTGTGGAAAAGGAGTGTTAAGATTCCTCGCTGTGCAGCCACACACGTGTGAACAAGTGAAAAAGTTGGGAGAATACATATGGTTTCAGTTGTTCTCAAAGAGAGACAGAAGGTCATCATTGCTATTGCTTGGCAAATCAGGAGGATCCAGGTATGAAAGCAGCTCATCTGGATTTGTGAGTTCTGGAAGGAGCTATAAAATACAAAGATAAAATAAAAATTACAGATAACAGAAACACAATTGAGGAAATAAAAAAGGGATTAAACACCACACATTCCTGGAATCTGGTTTTCATAACAATATATCCAAATAAAACAGAAGGCAGTGTCACAAGCCTAACACCCTCAGATGATGCAGTATCCAATTGCTTGTGAAAGTCTCTGTGACTCAGTTTTCACCTGTGAATTACATTACCATCCCAGTTAGGGTTTCTCAATCCACCTCCCCATCATATTGCCTGGCTCGTGATGTTGACAAAACTTCTGGATAAATGCTCATTATGCATGTTTCCTCTAAAACACTGCATAAACATTTGAAACATGTGGTTTGAGTAATCTCTATTTGAGCTTTAAGGTAGATTGGCAAAAGCTGGTCTGGCTCTCACACATCAGTTTGATGGCCGCCCAAAGCCTGCAACTCTACAGAAGGAGGCAGCCCTGTCCATTCCTCACTCTCAGTAACTCCTCAGTGCACTGATCTAAGCTCTGGGACAGTGACCTTGAGCAAGGAACTCACCCAGGTTTAAAGCAACCAGCAAATCAGGGAAAGTGGAAAAAAAAACAATTGAGGAGGAGGATGGAGAAGAGGAATGGTAAGGCAGCTGGGCGAGTCCTCCTCCTTTCTGTGGCAGGAATTCACAGTGGTTGGAAGTACTTACTTGACTACAGCATTACATGCAATTCCAGACATTTTAAAGGGTTACAGGTGTAACACTCCATCCAACAGAAGATGACCTAATCGGCACTGTGCTTTGAAGTATCAAAACTAATAGCTATGGGGCTTCAATCTGTATTTCCATTAATACTGTATTCCAATTATAAAATTTTGTTTTTCAAACCATCACAACACATTCTTTTTGATCTGACAGGTGACAAGCACATTGTAACTCCTGGGTTGTGCACAGGAGTTACAAACAATGTCTTCTGCTCTATAATGCATCTTGCCCTTTCCTAGGCAAATATAAAAGTGTCATATATAAAAAATTGCAGGGAACAGTTTGTAATAAAGCCCTTTTATGTTCTGCATTGTTTTAAAGACAGAAAAATATGGACTGTTTTAACAAATTTAATAGTAGGTACAAGAAATTAATTTTAAGTTGTTCCATGTTTTCAAATCTTATAAAACCAAAAGCTTGACCACTTCACATTTAACAAATAAATACTGTATTTATATGCTTCTATTACTCTTGTGCAAATGAAACCTCATCTTCTAACATTATATGGATAAAGAAATTTTCCAATAAGCTAAACATGAAATGCAGAAAAAAGTTTATTGCTTTCTAAGCATTTTGAAAAAATGCAATGTCAAGTTTACATAAACAGTCTCCCAGAAGGAATCTTTTTCTTAAGCTACCACCTCATTTTATTCATGGCAAAAAATGCTATTGTCATAGTACTGGAAATATGAGACTTTTAAATGTACTTCACCTCCTATCATAATTTTTTATGAGTATGTAATAAAAAAATCCGAAAAGAAAAAAAAAAGTCCAAAAGAAAATGGGAGCCCCATCAAGTACAGAGAAATAAAAAAAAATATTGAATTTGCCCTACAATTTTACAACTCATCCTTAAAAGTTTAAACGTCTCTAAGACTCATTCTTGTACACAAGGGATTTTAAAAAAAGTGTAAGTGCAAGTTTTAAACAATATGCTCAGTATGTGTGAAGTTGAAGTCTTCTGGGTTGTAGGGTGACCTCAGCTTCCCTCCATCAGAGAGGTCAGGCAGCACAGCTGGCCTCCTGTCCCACTGGTGTGAAAACCAGAGACCTCAGGAAGGACTTGCTGGGAACTGGGAGTGCTGTGCTGGAGCAGGGACAAAAGAGAGAGGAGTGCCAGGCCCTGTGAGGGGGTGATGGGGACAGAAGCTACAGGAATGTGCCAGATTTAGGGTTGAGTTTGGACAAGTGTACCCTGTGCCCCTGAAGTGCAAATGGAGACGTCTAACCAGTGATTAAGTCTTGAGCCGCTGCTGTCTGAAGTACCCATGCAGATCTCCTCTGTCTATGCCTGCATCTGTATGAGGTGGATTCTTGAACCCAGGTTAAACTTAGACTGCATCTCACGGAATTCCTGCAGAATGACCGTGACTGTGTCAGTAGGGAGTGGGCCACATTGCCCACAGTACAGTGCCCTGTTTGCTTTGCTGCATGGAACTTTATTCAGCCAGATTCCACAACACACCCATTAAAATAATCCATCTGATCAGGATCACAGGTATTTCCAGTAAGTTTATTTCCCACACTGTACAGCACTTGTCTCCCATTAAGAAACCAGCAATCCTTCATCAGTGATAACCACAATACTGCGGCAAATGTATAGATTTTTGTACTTTGCTTCTCACCAAGGAATGGGTGCCTGACCCATAATAAAATATGGTATGTTTCTTAAATATTAGAAGAAAAAATAAAAGACTTTTTCATTTCACCTTTTAGTATTGCTCAGACAGGGTCCTTAAGGGTTCAAAGCTCCAACTGCCACATGAACTGTTGTTCCCAAAGGATATGCACAGAACCATAGCGTGTGAAACAGCAGAAGTTGCCTCACTGATCACTGTTCCTGCAGCATCTTGGAGCCTCTATCTGTCCCCTAACCCCTTCTCTCCCCTGTGAGGCTACCTGCCAGCCCAGTGCTCCTGTGTGACAGGGGAGATGCAAGTATACAGCAACAGCAAATACAGATATAAATCCAAGGCACAGAAGCGAACATATCTCTAAGAAAATTAACTGTGCAGCAGCAGACTTTGGAACAGACAGAAGATACAAATACAGAAATGCATGACTCAAACAAAAATCCAATCCTAGTGCTGAGGATTTATATTTTGGGAGGTAGATGGCTAACCAGAGAGATATACCTCAGGTAAGTAATTTCCAACTCCACTGAATCGATGTCAAGAGACGGAAGACTACTTTTGGCCTTAAAGCTAGACTTCATTTAGTTGTGAGCTGCCTCCCGTGGTGGCTAAGGAGGCAGAAAATGTCCTTGTTGTTTACTTCCCTGTGTGGTGTACTGGGAGGGGAACTTGTGCTGCTGAGCCACCAACAAGAGCAGCTATGGGAGGGCACGGGCTGTTTCTGGCTGCAGAGAGCAGGGACAGTGTCACAGGGTGGTCCGACACAGACCCCGCTCCTGCGGGCCAGGACATGCCGCAGGGCTCAGCGCACAGCTCACTTGGCACAGCACCGCCACAGTCAGAACCACACACAGCTCTGTCCCTCCTCCTGTCCAGGCACTGCAACACCTTCAGGGTCTAGGAGAGCACAGCCCAACCAGCCGAGGTGGGAAAGGAGGAGACGGCTCCCAGGCTGCTGCCTGAGCTGCTGCCTAAAGAAATGCCTGCCTTGGTGCTATGAAGAGGCTGATGGCTCTCACACCACGCAGCTGCTCCGGCCGGAACCGTCCATTCTCCCAGCAGGTCGGGAGTGCCCTGTCACCTTGGCTGCAGCACCTGTGCCCATGTACCAAAGCATGAAAGGATGGCATGTGCTGTGGAAGCTGGTCCCGTCCCCTGCCCTCCCCGCCCTCCCCCGCGATGCGAAGCACACGCTATGGCAGGCAGATGAGAGTATGACACAGACTTACATCCAGCGAGGGCTCCGGCATGTCGGGTGCTCCCTGTCCACCAGCCTGACCCTCTAAGGCTGAGGAGGGGTTAAAGGTCAGGTCACTGTGTGGATGGTTGCTAGAAGCGGCCGGGGGTGGCTGCCGGGACTGCTGGGTAGGAGGCCCGCTGTGATGTAATGGCTGCCCTGACTGGCTGCTGGGGTGAGGGACGTGCAAACCTTGCTGCATGGAAGTATGGGACTGATCAGTGCTGCCGGGATGAGGGATCTGCGGAGGAGGAAAAAAGCAGGAAAAGAAAGTGAGGCCACAAGGTACAGTGCTCGCGGTGCCTGACTCTGTAACTGCATGTTATAAAACAAAATAAATTAAAAAACGACACACACAACAAAAAACCGCAACAAAACCAATCAACAAACAACAACAAAAAAAAAGAAATAAAAAAGCGCCATTGGAAAAGGAAACTCCATATCCCAATGCTGGAGGAAGTGGTTCAGCTTTTTGAAGGTTGTCTGCAAGGGGAAAAAACAAATTGGACTTGTGCTGTTGGTTTGCTTCCTTGTAATGTGGAAAATTGTGTATGAAGATGCAAAACAACAATGCACCACAAAGAGGAGGGAAGGAGGCTTATGGGTGGTGCTCAGCATTAGCAAGGCAGATGCTTTTGCCCTAAAAAATGTTATGAATGAATGGAGAATTTGTTGAATGATCCCTTATACTAGGAAACTCATTAATTGAGAAAATGCATCATTTCTGCTCAGCTCCCCTATTCGGGAGCTTTGTGACACTGCAGCCAATTCTGTTTCAGCTCATTACAAACATTTTGCAAACACCAGCTCGTCCCCACTCCTTCCCTCTTTTTCTTCTCAGAATGCAACACCCCTGTTCAAGGCTGAAGGTTTTCCTCGCTTATATTCCCGGGTTCTGACAGCTGACAGAACCAAAGCAGCTCAGGAAGCACATTCCCCACCATGAGCTGAGCTGCTGTGGGTGGCTGCACACCTGCTGACTGCAAAGTACACTGCCTTAGCTTAAACTAAGCCAACAATCACACTCTGCTTTGTATTCATGCTGTGGATGAGTTGTCTAGCAAGAGCTTAGTGATTTTTTTATGTTTTCTGTGGGGAATAAGCTACCAATCCACATGTGTCTTCCTAACCCTATTACTGAATGGGGGAAAAGTCTTTCTCACATGACAGAGAAGCAATGAAAATGCACAAGTCCAATTCTTCCTTCTGCTGCATGTCACATTTAATGCTAGTGGATTCTCTGGGGCTTGACCTTGGTGCCATGAGAAAGAAGTGTCTGAATGCTTCAGAGTCAGATATCTCATGTTAATTTGGTATATGGAGAAACAAAAAATGTAAACATTTTTTGAGGAATGCTACTTATTGGACAAAGTGAAGCTGAAATAAAAGAACAAATACATACAACAACAGCATGAAATTCATCCAGCCAAGCCAACAGAAACCAGCAAAATGCTATGTCAGTATTCACCCTTTCATATCACATAAACTGCAAAGTTATCTTAACCTCAGCCTTCAGCTTTGGAAAGCAAAAGGGAAGTTATTACAAATGTTCATTTGTAATAGGGATGTAAGGGATGAAAGGGATGTTTAGTAAAATGTTCCCATTAAAAAATTAGAGAAACAAGTATTTTAAAAAATACTTTTCAGCACTCTTAGGAAAACTGAAACTTGAATACTGATCCATTGGGACAGTCACACTCAGCTGCATGGAGGTCCTTTTCAATACTTTGGTATTATGAAGGTTTGTGGAAATGATTCTACCTGCGTGGTACTTGGCTCTCTGTGCCATATGAGAGTTTAAAGTAACTGGTAAAAAGTACTGATATACATCTCACCATTGGGGTCACAATTTGACTACTTGAAAAATATTCTCCAACACTGTTGTTACTGTAGGGGTAAGTTTGTACAAAATCTGCCCACAGATCACACCTTAATGTAAAAGAATTTGCAGCCCAGAAACTTTGCAGAAGTCCACGTATAAGTAGATATTGGCCTTAATAGTACTGTTTCCTTCCTCACTCATTGAGGACACGTGCAACAGAAAGTGTGGAAATTAGAAAGCTTAATAACAACAAAAAGTAAAAAGCAATTTATGACAGTGTTGTTAATGTGGGAAACCAGTTTCCAGAAAAAAACCAAAACCAAACAGGATTATATTGAAGAATCTCTTAAATTTATCCCTGAATGCAAAGCAAGGGTTATGCTGGCAGGTTTATATAAATAATTACTTTAACCAGGAGATGCATTCATATGCTCTCAAACAGATTTCAAAATAAACAAGCAGGTTAGAAATTCTACATTATGCTTATACAGGCAAGGGTTTAAATATATATTTAGTTGATAACACAGTCACTTGGGTCCTTAGACAATGGGTGTATAGGGACTAATTTTTTATTGTAAGACTGAGGGTCACCACATTCTTTGAAGAGCCATCGCAGATTCCAAATCCATCCAACTTAGGCCACTGACTTCACCAGCCCCTCAGTGAGAAAGCAAAATGCTCAGGATGGGAACATTTTCTATTTGCATTCAGCTAACCAATGATAAGTTTGCTATGGTGCAAACACATTGTAAGCAACACACTTTAGGTATGTTTAGCTTGCACCTGCAACTCCCACAATTTTATTCTGAAATCACTGACCTGCACTATGAATGCAACGCGTAACAAAGTTGTCTTTGCTTGCACAGCAAGATAATTCCAGACTTGTTTTTAGTGGCACAAGCTTTGGCTCTCTTAAAGTATTTACAGGCTATAAAAGAAAAGCTTAGAGCAGACAACTACATCTTCAACTTAATAGCACAGAACAGCACAGCTCTACAGCCCAACAGTGACCTCTAGGAGTGTCAAGATGTACAGCTGAGGAGCAACAGGGCCTGCCAGCTGCACAGCAATGTTCTGTCTCTGAAGAAAATTATTAGTGGGAAAAAAAATCACCAGGTTAAGTCAATGGTTTATGTCTCTCTCCATTACCAGGGTCACAGTTTTACCAACTCTTTTGCTGTGTTAGCTACCAAAGCTATTAAAAGATGCCATCCTGCCTACCCTGCTGATGTTCTTGGCAACTTTTCCCATCCACCCCTTTGCCATGTCTGCAAGGTGAAACCTTGCATGCACTGAATTTCCCTGCCCTGCCCCTGAATTAGTTTCTGGTCACAGTACCTGGGTCCAGATCACTTCATGGCTGCAGTAACACTTTTGCTGGTGTGAGAGGGAGGAAAAGTGAAAATAGAAACAAGAGCAATGACTTTTTACAGTAGTACCAGCTCATATCACCTCTCTGTGTGTATGAGCCTATGGTGTCACCATCCATTGCTCAGTCACTCCTTACACTGTCTGCAAGAAGCACTAAACTAGAGCTAACTGAATTTTCCTTTGTCTAAAACTTGGTTACAATTTCTGAAAACAAACATGATATGATTGTGGCAGCTGTTCTGTAGCAATCTTGCACTGCTGCAATGTAGCATCTGTTCCACAGCCCTCACAACACACTGTGCTGGGGAAGAGGTATTACTTCTGGTCATGTTTCAAGTCCTGATTTTCTTCTTCTTCCATAAGAGTGGAACAGCAGTGTTAAGGAAAGGAAATTCTGGTTGATTCATCCCTGGTTACCCAGACCTAAATACACTGGGCAAATATCTGCATTTCCTGGAGTGACCTACAGAGTATGTCTGGAGGGATCAGCTTTCTCTGCCTACCACTCTGTAAGGGCCACCACATAAATCTTCCAAACAGGAATGCCAGGAACTTCCTCAGCAGCATTCAGCTCCAGTAAGAGAGACCTCAGGTCTAAAAGGACCAAACATCCAATCCCAACTCACCCTGTAAATGGCCGAAGTGAATAGTATGTGCAAACTACAAAAAGCTGCTAACTGTGTAAAAGGAAAGACAAAGCCAGAGAAGAGCAAAGGCAACATCTTAAAACTATGGTTCAATCACACAATTTGTTTATAGTTGTTTTTGTATGAAGTGTCTCTTCAAAGACATGCAACTACACAATTCAGGAACGTGTTAAAGGCGTGCATCTCTCTAAAAGCAGTGATTTTAAAGATGCCTTTCTTGAGTGTCTGCTACAAACAAACAATTCATTTTGAGAGAAAAGAACAAAAGAGAGAGGGTAAGAGAGAAAGAGGAAAGCAGAGATTTTATAACACTGAAAAGGCTGCGTGGGAGCACTGAGTCCTCAAATGTGGACTGAAGACTGCATAGCCACGTTGACAATGTTAATCTAATTCTCCTCTGCTAAAAGACCTGAAAACTGATCCTTATTATAGAAAACCAGCCATTGACATAATGTAGGAATCTGCTTTAGCACTGCTTCCTATTCCCAAACAGTATTGCTTGAGTGTCATGATAGATGAGGAAGAAGTGAGGCAAAGGTTTACTTTAATTGCCAGCTATCATAAGCAAGTACTAGATTTGCTAGAGATTGGCCCACCAAACTGGAAGTCCATTAACATTTGCCTAGATACACTCCCACAGCTCTGGAACATGCATAGCCTTGAGAAACTTTCACCTCTGCTGTATGTAAACATTCCCATTTTCAGAAAGTTACAAATTATTCACTTTTATATTCAACTACTTCATATCCTACCACTTCAGAAATTTCATGAGGGCAACTTCTACAGCAAATGTATGGCTGTTAACTGCTGCAGTCAAGAGGCAGGTGTCAGATAATGGGAAGCAAAGAATAATTCCCTGTGACTTTGATTCAAAGGAAAGCAGCTGTGAGTGGTTCAGGCTGGTATTATTTCCTCTCCCTACTGTATTCTAATACTGCATGGTTGATTCTTATGCAGAGAATTCTGACCGCTCCATGCCATTTATGCAGAATTTGCCAATGCAAAACTATGTTTGCAGCATGTTTGTCCTCATTTATCAGCCTGTAAAGTGGTAAAGTCATCACAGTTTCTGGACTCTTCCTTTGCAGACAGTCTTGGTACTTGGACTCTCTCCAAATTATACAAAGAACTCTTTCTCCACTCTCTTCTATTTCTCATCATCCTCCTTGGAAAACCCACTGCCAGCTAGAGGAGACAGTGACTGAGTAGGCTTTTGCTGAGCATCTGCTACCACGTTTCCTCATTACATTCTGAAATTGTACTTTCTAGGATTCACTAAAGACACAGCACATATGACTTGTCAAGTTAAACATCCTTCCTGTGCAGTAACAGCGCACTTTAAACCCCCTGCTCTGCAACTTAAATGAACATAAAAGGATGTATACACACCCCACACACGGAGTTAAAATAGATGACTAACCATGCCTAAGAGCTAAATGCTGCTGGTAGCTTTTCTATCACCTAGTTGCTGCAGTACTGCATTTTCTGGAGATATATAAAGTTCCGTATAGAAAACTCAGTTCTCTGAGCAAGCTGCTTTTCCCAATGCACAGTTCTGCCTCACCATCTGAGACCTAAGAGACCTCTATTTTTCAGTCTCTTACACTGATATTTTCAGACCTGTGGAAGTGTCTCTCCTTGAAATCTGCAGGCTTGTCCTATTACCAAAAGTTTAAAAGTGCCTTTCATGCTACTTGAGTAGAATTCCCCCTCAAAATGCTTTGATGCAAATTTTGCCCTCAGAGAAAAAGCCAGGGTAGATACTGTCCCTGCTCTGAAGTCATCCAATATCTTGCTTTAACAAGCTGTCTCTTGGAGATGGATATTCACAGTCCTGCTGGCCTAGGGAATGAAGTACATTTTTTTTTTTCACGTGTCATAGCAAAGCACAATGATTAATACACGCAATACGGAGCCAGGTTCTTTCTTTCAGATAAACAAGCTTAAATGACGATTCAAAAACTGCAGAAATGCCTCTCCAAAAACTCAAAATGGCCAGAAACTAAAAACTGGCCATTTCCGGCATTTCTTAAGACTGCTCTACTTCACCAACTTCCCAAGTGAGGAATCCACAAAAAGTAAAAGCAGTTCATAAGGTAGGTCCACCAGTGGGATGAGAGCTCCTTACCCCCACAAACCAGAACCTACGAGTCCAGCACCATTACTTACAGATTCCTGCATGGGGTGACTGAGAGGTTTGTCGAGAGCTGCCATGCTGCTCGGCATGTCTGGGGGATGTGACAGCTGTGGCCCATGCATGAAGTCATTCATAGATGTGCCACCAGGATTCCCATGTGGGAAGTCAAAATTGCCATGACCTTGGTAACTGTTGCCTGAAAGAGAAACAGACGTGATTTGTTTTCAACCTTGATCTCTCCGAGTATCTTGCAGGAGCTGTGTGATGTGATGCCCTCCCTGCACAGCACAGGGAGCTGTGACACTGAACTTGACGTGGTTGTCCCCCCAGTGCTGAGCGAGTGGGGACGGGGCACTTGGCTTCCAAACACTGGCTGCTGCAATAATTCATTTATGTGTTGGAACTAATTGAAAACTGCTGACATTTTGAAAAACTATTGCCAAGTCACCACATAAACTTAACCATGCCGAGAAGTAAACAGGATATTAAATTCTATGGGATATTCATGTCTGGAAGCATCTCAGTGTAACTGAGACTGACTGCCCAAGTCCCAGATTATTTATAGGACACCTGTGTTATTTATGTCTGTGCTTCTATATACTCAGTAAGATTGTAGCACTGCTTCAGCTTCTGATGAAAGTAATTGACAGAAGTGAATCTGGAAGATGCCACAATACCAGTTCATAGCACAGCATCTACTCTACGCCTTCATAAAAGGCATAGAAGAGGTGTTCATATCTAATTGGGGCTCCCACAAAACGTATAAAATTCACTTGACTGACTGGATTTACACACACATCTTGAGGCCTGGAGTCTCCTGCTGCTCTGTAGGACAAGTACCACTGTCCATACGGATCCAGCCCACCTCAGTCCAGGGATGTTCTTCCAAAATCTAAAGCAAGCAGGTATCCCAATACAGGGATTCTGCTTTTCATGTTTTTCTCAAGATTACTCTCTTAACACTTCCAACTCAGATATCAGCTCTATGGCTTATTTGCTATGAACAGCAAAAAAATGAACTAAAACCATTCACCTATTTCACACAAGCAACTGAACTGGGTGATACTGAGCTCTGAAATAACAGAATAGCTTTGGAGCTTGCACAGAGAGCCTGCAGTTTGTCAGTTGAAGTGCAGCAGTTTTAAATATTCAATTCAAGAAGGGAGTTTGACAAACTGAAGTAGTTGCATCATTTGCTCTTTAGCACAGCTTCACAAGTATAAGTTTAATCTTGCAGGAATACTAGTCATTAGCCATGTAAGAGTACTTCTCAAAGATGTCAGGACTTTGATCTATCATGTAAATACTGCAGAGCCTTACTAATTCTCATTTTGTTAATCTGCAAACTGGATGAGTCTCACAGAACATAGCTGGTCTTGCCTTGCATCAGGAATAATTAATTAGCAGGCAGCTGGAATGTGGTCTTGTAGTACTGAATATTTGTTGTGTTTGCAAATTAAACTTCAGTATGCTTCCTGTCAAACCCAAATAAACAAACATAAACCACGGCAGTAATACTACTACTACACTGCTCTAAAGAACTGTTAATCACAGGACATTATGTAATTGCAATCACTAAGTTTCAGTGCACCTATTGATGGAGAATAAAGATACAAGGCAGCATGCCCAGGGAGTTACAGCCATGCAGCAGCAAGCCCCTCTCTGCAGCAAGGGTAGTGCCACCTGCTGAGGGAGAGACCTGTCAGACATTTAGGATAATCTGGCACACTGTGCTGACATCCCTATTGCAGGGCAAATAGGAGAGCGTGGGTTTCACCTGCCAGTGGGGACTCAGGGCTCCAAGGAGCAGTGACTGCCTCTGCTACAGGACCCATAGGGGAAGGCAGCAAAATAACAGCCCAGGCAGCAATGCTCACACAAAGCCTGACTCCCACACATGACGTGGCTATCCTGGCCGCTCCTGAGTATGAGCTGGAAACACAGTGAAGAATAGACAGCTCTGTTCTCAGGCTCTGACTGCACTTCACTCCTACTAAACGAGGGAAAAAAATTGTGATTCAGTGCTCTTGGCTTTGTTATAGTAATCATTCATCTGTTTGAAAACCTTGTAAGTTTTATCATCTGCCATCAGTTTTGCAGTCACTGGAGCAAATTAACCGTATTTTGCACGCAATCTATATTTTTCTTCAACGCCTTGCAAAAAGCACATGTATCACCTTGTAATCAATTTGGGGATTCTGATAGTGCGAACAGTTGGTCTTTTCCCAGAGCTGAACTGACTCATATCATGTTACTTGCAAAAGAAACAGTCTCTGGTTTCATGTTTTCAGAATTGTCACTATAATTGAGTTATTCACAACATACCAGTAATTTGAAAACTTATCTCCATTGCTTGTATTTAGTTCCCTGTTCCTCAATCTGGTAGCACATGGGCAGAGGAACTCAAAAGTAATTTTCTAATGCAAAGGTGTTCGCAAAGCAGCTAAAAGCTCTGTACAAGTTGTCCCTTTTCTGGTGGCCTATGGAATGTCACTCACCTGGTCACAAGTCAAACCTACTGGCCCAAGCAGGAGGGTTAATGGGTCAGGTTTTCTACTTATGTAGTACTAGATGTTTTCATCTGAGAGTGGAACAGAAGGAAAATGCACAGAAAAAAATGCAGAAATATGTCTATTGTGGCAGGCCATGAATATAGAAGGTAACACACAATGTTTCTTGATACAGGGAGGGCTGCATGACTATGAATATGACAAGCCCCAAATACTTAAAATATTAAATAACTAAATACTAAAATATATTACTAAAATATACACTCAGTTGAACAGATGAACCTTAACTGAAAAGACTTAGGCAGAATTTCAGAATTGCAGCCATATAATTTGCTTTCCTCATGCATCACTCTGAGAAGATGCACTGACACACCTGAATCCCAAGGCTGACTGAACCATTGAGTGCTAGAGTGAGCAGCTGGCTGCACAAAGCCGTAGAACTAACCTTGGTTACCATATTCGGTGGAGTTGTTGCCTCCTGGAGGAGGGGGTAGGGATGGGTAAGGTGACGGGCCAGGACCCAAAGCCGCAATCATCTCCATTACATTTGGCATGATCATCTGGCTTGGACTCATTGTCTTAAATCTTTTTGAGGGAATGCCATCTGGGTCATCTTTGATGTGAATATCTGACTTTATAGGGACCGGCCTCCAACTGCAAGTTGGATCAATGGTAACTTCTTCAAACTCGGAGCTGTAAAATAATGTGAAAATTTAGCATATCAGTTGAATTTTTTAAAATCAATTCTGCCGAAGTTTCCATTAAGAATCTGCATGGTAACCAATGTTCTGAAATGTTCTGGTGCAATACAACATGAAGATCTTTTACTCCTCATGAGTGTGCTGAAAGAAAATTTAGAAAAAGGCAACCATGAGAGCACATTTCTGTGTTTATCCACACAATGAAATCCAAACATATCGATGTGGTTTGCCACCTCTGAATCAGAGGGACTGCTTGTAAATACAAGACAGCATTTTATCCTCGATTCTGGCTCTTCCCTCTGCTTCATTGGTGAGGCTGCCATTAAGAGATAACCCAAACAATATTTACAAAGAAGATGGAAACTGATTCACTCTATCACCTGCTCCCCCCAGGTGCCATGCAATAGAATATTCAAGTTCAATTACCAAGATCTATTTTGGTGTGACTATCCCAGTACTCATTACCATAACTCCTAGTTGCTTAGTCTTGGATGTTAGGAGAGAGATCACTTACTTTTGTATAGCATTCAGAATACCCCACATATACTGGTCAACCTCCAAGCCCTCCAAGAGAGCAGTTTTACTAAAAAGTAAAAAAAAAAAACAAACTTCATGTTAGAATATTGCTAGAGAAATAATGATTTGGGGCAGACAGTTTTAGTTCTACATCTACATTACCAGGATATTTACACCAAACAGATGAGATAAGGATACATCTACTTGTGTATGTCTGCAAGCTGTTCACATTCTTTAAGTAATTTTTGTTAGTGAAATACGTTGCAAATTTAAACTATTTTCAAATGTAGCAGATCTCTCTTGTGAACATCAGTTAGCACTATTTTTTAAATTAGATCTTTCTGTTTTTTTGACCTCCACAGTACTACAGCTGCAAAGCAACTATGTAGTACAGCTATTCTACTTAAGATCGGCACAGATGGGGACAGAACAAAACAAAACCAGAAATTATTTAGCTATGTAGGCACTTAGATCTGAATGCAGGTGCTCATGCTCAGAGACACAGGACAAAAATTTAGCCTAGGTGCATGAATACACGAATTAAGAAGGCAAGATATCCAAGTCTTGTGATATTTTTAGCTGAACGTAGAAGACAGAAAGGTTTGGGCAGTTTGGAGAAAGCACTTGTGTGTTAGGACACGGATCAGCCATGGACAGTAATGGAAACAAGCTCGTCTCCAGCCTGCCATGTCCACAGAACAGCCAGAATGGGCAATCCCCACTGCTGTTTGTACCTAACACTGGCTGGCAGAGCAAGGACCCAACTGGAGACTTGTGCAGACCCAGGGCCAGCTGTTACAGCCACAGCTGCTGGAGCTGAAGAGCCCTGGCTCCTCAGCTGAGGCTGGAACACGCTCCCAGCGCTGTGCACCGAGCACAGGAGGTTACAGACACTGAACTGGCCTGCAGACCTTCTGCTGGTTTTTTCTGCCCAGGTAAACACAAGGATGGACAGTCTGTAACCACTTCCATGTTTTTCTTCCCTTTCTTCTGCAGTACATTAACTCTTTGGTCAAAACATTAGCTTGAGATTACACCACGGTATCCATCCCTCTTTTCCTCCAAGCAAAAACTCCAGCTTTTGCTCCTTGTAGATTTTTTACTTTTTAAAAAAAATTAGCCTTATTCTGCATTGTAGGTATCTACCTTACCAATGTAAATATTTGAGCCTCTTTTGAACCCTACACAGCCCACTGATGATCTGTAATGAAATCTTGTGAGAAAATATCTTGTTGTATATTTTTAAATTTCTAATAATCTAGGGTGGTAAAATACTGCAGAAATTCTCACTGGACTTTATGCTCTTTAAGTAAATGTGATATATGACCTTATTTCCTAGAACTTTCTTCTTCTCCCCTTCACGATCTTAAATATGACCTGAATTTGGTCAAATTGTGTACAACTGCATTTTATGTAGTATGGTAGCACTTACTTGCATACTGGACACCGCCAAGTTCCTCTTTCACAGTTCAGTTGCAAGTAAGATTCCAGATCAAAGCACTAGGCATCAGAAAGAAACAAAAAAGGAAAAAAACAAACCAGACAAAAGGAAACAAAAGGAAAATATGGTATTAAATTAAGCAGTTAGACAAAAGTAAAACTGACATGAAAAAAGCCTCCTAGCACTGAAAACAAAACCAAAACAGCTTTTCTCCTCTACATGAAACATATATACAGTTAGCTATTGAGGCTTACAGAGGTAAATACCATGTATTAGGTGCTCCCATACGACAACAGAGCTGAAGGTACTGTAACAACACATGGCTGAGGGAACCCTGCCAGGCACTGGCATCCACTCACTTGTACATGCTTGCAGTCGTGACCCCTCGCCGGGAGCTGGATCCGCCGGAATGTGATCGGACACTTCAGAGACACTTTAATAGCAGTCTGCTCTACTCCATCCTCCCCATTTAGTGTTGCATTGCCAGAGGAGGCTGCCACGCTGCTGAAGTTCCTCTTGACTGTTTAGGAAGAAGGTGAGTATAGATGTGAGAAAGCACAAGTGTATTGTAAGTTCTAACACAGAAATATGAAATTTCTTTAATATTTAAGAACATTTAAGAAATCACTTCAACCATTTAAGGGACAATTGAATGAACAATATACCCACATAGGTGTCTTCTGTGTAATTTAGAACATTTTCCTGAACAGAAAAACCATCACACATCAGCTATATTCTTAACCAAATTAAGTGACATACAAGCACCAAAAAAAAAGCAGCCCTAGATAAATACAGAATTAATCTTTCTTTATTGGTGAGTCAAAAACAAATATGGGGGAAAAGCCAGAGAGATTCTTCTGGAATAGGACAGTCCTCTTTAGGAACTAAGCTTGTGTCCTTGAAACTTTGTTACCTCCACCCAAATAGCCATTCATCTATCCACATCATGTTCTGCAAATTTCTTAAGTACAGCTTAAGGTTATCAGCGAGCAAGTAAATCTGGTGTAGAGATAGCTTATCACAACTGAACATAGACATTCTGGAAACTCATCACCCACACAAAATGCAAACTCACTCTTAGTGATACAATGTTCTGCTGGGAGGAGGCGTTTCTTTAGTAGACCTTGAAGCACGGAGCGAACCGATGGCCGGTGCACCAACTGCAACACGAACAAGTGTGACTGCAAGGAAACACATTTTGTTAGGAAGAGAACCAAACACACATGTTAAACGTTTGGCAGTGTTAAATGCACTCCCAAACTGAGCTGCACTCTTCCCTTGGACACTTGGTTTCTGTGAGAGCCTGAGGCTTAAACATAAAAGCTGGTTCTGCTTTGCTGAGCACACACGCTCCCTGATGGATATTCTGCACACTGTGCAGTTGCTCCATGCTTAATGTATACAAGGGCTTTAAAAAAGCAAGGATTTTCTGCACTTTCTCCCTCCTTAATATTCAGTATACGTACAGCTGACACACTAATCTCTGACATCAGGGTTTATTTTTAAAACCCTGCACTGTCTGACACAGTCTAGCCTACCTGCCTGTCCTCAGACTAGGTTGGAAGTTGTGAAAACAATTTGCAACTGATGTGCCTGGAATCAGCTGAATCTTCTTACCCAACGCAGAGCTCGTTGTGGATTCAAAGGATGCTGCCCCCTGCTCTTAGCCACCAGATAAATGACATTATGCAGGGAAACATCCGTGTGAAGTAAAGAAAAATGGGTGGACGGCTTCTTGTCAAAGTGCTTCACACTGTGACCTTGTGAGAGCTAGCAGCTTGCTTTATTGTCAGTGACAAGAGAACAGTCAGAAGCTCAGACTGGATTTGCAGAACAGTCTGCATTAAAAATACAGTACTCATCCCTGAGAATAACTAACCCATGGAAAAGGAGAAAGGGGAAAGCTGAATGGTCTAGATTGCGTCTTTGAATATGAGCTTTTCACCTGAAAAGGTATTTGAAAATTCATCACCAGCACCAACGATTACAATGTTGATGTTTTCATGACAAACCAAAGACCGTTAAATACACTGTGTAAATGAAATTAGTACCATCAACAGTCTTCATTGCAATAATCTACATTTACAGACTTCAGCCACCTTGTTATACAGGCACACATGAGAAGGTAGGAGATAAAACTCCCTTCCTCCCCTAGACCATGAACCTTGTCAGAGACATTGGAAGGACACCACTACATTCTGCAACAATTAAGCAGCAAAAATTTCCATATTAGCACTCTATGTCAACATCATTAAGTAAAACCTTACCAGAAAAAGGCAAGGAAAAAAATGAGAGTAAGACTCTTTCAGCTAAGGCAACATTTGCAAACTGCTCTGAATAGCAGACACAGCATCAGCAGCTGCAGCCATGAGCTCGGTGTACTTACACAACAACACGCTGTGACTGTAATCTGAATGGTGTTTCTCCCTGGCTGGCAGACGTGCTTTAGGTGCAGAGGTTTATGAGATGTCTTGTTGTCACCACGCTCGATGGTAAGTGGGGTTGCATTAACGCTGACCTGGACTGAAGCTGGCCAGTTTGTGTTCATTTGTCTGTCTTCATGGTGATAGCACTTAAACTGCAATTCCAAGTCAGACCTGCACAACAACCAAGAAATCTTCCTTTAACTTTGCTTTCACACTGCAGAGGGAGGTGGTTTTTATGCTAGGAACATTTTTCTTGATCAATCAGATTATTTTCCTTGAATTATTGCCATTAAGAATATAACACACTTCCTTCACAGAAGCCCTGAACAGAAGCAAGTCATGATGAATTAATGATGCAAGCATACCCCAAACTTGTTCCTATTTTACACTTATAAAGGACTTTTCAATGAAACATCTCAAACCTCTTTGCAAACCCAGACCATGGAGTGATCCTGCAGAAAGAAGAATGTCAACATCAGGTAGGTCCTTCCTGTGTTAGGAGTTAAGAATGAGAAAGCAATATGCTGCAGCAGGTTGTGCTGGAAGTCTGGATTCTTCACTACCTCACAGCACTTAAAGAAGCATTTGAATGAATGCCTGTCAGACAAAATACAAGTACAGCTAATCCTGCCTTAGAACAAGTAAATCAATTAAGATAAAATGACTCCCGTATCTCACCCCCCACCAAAATCAGCTTCTGTGATTCTAAATTAACATGGCTGTGGACTAAATATATCCAATTTAGACCTTCTTTCAGGGCATGAATTCCTCCCACCTCCCCTATAATAACTTCCACTCACTATTTAGCTCCTCAGAAATTAGTTCTATAACACCTTCAAAAAATGAAAAGGCTGAGATTAAGTTAATCAAAAATTAAGTGGGTAGAGACTATGACTTTAGTTTCATAAATGTATGTTAACCTTGTGTTAGGAATGAGTAATTTCAAGAGGAAATGTAAAAGGACACAGAAAACTCAACTAAAAAAAGTCAGAATTCTGCTGCTCATGACAGCAAAAGACACCTCAAAGTTTATTGTGCAAACTTTAAAATCTACATTCCTGAACAATCTATGTTTCCCGAAAGAAGGTATCTTTGTAAGATCCAAGAGGAGCAGCTCATTCGGGAGATTAACACCCTAACTGCCATTTTCCTTACAAAGACTTCAATCTGAATCAACATAACCTTTTCTGGATTTCAAAACATCAAGATTTAGCAGTGGGCACAAACATGTGGGTTTTTCAAAAAAAAGTTATAGAACACAAATTACCCAACCTTTCAACATAATCCATCTACATCAAGTCTTTCCAGGCTTTTATTCAATATTTTATTAACCACTTTCTGAAAGCTCACTCTGCAAGTTCCACTCAGTTTCTCACCTCAAGAGAGCACAGCACAGTGATCCAAACGTGGAGGGAAGCAAGGCTTGGTACCTCTGACATAAAACCCAAGCAGACGAGGTGAGCAGGCCTGCTGAGTGTCACAGTGGTGACAGACCTCAGGAGAGCCATGGGATGTTATTAAAAACACAGCAGTGTGAGGACTGAACCAGCTTCAAGGAGACATTTTCCCTGCCTTCAACCTTGCTGTTTCTTGTAACCATGAGAAGTTCCCATGGGGACAAAAATACTTGCATTGCTATTCATTATGTGTGTACACGTGAGAGGTTTTGCCGAATATTTTAACTGGCAGAAAAATATTGAGAATTGGCTCGGTTCCACCATTCTCTATAAAAACCAAAATCCATCCACACATGTGACTAATTCATTTTTCTGGCATCCATCCAGCCCTGAGCTTTAATGTGAAATGACTTCATTACAGGACTATCCGTTCTCCCCGCTATTAACAGGCTTTTCAAAACAGCAGACCTGAGCACAGTTTACCTATGAGTCTTCATTAAAATAAGTTTAAATAAAGGCTATGTGTTTGGTGAGTGAAGGAAGAAAGAAAGAACAGATATTAAGAAACAGCCTCATGCCTCAGTGCAGCACTATAAATCTACTGAATGAGCCAGCACAATCCCCAGTAGTGATTACTTATTAATAAGAACTGGCAAATAACTGCCAAAACTCCCTCTGCTGCGAGTACTCCACGATAATGAAATGCAAGCAAGCAATAACTGACCTCAAAGTTAGGTGTTAATTATTGGATGTGGTCTGCCTGCAATCTCCCTCACTCCCAACCCCCAGGCTCCCTCAGGGCACAGGGGCACCGTGGTAGCAAGGACTTCTGCATCTGGCACCAAGCTTCAAGCTTTAGAGCCAGAGTCTGTCCTGGGCCAGGGAAGTGAGCACATCTCTCTGCCCATCTCACACTCTCCACACCAGGAAAACACAAGTCTCCAGTGGATTCCAGTGAATGGGAAGAAGATCGTCACAGGAAAAAAACCAAACAAACCTGAAGCTACACCTGTAAGTAACCTCCATGCAAGATCCCAAGCAACTAACCAGCACAGAGAGAAAGGCTCAAACAGTGCAATGTTTATCCTGGCTCAACCAGGATAAACAAAGAGATACTTTCTGAGAAAAACCAAACAAGGAGACAAAATTATTCTGTAGTATTTGAAAATATAGAAATTTAAAAAAAAAATTAAGGCTCTGATTGTCATTTGATCTAAGGCCCTTCCATGAACATGGTGCAATCAAAACATACCCCAGAATCACTTATACAGATCTACATTAAATACAGGAAAGTACCACCAAAGAAAAATATTCCTCTGTGCTGGAATAAGAATTCTCTGTAGGTGAAAACCAGAAGCCTTTGTATGAGGAAAGCTATGCTCTCACATTTCTGAGCTGTGCTTACTTGTGGAGTCAGAGAACAGGGGAATTAAGGAAGTTAGCCTCTGAAGTTTGGAGGATTCAAGCACTTGTCTTTCCAAATGATTTTACCAAGCCTCTAGATCTGGTCCTTACTCTTAGTGGGTTATTCTTCATTATCAGATAACTCTGCACTACTTAATTTAAGCATAAACTCTAAGAGCCCTGCACAGCTACTCTTGCATCTAACATTTCAGAGGTCACAAAGCACCTGGGACTTCAGATTCCCAGACGGAAGTTTGTAGTGGTGTGGGTCAGGGAAAACCCCACTCCTGTTCCAGAGCAGAAAGGTTGCAGGGGTTTTTCAGACACTGCATGCCACGAGCTATCAAGCAAGGACATGCAATACATATTGTGAAGTATTTTAGAACATGTTGTCTCTGGAAAATGACAGGTGAGAGTCCCTGTGAGGTGAAAGGACATCCTTCCTGTCCAGACTACAATTTTTGAAGTGACATTCCTGGCAAATCTAAATGCAGCGCCTCTGGCCTGCCACTCCTCCCTCAGGGGATGCATGCCTCCCTTGCAGCAGGGCTGAGCTTACCTCCACATCAGTGTCTGGTGCACGGTTGGCCGCAGGTGAAAGACGTGGTTGCTGACTGCCAGGTTGTGCTCCAGCCGGAAGGGCTCCAGGACAACCCCGTCCCTCACAGGGAACGTCAGGCGCAGCTCGTCGTTGTGGTTGGCTGGGATCGAAGAGGGAGAGAAAGTGTGAACTTTCCCTTTAGCATCTGCAGTGCAATAATAATGTGTATATTTATACAGAATAGTAACAAATTGCACAGTGATCTGCTACTGGGTCTAACTTAGCAGGCTCACACACACAAAATAATACAATCAAAAGTAATTTTGTCATCTAACTGATACAAGCGACAAGGCTCAAACTGATAGCAACGGCACAGCGGTCTTCTATTGTCACACACTTCACATTAGGGCCATAGCATTCCAGCCACCAACAGAAACCAGGCACGGCAAGAATTTTGGTTTTTATTACAGGATAGGTTCTGTGTCCAAGCTTACTCTGTTGGCAGAGGGCTGAAAACAAATCTCTTAATAATGTCAAACTGTGATAATGTTTGTTTTCCCTGCTTTGAACAGGGATCAACATTACCCAATTAGTTTCAACAGCTTCATCAGCTGAAACTATGTGATGACCAAAGACACTGGTATTCAATTACTATCTGAGCCCATAAGATGAGATTTTGAGGCAACTTACAGCTGATCTATGAAGTCCAAATGGCTTTAAATCCTGTGTTCTTGCCCAAATAATACTGCAGCCCATCTTCTTCTACTTGATTTTTCAGCTATCCTGAACTCCAAACAGAGCTGCAAAGTGCTAATGCAGCAGCAGTTATTTCATAGAAAACATAAGGTTCTCCCAGCTCCCTAGTAAATGATAGCTCCTACTGTTCATCAGTCACTTCAAAACCTCAAACATCTCATGGTAGTATCCAGTCAGAGAGATCTTGTTATTCCTGCCCTGTTCCCAGCCAAGTGTATCTGTGACGTTGAGTGGCTTTGAAAGGAACATATATCAATTTCTGGCACAGTACTGAATATTCCTAAGAAGCCTGTATGGATCACAATAGAGACACTGCTATAAATATTCACATTTTATCCTACTCCGCAGTGTTGTTCAGTGAATGGCTTTGCCCTTGAACAAAACAGACCAAATGGAAGTTCATACAATAAACAAGCCTACAAAGCACACACACCAAAACCCAAATTCAAGTGTTTTCTCCTCAGGAAGCATATCAAAGGAGTAATTCTGGAGTAAAATCCTTACAAGTTTAACCTGGAAGAACTTTTCTGATATTCTATTTTAGAAGAGCATAGCAGTCTTTCTCTATTCTGTCCACTGGCTCAAGTGAGCCTACACTGTCCATGTCCCCTAACACTGTGCATGCCCCCTACTACAGCTTAACAACTCCAGCCTCTCCCAGAGCAGCAATCAGAGCTACTTTCCAGACTCTGAAATCTATGTGGCAGAGAACAGAGGAACAATAAATGACTGTGGGGGCATTCTGTTTGCTACTCACTTGGAGGCGGTGGTAAAGCATTGATATTTGGTTTAATGTCAGGTGGGAATGGTGGTTTGACATCCTGGTTAGGTGACAGGTATGGAGGAATATTGCTCCCTGGTGTCATGGGTGGCGTGGGGTTTCCTGGAACAGGTGAATGAGGGTAATTTGCCACAGGTACAGGCCTTGATGGCTAGAAAATAAATAACATCACATTGTTATTGCAGTCTTGAAATAAGAACAATAAGCCTTGTGAACAGCATTGTTATCAAATACCAAAGACAGCAGACAAGGGAGGGAGGCCCCTCTGTTTCTGGAGAAGTAACCACAGGATGTCCCATGAGGCCTTCAGGGAAGAGACACGCTAGGAGAGCAAAGCAGGAACTGAAACCAGCAGACCAGCCAGCTTAACTCAGGCAATGACCAGATACAAGCAAGGCTGCAAAAAGGTTTACTGTGTTCCTCTGAATGCTCTCTTTCCAAAACCAACCCGCCATTTGCTTCAGTTTTTCCATTGTGCCACAGCCCACCCAGCCTCTCTGCTTTCCTCCCAAAATAGGCCCAGTGCACAGAAGCCTACATAAAAAAAAAAAAAATCCAAGGACACACAATTAGCCAGTCTGTGTCCTTTTTACTTCCACCTATCCTTTCTTCCATCCTTGTTTAACTCCTCTACTCAGAATCAAAGCTCTGGGGGCCAGGGGATGTTTTTTATTCTGTACACCTACAATTTGATTCTGCTCCTAGTTTGCTGCTACCTAAGACGAACTGATAGAAAAAGGGCAGTTAAGTACGAATAGTAGCTATGTATTAAAACACCTTTGGTTTAGTTTCTTATAATTAAGGGTGTGGTTGCAGTCAAGGGAATAAACCAATAACCTTGATGTGAAGGCAGCTGACATTAAACAAAACTGCAACTGCATGGCTCATGTACCATATGCAGAAATACAGGAGAGCGTCAGAAGAGGAAAATCTTTATGGACAGCCCAAGCACTGTGACTTCAAGTCTGATTCTGTATCTAAATATTGCTCTGTTAACCTAAGATACTTGAGAGTATGTAAGAAGAGAGATGCCTTCTCAATTAACATTCAAGTTTCCAGCCATCTTTGGTTTTTATATTTGACACACACAGTTACTATCTGCACAATCGCTACAATTCAAAGGTTCAGATTCTGTCTGTGGAATTTTCCCCCTAACCAGGATAATCTGCCTTTTTAACAAGATCTCTTTTTTCCTAAATGTTTCCAGAGCAGTCAGTATTTCAATACAATATAGGTGATACATTGTAAAGAAACAAATTCTCTGTCAGAAGTATCTGGTAAACAAAAAACTTAAACCCCATATAAAATAAATGTACATAAAATATATTTCAAAATCTGTCACTTAAAAACTTGATAGAGATCTTCTGCAGTTACTTTAGCATAAGTGACTGGAATTATTATATAGAGGATCTGTCTGTTCCTCATGTTCTTCCTGACAGTGAACTGCAAAAGCTGCCACGATCCAACGGGCATTCCTTTGGGTACCACAGTGGACAGCATAGCTGCACACAGAACAGATGCTCTACAGAAAAGGGTTTTGCTTTCCCTCTTTTTTTAAATAGTGTTTCCTGTGTGAATCACACCAAACAATTCTAATTCAACAACAACGTGCAACTTAGATTCTTTCAGCCTACATTCGAATTCAGAATGCAGGCCAGATACTTCAACAGCTAATGCTTTAAGCAGGTCAGAAGATCAATGGTCCTCCCCATTTTCATACTCACTGCAGTACCTGTGTGCAATAGATCACTTTTGTGTGCATTTCAAAGGTGGTAAACCTCAGTAGGCCCTCAGTGCAACCTCAGTTTGTAGAATACAAAGTGCTCAAGATGTATCCAAAAACAGGTTTTAGGCAACATTTTAACAACTCTAGTTCTTGCCCAAAACAAGCAGCACAGAGGGAAAAGACTGAGAAAAAAGGAGGAAGAGGTTGGACAAAGTCACAAACATCAGCTCAAAGATGAAACCTACAGCTGGAACACCTTTTAAGTTTGGCCTGGCTTAATCCAACAGTGACCACTGTACGTCCGAAACTGGAATGCTGCAATGTGGAATTTGTTTATTACAAATTTCCATAGTTGCATTCTTGCAGGGGACCATGAATAGGTGAAAATAGTACACCTGAATCCCATTAGGTACTTCTTTTTACAAGCTATTTTTAAAGCACACCAAACATTTTCTTGTAAAAGCCTCTAATGAGCTGCAGCAACATTTGATTTTTTAAATGAACTTCTCTGAAGTTGCAATGGAACTTGGCTGATTGACTTGATTCTGTGATACCCAAAACCACTAGTAGAAACTTGGTGTTTTTTCTCTCTCTTTCCTTTAACTACATAAAAGCAGTATCAATGAAACCATTAACATGACTTCATTAATAAATGGCCACCAGAACAGAAGAAGATAATCTCAGAATTCCTACCTTGTAATACTGCCCCATGTTGACTGTTGGAGGAGGGTATTGCCCTGTGTTTTGCTGGCTTGGCATCCTCTGTCCAGGATAGTTGGGAGATGTAAGGGGTCTTGGAGGGTTGGGAGTGGGGTACTGACCAGGCTGGTTTGGAAACTGGCTATTTGGTCCATACTGCTGGTTTCCATAGTTGGGCTGTTTCAGGACAGGGACACAAGAAGACAAAGCCATGTTTTATGCAAGGAGCTTTCTTGTATGGATTGTCAGCACACATTCAGGAGCACAATCAAAACAAACAAAACCCCTTCAGATGAATACTTCTTAAAAGCATAAAAATCTTGCAAACCAAAGTGGGGTAAGACACACACACTGTCAGAGGGCACTGTGCTTGAAGAAACCAGAATTAGAACCAGATGAAATTTTCACAAAATTTCTGTGTTTTTGCAAGTGCTACCACACCCAAGCCTGGGGCTCCTTTTTTCAGATGTAGAATGGAAGCACAAAAAGTTAAATAAATAAATAAATAAATAAATAAATAAATAAAAATAAAACCCTGGAGGGGGCAAGATCACAGAAGATGTGTTGTCAATTCCTGCCTTTTCAGCCCAACTGCTCTGCTGGCCTCTTGCTAGACTGCTCAGCAATACTTTAACAACTAAAGAGAAGTTCTTACTAGTCATAAGCACTTTGCTAGTGCTAGCTAAGACTGCACTACGGTTTCGGAATTGAAGTAATGAAAATTGGAACTCCAAAGGAGGTAGAATGTCAATTTGAAAAATAAACGTATTGATAAGACATTTCCATATGAACCCTTCAATAAACAATAGGCAAATATTATCTGCAAAATTCCAGCCCAACAACCATGCAACATTCATGGCACTGTTCAGAACTGACTTGTTGGAAACATGAACATATTCACTTACAACGAAAAACCTGATTCTGAATCAGCAAAAAGAGATTTAAAGTCATCCTTAAAATATGAAATCTGAAAAATCATGTGAACTAGCCACATTTTGTGTTTTCTTAACTTACTTGTAAGTAAGTTCTCCTAAGAGAAGCAACTCCTGCAAAAGCACATCCCTTTTTTATTTCTGATTAGTTTTAATAAAAAACTAGAAAAAAATGGTTTGCAGAGCAGGAAAGAAATATGTCTCAGGCAGAAATGTTTTCTGTATTTTCTCCATGCCAAGGTCCTCTTTGCTGTGCATTTTCTATAAACTGTTAGTATCATAGTTATTGTCAGGGCAGTATCATAATATTCACAGCTCTACACCTGCTGCTGAAGTCTCAGTTGAACACAGAACTTCACCAGGAAATGATCTCTGAAGCTACTAAGTGATGGCTAGATTAAAAACATTTAGGTGTACGTAGGTGCTGGGAGTGCTGGAATTCTAAAAAGCCTCTACTGTCCAATTCATACTAACTTGAAGAATAGAACACATTGGTGCTTTTCAATTCCAAAAGCTCATTTGTCTACATCTTCGGTTGTCTAAATTTCCCTAAAAATTTGACCCTAAGTGCTTTGCCTTGTCATAATATAAGTCAATAGCAATGTAATTTTGCCTATAAAGCCATTCAGATATCCCATAGCAGCATGAGACCTTATCACACTCCACATAAGCTGGTATTAGATAAATGCTGACAGAGAGGGATTTGAGTTCAACGTTATTTATATTCATCTTAGTGACTATGAAATCAACACTCAAAAAGTTTGGAAAGCAACTGTTCTCTAAAAAATTACTGCTATTGATACTGGTGTTTCAGTACAATGTCTGTCCTGTATTTCATTAAAAAAATAAAACTGTCCAAGAAAACGCAGATCAGATATCTATTGGGCTAAAATGAACTATTTCACCCTCAGTGTCTCTTCTAAGTTGCCACATTAAAAGACTTCACTCCTGTGCAGGAAGCCTGCTTAAGATCTATGAAGTCACCATGAGAATCTTAGAATGATATTCTGGTTTGGGGCCTTTCTTGGACTTAATGACCATCATATGGACTAACACAGCAAGGGCCAACCTGAGTATTTTAGAAGCTAAAAAGGAAGAGCTGCTCCTGCTAATATTTTAATGGCTGCACTCCTACCAAGGCTGGAACAAAGATGCACCAAACTTAAAGGGATGTGCAGTACACATTACCCAGTATGTTGCAACTGTCAAAGGAACAGTGTACACAAAAGATCATTTATTTTATTACCTCTCCTGGGTATGGTCTCTTTATGCCCTGGATAGGCAAAGACTGGGGGCGTGGGCCTGGATAGGCCTGCTGAGGCATCCTCTGCCCATGGGTGCTGAAGGGGCTCATTCCAGGAGGCCGAGGCTGGTTCATGCCCATGGGCGGCCCGCTCATGCTGGAAGGTGTCATTCCTGCTCCCATGCTTGCTGGGTTCATGTTGCCTGGCATAGAAGCAGGACCACGAGGACCAGGCTGGTTCATAAACTGGTTGTTGTAAGCCTGAGTTGGACCCATCTGGAAAGAGGAACAAACCTTCAACGGAAGAAGAAGAAAAAAAAAAAAAGAATAAAATGCGACATGCATTTATAAAATGGGAAGAGGGAGCTGAACATGCTTTTGGGGAAGGGAAAAAGGGAAGGATTTATGTCGCATTTTCCTTCAATGTTCTCTAACATTTGATGGGTGGTGAAGTTATTTATAATAAAAATCCAATTGGAATTGTAAAAGGCATAAGAGCGGAAGACAGAGGTAAGCCTAAGGTGAGAAATTAAACTGTTTCAATTGGCTAGTCTAGTACTGTAAGGTAACAGCTTAGGATGTTGGCTGTGCAAATAGAGCACAACACTACAGTTTCTAAGACCCTGTGCTTTTCATCACCTGGCATACGGGCTCTTATACTTCAGAATTCAAAAAAGTTAAAAAGGTAAGGAGGAAAAACCTGAATTGATCAAGCCCTTGTTTACTCTAAGAAAAAAATTATTCCATGAAGTCATGACATGCTAGAAGTTATGGATCACTGGAAATGCATATCTCGCATAGCTGCCCCTATAGACAACATTATTAAAACCCAAATCTCTCTTCTATTGTTGTTTCCCTGTTTGAAGGGAAATAACTCAAACAACCAACTGCAATTAGCAAAACAAACAATTGTCCAAGAGCTACAAAACCTATTGCAAGATTCTAGAACATTTTACTGGGTACTCAAATTTAGGGGGCTGGCAAAGACAGCAATCATGTATCACATCAGATGCAGCTGTAACTAAGAAGTCTTCTTTTTTTTTTTTTTATTTTTTTTAAGAGGCAATCCCTAAACTATAGAATACAGTTAGGCATGTTTTATTGGAAAAACATGGGGACTGATTCACACCTACATACACACATTCCCAGCACTTTCTCATAAGCATTTCTAATCATGCTCATGCACAAAAAAAAAAAAAAAAAAAAAAGAAAAGAAAAAAAATACAGTAGGCACCCTAACAAACACAACAGTGAGAAGGACAGCCAACAATTCCCTGTAATGGTCCAGATCAGGCAGGTATGAAGACACAAGTGTTACTCCCTTACCGGTCCATACTGGTTCATGTCCTTATTCTGTGTTTCCTGAAGGGCTGCCACAGTGGCTGTAGCTGTAGCTGTTGCTGTAGCAGCTGCAGCTGCAACTGCAGCAGCGGCAGCAGCTGCAGCTGGCTGGGTGAAATCAGCCGGTGGCCTCGTGTGGGGGGGAATCCCCATTCCTGCAGGGGTATTTGGGCCTCCAGGGTAACTAACACGGAAGAAGAGAAAGGAGGAGAGAATTAAGATGTGCCTGGCAAATTTTGTTTTTAATGATGGTGTGATCCTCACCTGGAACTGCTCCAAAAGCACATATCAATGACTAATGAAAACCAGCAGGTCAGGTAATTAGGTGTGTACAGGAGATATGGGTTGCATCTACAGGTTACACCTGGCACCCAGGTGCAACAGTCATAGGGCTGCCACTGGGATTGCAAGGCATTGCCAGCAGTCATTCTGGGGGCAGTGAACTTCTTTGCAGCTCTGTAGCTCCCTGCAAAGTAGAACTGAACTCCTGAAAGGAAATGCTCTGTTCCTCAGTAGTGTAGGGGCAAACGCACAGCAGCGGGCACAGTGAACTTCCTCCAAGACAGCACATTAATCTGTCTCAGTGGTGAGTTATGGCAAGTGTTCAAGATATGATAAAAGTGTTTCTCCCTGAACCTTAGCAGAAAGGCCAGGAGAGACCCAATGCAATCGACTCCACGGGATCCCACACCGTGTGCTCTGCAGTTCCTACCCACCTCTTCTATTGATCCTAAGACAAACCAAGCTAAGCCAAACCACACCTTTCCCACTTCAAGTTATCAAATATCTTTATAAATATGGGCCAATATACTGTGCCCATTTTAGAGATGTTAATACAAAGCTGAAGAAACTTTTTGGCTTGTTCAAGGTCACTCAGTAGATCAGTGACAGAGATGAAGGAAGAGATAAACTCTCCCTCTCTGAGTACCAAGCTTATATTCTTCACACTAGACTGCCTATGCTAACAGCAGCAGTCTCTTCAGCAGCCTTTGCACTGGGACCATAAATAGTGGTTTCACTTAAGTGCCCTCACCATCCCTGTTTACAATGTACAGACACAGAAAGTCAACATGTAACCAACACCAGGCTATTACTTTTGGTTTATATGACTAATGCAGCATTTATTTCCCCAAAATAAATACAAAACACGACCATCTTTTTTAACAAACATCTTCATTACCAATTCTTTTCAAATATCTGCTGTGGTGTAAGTCTTTGGGCAGAAATATTCTGTTGCATAGGAAACTACTTTGCCCAATACTCAAGCTTACTCCTCCATATGCACGTAGAAATTATACCATCAATACCTTTCACATCCTGGCCTTATTAAATGTTAATCATTCCTAAGCCTGTGGTCTGTTTAACAATCTCTCTTAATTAAAACTTTATTTTGGGGGTTTATTAGAGCTAATTGATTGACCTAAGCAATTTCCATTTACTGTGATGAATTTCTTTGCAGTTTGGGTAGCTGATTTCCAAAGCTGTAAAAGCAGTGTGTGCTTCAGTTAACTAGCAAAAAATAGCTACAGAGACTTTATATAATTAAAATAAGCCCATGACACTTCTGCCAGGTCACTAAAACAAGCTTTATCAAGTATTTACATCCATTTTCCACCTCAGACAAGTAAATCTTACCTGCCACCAAAACCTCCACTTCCAGGATAATTGGGTCGCCCATACATGCCCTGCTGTATGTATGGCTGAGTGGAGCCTGCCTTGGCTGAAAATTGTTGCTGCTGTCCAGCAAACTGAGGGGAATTGATTCCAGGGTTGCTGGTTGTCATCCCAGAAGCCATGGGATTTCCTGCTGGGTTCATAGGGTTGTTAGCATTTGCCATTGGATTTCCCAGCACCTGCAAGAAGGAACATGAGAGTGAGGGGCTGTACCTTGAACTACTTCAAGCAAATTAAGTTGATTTGCTGCAGTGGCTAAATTAAAACACCTGTACTCTGAACTCTAATGAGCACAGACCTCACAGATGTCGAGGTGCACATTCCTGGTGACTTCTACTTCTGCCATTTCCAAACAAACAGGAGATTTTCAACTAGATGGAACCCAAATTAATATGCTTATTAAAAAAGTTTATGAGAAAGACCCACTACAACCATGCCGTGACCATTCATCTGACCACAAGAAAGGACATAGCTTTTTTTTCGGGGCGGGGGTGTTAGGGGGTGAGAGCTTTTTTGTTTGTTTAGTTGGTTGGTTTGTTTTCTGATGCAGGACTTTGAAGTAACTTGGAAGTATTCGGTCCCACTGGCACAATGCAAAGGGTACTACAGATAGAAAAACTGTGAAAGAACATATTTCAGTAGTTTAACCTATTCTTGACTCTCTAAATAGTGTACAAAAGTCTATTGATTGTTTTTATTGCTTCTTATAAAAGAGTTCTCTGTTCTCTGTATAAAAGGACTTGTTTTGCTTGTTTAAAGGATTTTTTTTCCCAAATTGCTACGATTTCCATGGAGATGTAAGTGTGGCTGTCCATGGATCACCTGCATAAGATTTCTCGAAAAGTCTCTCCTACTTGGGAAGAAACTCAGTGGTCATGATTTTTTGCAGAAAGCTTCAGGCATTTGAGAAAAGGAATTGGTGAGCCCAGCTCATTCCTTTCCCTCGAAGACTTGCATGAAATCCTGACATTTATTTCCATCTGCTCTGCATAGCTCTAACCAAGCTTCATGTCCCAGAGTTTCACTGCTCCCTTGCAGTGACTCTGAAGAAGCATTTTCTTTCTTCATGCAAGAGATTTTCTCCTTCTATTGCACATTCTCTGAAGTACCATGAAGAGTTCAAGTAACATTACAGTACTCTTATGATAGAACAAAACTCTGAGTATTTTTTGTATCTTTCATTTTGCCTTTTTAAGTGTAAAAGAGACTATATTTTCATTTTCTGGCCAATATACAGACCAACATGTTTACTCAGGTATTTCTCTCCCAAATGGGATACTTTTTCTTTTAAGGTGTTAAAAAAATCAACAATAATAAAACATGTTATAGATCCTGTAACCGTTTCCTCTCCCTGTTTTATTGAAGAAAGATTTTGCCATAACCAGTGCTTACATAACTGCCATGTGAGTATCTATATGACTTGGCCTCTGAATAATTTCTTTTTCAAATTGCTCATTCCATTACAATTTTGTTTTCAATTTTCTTACCAAAATTAAAATAATAACAAAAAATCTTCATAAAATTCTACCACCACTTGGTTTGAAAGAAGTAGAAAAGACAGGTTAGACTTATGTACCATTTGCACTCATTAAAGATGGTGATGTGTTTTGAACTTTTCACCTATGGTGTAAGCAAAGGCCAGACTGTCTGCACACTTAATTTGTGCCACATCCCTGGGAATGCACACTATCACAAATAATTGGTAACTTCTTCATAAAAGCTGCTTCTTTTGATATCTTATAATTCAATATACAACACAGAAGAAAAGGAGAGTTAAGAGTGGAGAGAACCAAATGAAAATCCAGGAAGTATGTCTCCCACCTGGGAGCCAAGAGCCCATGCTTCTGTCCAATGCATATTGAAATATTCTTGCAAAGTTAGACAGCACTAACAGGAGAGACTGGAAAGAACACAGCCTAAAATTGGTAGCTAGCAACTCAGTGTGGGGGAAACTTGGTACTGAATTTCACCAGCCCACAAGTACAATGCAACCCTAGGTAAAATCAACAACTATCATTTGGTGAATCTAGCTAAAATTTTTAATAGAACTCTTCACATTCAATCTGAATTCCCAAGAGGGTTGGGATTTCCTCAATCCCATGCTTTTAGTGTTGAAACTACACAGTGCAAAATATGATGTCAATCCAAGCTTGACATTTGCATGCAGCCAAAGGAGTGACTGACTCAAGCTCTCAGACACCTCTTGTTCAATGCCACCAAAGAGGACATGACTGGGAAAATAATGCATCATAGACATGCAAGAAGACAAATACTGCTATTGATCCCAAGAGGATTTTCCAAAATACCTTCCATTTTACAAACATTAGCAGAAATGCATATCTAGAGGGAAGGAGGCATAAAAATGAAGCTTACCTGGCTTTGAGAGGTGTTAGTCACACCCCATACTGTGGTGACCACTGACAAAGAGCCTGGAGGTTGGTTGGTATTTTGTTGCCAGGGAACAGAATCATAAGGGAAAGACCCATCACTGCAAAAACAAATGTTCAGGAGGGTGAGATTTCAGAAGTTCAAACTGTGGCAAATTGCTGGTGGTGACAAAGGAATTAATGTCTGACATTACCTTAACTCTCCACTCTTCCTCCACTATTAGCTTAGTATTCTCAGAGGCATGAAGTTTCTTTAACAGCAATGTGATCATATCAAACCACACAGAATGAATGAATTCCTTAACTATATTGAGGCACAGGGCTCGTACCACAAAAAGGTCTGTTAGCAGTGAAAGTCCAAGTAAATTCAGGGGCAGAGTTTCAAACAAGGACACTGTTTGGGTTTTTTTTTTGCAATTCATCTCAAACTTCATCTCAAACAATCACTGCTTCAGCTGCCTTGTATCAACCCAATTAGATTTTGAGACCAGACTGCAGCTCCACTGTCTGCAGTGGGTCCCCAAATGGCCAGAAAAGCCTTTAAAGCAATAGCAGTTCAACATCATTTTGAAAAGTAAATTGAAATTCAGATAGTGTTCTCCCACACGATGGATAAGCTGCATGCCAAAAATGGTATTAGCTAATCAGCATTCCAGAAAATCAACTGCAGATATACAACACATCTTTCGGATAAATATGTGGATGAGAGGATTGGGTTTTTCCATTAGCTTTGTCCACAGATACAAGCAAACATTTCTTACAGTTCTTTTCCTACAAAAGCATTGGTGTTTTCAGAATGAGCCCAAGATAGGTACGCACTTAGTGTAATTAATGAAATATCTTAAATCCAGTGAAAGTAACTATCAATCCCATGACCATAAAATACATTCCACTTGAAATTCACTCATTCTTGTACTATTAACTTGTAAATTAGATTTCAATTTGCATATATACACATACACTCAGGTGATCTTTCCTCATCTAGATAGATATATATTAATATAATTTAACAGATACGCATGGCTCTTTCATTTTCAAACACCATTGATCTGTATTTTATATCGAGAACTGCACTTTTGTCTTGACTCCCAGCTATCACCAAAAATTCTATCCAGGGCTAACTTGCCTAAAGGATCTATACAGGCTCTACATGCACTCTATCAACGTGCTTCAAAGCCTGCTCACTCTCCTGTGACCCCAGACAGTGCTCCAGGCTTGGACCACTCCTTCCTTTTGTGCTGTGAGCCAGAATCAAGGACTACCTCTGTGTTCATTCTTTAGCCTGTTCACAACACCAAGTGTGAACCATTTAAGAACAGGAATTGCTCTGCACAAAGCATGCATGTGTGTGAAAAAACCTGCCTCTGTCCCAGGTAACAAATAATGTAATAACAGCAGCAGCAAAACTGTGTAAATGAAGCAGTGAATACATTTCACAAACAGCTAGGAAATTTCAAACAAATTCCACAATGCTCTGCCAGCACACCAGCAAAGTATTAGAATGTAACTGTGAATTTGAACTGATCCATTTGCTTCAAAATACCCATATTCAATCAAGCAATAAAATCACACAAAAATTTAAATTAGAGAAAAGAATAATTTCCACCAACAAATACTTAGAGAAAATTAATGGAAAATAGTAACTCTCTGTAAGATGCCTGACACGTCATGTTTACATTGACAGCATCCATATAAACCAGTGTGTGAATAAGGGCATACTGAACACCTTGCAACCACTAAGTCCTGGTAGCCCATGTTTCTTTAAAATATTTTCTCTCAGAATCTTGCCCCTCTCACTCAGAGGCTCAGACAATGGCTTCAGTGACTAATATTTTCAAGTGACGCAATCCAAGTCCCTGCACCAGCATGGAGACAAATGATGACTAACCCAGAATTTGTGACTGCTATTAAGATTTCCTCTTTTATCCTGTTCTGAATGATGCCTCCTACTTTACTTCCTTCTCTGACTGTTTCTGATGATGTCTGCTCTGTGATTTGTTTGGATATTTATGGCACATATGACTGTTCATGTACTTCAGTGACTACAAAGAAGCTCTCTCCATGACATAAGCAGAGAAAGGACTGACTGCAGACATTCCTCTCTATTCCCCACTGATATGCTGTGGACAGGTAATAAAACCTGAGGAGCAAGGCAAATATTTTGCAAGTGTATGAGTAAATAAGAAGGGTAATGACAGGCAGGAATCAAACCACAGAGTCACTAAGGATTCTTCTAATGCAAATATGCTGTACAGTTTGTAAACACACTCCAACTCTGAGCAAGCAATGCTTCAGCCTGCTGTTGAGAAGTTATAATTATTACTTCACTTTCTTTGCCTCCTAAGCATGTTTCTCTTACCCGTTTCCTTTACAGTATGCAGAAGAGATTTCATATATCATTCCTCCATAGTTTTCAGTAGTAGAGTCAGATCATTTGTTCAGTGGAAGGCTACACTGAGTTCTCAAAGACTATATAATCACTTAATCCTAAGTATAAATACAAAGTAAATCACTCAATTTTTACTGCATTACAGTTAAAATGGGTGACACCTCTAGAAACCATATTGTTGACAAATAATAAAGCCTCCAGCACCACACAAAAAAGCCAGAAAAAGAGACCAGCTAAGATTTGTTGAGAAATATTCATTGTGCACATTGAACCACGTAACTATCACATTATCCAACACAGGACCTAGTGTTAAATCTCAAACAGTATTAATAACAGAAATTATAGCAACACTGAAATAGTGATAGATGTGCCTCACAGAACATGAACTTAAATAGCCTAACAACCACTTACTGTCCTAAACCTCATCCCTCAAGTTTCACCTTAGTCACCCCGTGAGAAATCCAAGGCCATCTCATGGTTTGCATTCCCCAGCATTTACTCTGGCCCATCACCAATTACATGCATGTGTGAGTACAACTTTTGCCATACTGGATACAACATCCACCCTTTCTCCATCACATGAAGACTTCCTTGGTTTCATGCAGTAAGAGATGCTGAAACTCATGCCACTCAACTAGAGGATTACTTGTCCCTCCACTGTGCTCTTTCAACTTCCATTTCTGTCCTTAAAACTACCCAAAGGAATATTCCCACCATCAAAGGAAAATCCATGTAAGTACTGTAATGAAACGTGACCAATCCAATTCTCATTTGCAAAGTGAGAGTGAAAGTAACTAAGAGAGTGAAAATAACAGGTTTTCCCCTGCTATTATACAGAGCTGTGAATTATCCTGAAATCCCCCTTCTTTAAACTTGAAAATGGCAGCCAATAAAGAAAGAAGCTTCAGCCTCTTCAGCCAAAGCGAAATGCTGCCCCAGACATTGTTCCTGTTGAACTGTACAAGGGTAATTAAGTCTCTCACTGCACCCTGGAGGGCAGTGAGCCAGTTTGGGCTCAGCTGGAGCCCACTAAAAGAGTATTGACTAAATTTACAATAGTGCTAATGAACCTATACATACTACTGGTCAGCATTAAAGGCCAAACAGCAGAGGAAGCCACAGAGCAAAGAGGAAGAGGTGGAGGGAAATTACCTCTCAAAGTAATGTTTCCCTACTCTGATGCAGCAAAACTGCTATCAAGCAATGAGGAAGGATTTCTTAGCTACTGGCAAATGTACTGAAGCCACCAGTAATATGACACTCATGTTGAAGAAGTACATTGGTACTCAGGTCTAAAAAGCTTCTCTTAATCCCAGTACTAAGCGGATATCCAGTCTCTAGGAAAAGTTACAGATTTCATGCCAGAAAGGGACTGATAGTTAATTCTAATAAAAATTGCTCAATAACAAGTGAGCTTTGTAGAACAAATTAATACAAGCGAATTACTGTAGTTTATACATTATTTGTGGCATTATTTGCTGTGTTTTAAACCAGTTTATGTTGTCACTAAAGCAATTATATATGTATCTGATACTCTGTTTACATGTCTTCATTCCTTAAGGAAGGAAAGATTCAGATGGTTTAGTGAAGCATGCATCCCTAGAGCATTGGCACTTTACATATTGTGGAGGAGAGTGAAAACTGGAATTATACATTCCTGGTGATTTTCCACATTGCTTGTTGAGAGGGCCAGGTGTCTAAAATACTACCTTCATAAAGCATCTACCTCTGTTTCAAACACTGCAAATCTACCAACTACTTCACCAGATGCTGACTTTCCATAAAAGCCTTTTCAGTCCAACCACTGATGATCAAGTTTCCCACAACTGGGCCTTCAATGGCTATTTTCTGTTGCTCACCCTCAAGCCAGCTTTGCAGTTTTGCAGGGGTCTTTAACATCTCTGAAGCGTGGTCATCCCACCTGAAGGGCAGCTGACACACACAGAATTCACACAAACCTTCAAATCTACCAACTCTATCCTAACTTTCTCAGTTGACACCAAGATGAGCCGGTAATTGCCACTGGAACACTGACTGTCATTTCTCCCACATCTCCTTTTGTCACCCATGGACACCTTGAGAGGAGAGCATCTCATGACAAGGTGCGAGGTGTCAAGAACGACAGAGGCTGAACACATCTTTGCAATAACACATGGCCAAAAATCAGAGCAGGCAAAATATAACCCAAAACGGGGGCTGCTGATCTGTTCCTGCCTCTGTGGAGATGGCACCTCTCTGTGTCTGCACCTTGCTCTGCCTCTGGGCAGATGTGTGCTCAGGGTGCTCAGCACCCCCTGCCTGTATTCTTGGTTGGAGCCTCTAGGTGACACTACTTTAATACAAACAAAACCATAACAATTTCCAAACAAGGCTTCCTGCTCCCCTTTTTCCCCCCTACAACCTGATGCATCTGCAGTGGAAAAATATCACAAATCCCACAATCAGAACAGGCAAGAAAGCCCCGGATAACTGAAGCACTAAGACATGAGTTTCATATCTGGGTTGTCTCACAAATCAGGCAGCTCAGCTTCTTTCATTCAGGTTTAATTTTTGTTTTGTTTGGATTTCTTGAGAGAACATCACTCATGTAGCGTTATTTATTAACATGGATTCAGTGTGCAAGCCTTCTTGATTAGGGCACCACCCTGGACCTAACACTAAAGATTGGGAAGAAAGATTTGGAAAAAAAAGTAGCTTAAGTCTTTTCTGAAGCATTTTAGTATTTCATACCAAAAAGGCAGTTCAAGTTCAGTACTTGCACTGCACCATGCAAACCTAACGACTCAGTAAGCTAGCAATCCCTGACAACCTATTCAGAAATTATGGATCAAATGTATTTTTTTTCCTTATGGTCGAAGTTCCACTGTAAATATCCCCAGCCTTGAGTATTACTTTGAGAAAACCCCACTGTGACAACTGAGCGCCAGAATTTCTTTTCACTTACTGCCAGTCAAAAACATTTTGGAGATCTGCTTTTATTCTCTTTGTGAAAACCATTAGATATTTAGAAGGAAACAACTGACTTGTCTTTTTTCATTGAGATTCTTTTTCAAAGAAACAAAGCCAGGATCTCCCCACTTAAGATACGTGCACCATCCTCATGCACCTACAGTGCTTGGCCAATGTGTTTCAACTTGAACACCTAACATTAGTTTATAGTCTAGGTGACAGTTACTATAAACACATTACTATTAAAAAAAACAAACCACAAAATTTAACTGAGTTATCCCCTGACCTTTTGTGCTGTGTTTTCCGTAGGCTCTGTAAACCACTCTATGCAATTTGTTGTCTGTTCACACAGAGGAATGGCAGAGCCAGGAGACACTAATGTGGAAAGAACATGAAGACCACTTGCAGTCCAGCAAGGATATAGGATGACATATTGTAAAGGAAACAAAAAGTACCTCTGTGCATCACACGTGATGTTACAGATGTACAGATGTACAAACTAAAAGCTGATGTTGTGTTCAGGTACCCTAAACTTTTGACAGGCAAGATGAGGAAAGCAAGAGGGTGGTGTAGTCAATCTGTATACTAATAACTGACTTTGCATGGCTAGCAAGAATTAGCTTTTGATTGATGCCATCTATGTGGTTCACACCTTCCTCAAATACATTCCTCTATTTTGCATTATTATCTGAAGACGTTTAAATTGTATTGGCATAAATTAAGGCACCATCCTGCATTTCACTAAGCAAACACCTAAAACGCAATCCCATCCAAACCACTGGGTATTTTTATGTAACATTAAAATGAAAAAAGCCAATTTCAAAGTATTCTACAAGACTTTATTTCCCTCTACTTCTTAATGATGTGACTATAAACATCCAGATTTTACAAAGAAATACACAGTTCCAAAAAATATCCCATTGTGATTTTTCAAGTCTGTTGATTCCCTCCACTCTTTCCAAATAGATGAATATGTTTTCTAACCCTTTGGAAAGCTTTGATTCTCCCGACTCCAAATGCACAGCAGATCCATACCTAGTCCTTGCCTATCAAGAAAGAATTACCTCAAGTGTTGTTTCAGTACTGGATGTTGCCTGTACCATGAAAAGAAAGACTGAAAGCAGTTAGAAATTTCCTAATTCACTGTAAAAAGGAGGAGGCTGTTTTCTGGCAAACCCTATGAGAACACAGAAGCACTCTGAACCCCTTCTAGGTGAGCAGAGGCAGGTGAAGCAGTCAAAAGGTGAAGGCAAGAAGCCATTTATCAGCTCAGTGGTTTGGATGGCACCTGCTGCTAGCAGGTGGCTATCACCCCCTGCCTCTGCTCTTTTAAATATCCACTCTTTTAAATATCCACACACATTTATAAGAACCATTCATGCAGCCACACACATATGCACAATACAGGCGTTTGCCTGGAGACTGAGACAGCAAAATCGAGCTGGCAGTCCAGCAGGCGATACAAAGTACCTCTGGAAGCTGAAAGCCCTTAACTCTTTCTCTATATTTGTGGCAAGGCCTGTGAGGCCTGCATGACTTATGACTGCACAAGGCGGGAATGCTGCCTTCCATTTCACACTGGGCTGCTACAGCTCGGGCTGTGACACGCTCGCTGCTGTGCTTCCTGGTGCCTTACTCTACACTCAGTGCCATCACTTAGAGCCATGCCTGCGAGTCTCATGCTGCTCAGCAAGAGTTACTGCATCTGATTTTAACTCCTGAAATTACAATAAATGCATTAGGCCAAATAATTAGATTAATTTGTAAGTTTTTGAACCTGCAAAAACCCACATCTCCCCTGCATGCACACACAGTCCTGCTTCACTACAGATTTCATATATGTCCACACACGTGTGTGTGCACACGCCAAGATACAGAGATAATGCAACTTATTTCTGTCCATGTGGAATAAACGATCACAGCTGTGCAGGTAAGAAACAAAAATGCTCCTGAGACCCACTCCTGCCTCTAAGAAGCAGAAGGGGTTACATTGTCTGACATGGGGACTACAGCATCCATCTGATAAAAGGAAAAAAGATTAAATCATCACACCCAGCTCTATTGTCACACAAGTAGACCATACAATGCATTACTACAGCCCAGATTACAGTTACAAAATCCACCGGTAACAGCCCTGCTATTAACATGCCACCTGTTACCTTTTTCAAAATGCTGAAATTATCTTATGATCGTTTTCAGCTTGACAAATGCAGTTTAATCTTTATTGCATCTCACAGCACAGACCTGCTTCATCCATGTCTTATTTATCTCACGTGTGTCGGAATGCAACCCCAAGCCCTCAGTCCCCCCCTGCCACCAGGCATTCCTTCTGCTCTGCTTTATCAATATACCTGGGTTTCCATATCCGACTGCTCCTTTACAATAAAAAACACACCCACCCAGTATTCTACCATTGCCTGTTGCCTTGGTAATCCAAATGCCTGGGTACTCGCTGATTATCGGCGAATGAGACTCGCATTGTTCACACCGCAGCGCGTCTGCTATGTTAATGTGAGATAATGGCAGCCAGAAGACTCCTTTTGTTCCCAGCTTTGCTGTTTATTCATAGTGCCTGGAGGTCAGCGACTGCTACAACAACCGGGGAAGGAACCGCTGAGAGCGTGAGCAGATTCCACTTCTGCTTTTGCCTCTGAGACAGGGGGAAACACGAGCAGCCCCGCACAGCGAGAAGGGCACCGGGAGCTCTGCAGTCTGACTCACGCAAGGTGTAGCAGGCGGCTCGGAGGAAGATGTGATGGACTTGCACTTCCGAGATTTTAGATGAAGCTGATTTACGCTCCCCGACAACAGAAAAAAAAACAACCGCTTTCTTCGAGAGGCACGGCGGGAAGGGTGGGAGAGAGGGAGGAGGGGGCAGTACAGCACCGCCGCAACTTACGGGAAGCGAGCCGGGCTGGGGGNGGGCAGGGGCAGCCCGGGCAAGTGACCCGGCCGGGGAGGGACAGCGGAGGGGCGGGTTTGAGAAGCGTCTCCCCGAGCGGTGTCCGAGCTCTGCCTGCCTGTCAGAGTAGTTTGGAAATGCTGTTGGTGACACAGGGACACGGGCAAGCGAACAGTCACATCGCATCTCCCCTGACGCGTTAAGTGGGAACGGAGAGCACGAACAGGCTGTGGTACCTTCCCCGCATTCCCAGCTCGGTGGAGACGAGGACATTCAAGACGGTGCCCCGGCTGGTGCGCTGCTCCTTCTTACCCCCAGAACAGCCCTTTGATGGGAAGAAACCACCGATTCCTGCTAAAGGCACTGCCAGTATCTAATTAATGTCACCGACCCATCTGCCCAGGTTGCCGATGCGCTCTGTCTGCCGAGCAGGCTTTGTTGTCATATCTAGCGAAAACCAGCCAGGAGTGTCTTAGCTCGAATTGCTAACCCGGTTTTTTTTTTTTTTTTACACGAAACCATTAGAAAAGCCCTCCACCACTGCAAATAGTAAATGACTATTTCCTTTTCTTCTCACTGCGATTCTGAGAGACTCGAGAATCCAAGTGCACGGGAGTAGCAGGAATACAACAACTGACAAAATTGAGCACCGGGAATTCACTCCTTTTGTAATCTATTTACAGAGAAATCCTGTGGAGGGTGACATTTTCATGTAAGTGAATGAATAACAGATATATATAAAGAAACGCATCAAGAAAAACATCAAATCTTAGACAAAATATACATCTGTGATCCTGCTGCCAAATCATCCAAAAACATCCAAAAATCGTTTAAAAAGACAAGGTATTTGCCGTAATTTATGTCAGTAATTTTTACGTGCCAGACTGTAAGCTCCCTCCCTGCTCAGAAGCCATGTCACCTCCTGGCAGGCAGGCTGGGTACCCAGAAACCAGCGACTCACACTGAACTCAGCCCGTGCTGAACCACGGGCTGGCCCTCCCCCAGCCCTCTGTGCCTGCTGAGGACTGCTGAACCCCCCGGGTGGACCTGATGCTGCGCAGGTTGAAGGGCACTGACTTGGTTCTGATGTTCCCTATCCAAAAGTGTTCAATGCAGTTAAAAGACTCCCAATGATTTTAATGAGTCTTGCAACAAAGGGCTAGGCAAAGTATAGCTTTCAGTGTCAGCACACGCTTATCGTGCTGACAGTCAAAATGGTTAAAAACCAGGGGTGCTGCCACAGTTAAATGATTTTTAACCCTACTGCCACCAGAGATCAGTTGGTTTCATTGAGGACAAGTGAAAGAAGGGACTTTCCCAAAATACTTGAAGAGGAAAATCATGTACACTCAGCACATGTGACCCGCTTTTGAGAGCAGACCTCATGCAAAGAGCCATGATACCCCTGTGATATCACCCCTGTGATAATCACTAAACACAAATCACAACTGACCAGACATTTTAGGAATTAGTGTTCAATATGGCCCAAACATGAGAATGATTCCTCTCTATTCAAAGCTGTTGCCATATTTTAAAAACTAACAATCAGCACAAAGCCTGAGAAGATCAGATTTTGCCTCAGTCAGCAGACATCCCTTAAATAATATTTGCCTAGTGTTTACTTATAAAAATATCAGCTGGCACATTTTATTAAAATTAAAAAAAAATGTAAAAAATTTTAAAAAATCACAAACTAAAACCATAAGACTACAACATCAACAAGAAAAATATAGAGTATATAGCCACTTATATGTACTTATCAGAAACAAAAACCCCACAAAATTATAGTAGTCCTGCTACATATTAGTTTTATTACAACAGCACTCACTTTGACTCATCAATCAATACAGAAGACCTGTTTTCACATCTGTGCAAGGTGCTGTATACACAACAAAAGATGATCCTTATCCTATACCTTTTACCAAGCATGTAAAGAATACATATTTGAAAACAAGTTACCCATTATTGTTTCTGTTACCACAAGAACTGACCACAAACTTATCTAAAATGAAATGCAGATTTTTCACGTGAAAATATTCCATATTTAATTATTAACAGCTAATGGTTACACTTATCAGTTTTCAAGGAGAAGGTACTCTTAATTTTCTTTTAGCTTCAACAGGCTCAAGGTTTTCTTCCACCTCCTCCCCGTTAAGTGTATGTGATAAAATTAGTATTAGTAGTTTCACTTAGAGGACGAGATGGACAAACAACTCTTGGGACAATAGTTTGGAGCAATTAGTAATTGTTTTACCTTTGCAATGCTTAGAGTATAAGCAGACTATTCTGAAGAAATTTTCTGGGTTGTTTTTTCTGTAAGAAATGACACTTCTGCAGAAACATTTCTTGATTCTGAATTCTTCCCTATTCTCTCCTGATAGTAAATATAAACATTTCTTGACAGAAAGGAAACCAGAAAAAACAGCAAAGCTACTTTTGCAGAATCAGAAGTAATACAAGTTTCTCTACTGGGTATATTCTTTTATATTAGGACTTACCATCTGTTCAGTCCCTAATTATATTTATTTCACAACTCCACAACCAGAAAGATGAAAAGGCTTTGAAACAATTTTATCTTTTACCTCAAGATTTATGAATTCTTTTGCAAAGTTTGTCCCTGCATGCCAGAGCCACATGACATAATGGAGCAACCCCTACTTCAAACTGATGTACAAAAGATGCACAATGTGCTTGTTTTCATAAAAGTGTGTATATGCTGCACCTGACCTAATCCAGACATTTTTAAAGTGACTATCACTGTTGGTCAAAACAGCCTATGATGCAAAATTGAAAAGGTAGCAGCCTTTACAGAACTTCTGACACTGTTTGTACTAGTATGTTACAACCAGCTCGCTCCTGATTGTTAACAATGCAAGAGCCAGTCGTTACCACCCAGTAAAAATTTAGACAGAATTACCATTCTTTCCCAAGAGCTCCTATGAATGTTTGAAAGTTCAGCTCTTAGCCAAGTTTAAATTGGAAGAAAAAAAGGACAAAACAAGCATTAAAAACAAGCAGTCTTGTAAAGCAAGTCTAGCCACTAAAAGGTATTTATGATTGCCTGAACATAAAACATTAATGGCAATAAATAACACATCTACTGTAAGATTGAATTAATGCTTCATTTCATCTACTGTTCAATCTTCTCTAAACCTTTGGCAATAAGTAATTTGTGATAAAAATAACATTACCTTCATATTTTTCATCAATCATGACTGCCCTATAGAGGCATTACCACCCTTTGGTCACTAACTGTGAGACAGCTGGCAATTAACACAGAAGACCAAAATCTGGAGCAAGAGTGAAGACAGTAAGAACCCTACAGATGCTCACGACAACACACTAAACTGCAACTAACAGCTGTCTATTTCTAGGTGGTTTTGTTGGCAAATAAGCTTTATTACAAGCTCTGCAAAAAATCAGAAGCCCCCCAGAGCTTGCCTGAGTCAGACTGATGTGAAAATGAACCAGGGTGCAAGTCCTGCTGGGATTGATTGGAACTGTACCCATTTCAACCAAGATTCAATATGATACACATGCACAAGTCCACCACTTAATGCAACAAAGTGTTAAGTAGGAACTTCATCAAAGCATCAGAAGCTGTATAATGACAATTATTTGCTCTTACATAACAGCATTTGCCAAAGACTTTAATTCAAAAATCAGCCACCTTGAGTAATATCTGTTATTGCAGACAGTTTGTCAGATCGGAAAAATACAACACAAATTATTACCCTGCAAGCTAAAAAGCATGAAATTTCACTCCTGTGCAGAAAGGCTAGCCTGAAGACTAACAGCTCTCCTTAAGTTCCCTATAAATCCAGTAAATTGGACTTTATTTACAAGTTATACAGGATTAAGGAGGTGGATAGGTCCTACACTGGTCCTTCAATACTGGAGTAAAGTTTACTCACATGAATCAATAAAAAAGTCTAAGGTGAAAATAAATAAAAATCTCACATCCAAGTTTAAGCTGACTATTAGACTGCAAAGACTTTAAAAAAAACTCTAAGACTGGGAGATTCTTTTTGACAACCCAGAGCTCATTCTGTTCATAAAACACACAACCAACTGCCCTACATTAGACAGTAGGTATTCAGCTGAATTTTTTTCTGTGTGCAACACTTGATCACTCTGTTAATGAAAAACTAAATTTAGAAAGAAATTAGCACAATACAGTCCCTACTCTGAAAGCATTTGTTGCATGTGTGCACATCCCTGTATGGCTTACATTCTGCTCTCTGTAATTGCATTTAACCAACAGTAACACTATGAAAACCCTCCTCGATCAGTCTACTTCAGTTTTCTCTCATAGCTCAATTAACTCTTAAAAATCAAAGATTGTCCTTAAAAACAGGCCAGACCTGAATTACTTCTAGTGTAAGTGCCCATAGTTTATTAAATATGAATCCTTAGATTTAGTTTCTTGTGATACATTATTGAGTCACAATTTATTTTAAATAGCTGAGCCCTGTTTCAACTTTGAGACTAAGCAGCTGTGTTTCTGTAGTGCCAGCTACATCAGGATTCTAGTCCCTGACTAGAGTTCTGGGTGATTTTGTTGCTAGTAAAAGGAACAGCAGAAAAGCTCTGTGTGGAGTACTCAAGATCGTCTGATGACAGGGAAGGATTTAATTATGTGTCTAATGGTAATCAGCAGCTCACATACATCTACATTGCCTTTGTTAAGTAAGGTTCTTGCATATGTTCTTGGTTGTTCTTATTTAATATCTAGTTCTTTTACAGAACTTGAAGTAGCTGGCTACATTAATTGTTTCAAGAAATACCAAGCATACTTTTTTTTTTTTGTTTGAATTAACAGAAAAGTCTTGTGGATTAGAGATAAGATACTGTGAACTTTAATACTAAGCTTTTGACCCAAATGTAATCTAATGCAAATACAAATGGTGCTTCATCAACAGCTTCATCACTTATTGTAGCTAATATTGTACTTAATGGCTTTTCATCTTTTGTTTAATTAAAACAAATAGAAAACTCAATTCTTCTTCACCCCATACTTCACGACTGTCTTATAGCCTGATTATAAAACATTCATGAAAATAAACTGTTCCAGGTGGAAGAAGAAGTTGGAGAGCCACAGGATGTCTCATTCTAATGTACCACTTGAGAGATTTTGAGCAGTTACAGTTAAATTACAGACACACCAAAGCAGTGATGCAGGTATTCCAAATCCCAAAGCAGCTGCTGCAGCTATTGTATGTAAGAAGTTATGCCACAGAAATTCTGTTTCTAGAGGGGCATCTCATAGGTAAAGAGCAGTAATTTAGAAATTGCTCCCAGTGTCTTCCCCAGTAGACCATTTCAAGGGCAATACTCAAGAGAAATATGCAGGAACTGCCTCGTACTGGGCAGGATGCTGTACTACAGGCAGAATATTGGATGACTTGGTACTGCTGGAAATGCTGGTATTTATTTAGGTTTAGTAGAAGAAACTATTTTTTGACATGTGACAGTTTCAGTGGAAAATGGCCACGAAAGAAGTGAGTTGTGCCTATCTTATCTATTATCTAGTAATGTAGCACACAGCCCCTGTGAGATAGTCTTACTTTTTAGACTCTAGAGGAACAGAGGCTAAAAGGTCAAATGCGAATCAGGCATCTAAAAACTACAAAACTACACCTAAGAGAGCACATACACTGCACCACGTTCTCTGCAGACTGGCCATTAATTCTATTTTGTCTTCTCAAAAGCTTCTCCCAAGTGTAAAATTATTTTAAAACATTAAGTTTTCTGTGGTTTTTTTTGTTAAGTGTGTTTATAAACAGTCATTTCACAAGCAACTAAAAAAGAGGAAATCTAGGTACTCTGAAAAGGCAGTGATGATATATTAATTATACTTTAAAAAAAAAGACTTTATTCTCAAGAGGTAAAATAAAAGGCATAGTGATTGTATAGTTTTCCTATAAATGCAACAAAAATAATGAAAAACTATCCAACCCAAACCCCAAAAGTTGTTTGTAGACAAATTTGCATATGCAAATGCACTGGTACAAAGATGTCCCTCAGCTCCATTCTAACACAAAAGTTCAAGTTAGTTAGGCTATCATGAAACTTAGGTACAAGGAATTTAGAGTCATTACACTCTCATAGTCCTTTACTAACAAAAAAACTCTACGCTAAAACAAATTTATATTACTTGCGATTTCTTTAATGTGATGCTGAGGTAAAGAAAGCCTTGGGAAAAAACTCCAGAAAAAAAAAAAAGCACAGAATGAATGCTCAATCCTGTCTACCCTACCTCTAGCTTTTGCTCTGACCTAGGTTGTGCAGACAAGAAATACAAATAGCGCTCCTCTACATAATTTGGTAATCAAAGGCCTCACATCATCTTCTTAAAGTGTTCTTTAATGTTCATGTTTTCTCTAAGTTAACACAAGTGCTGTGTGATCCTCACCTGATGACTGTACGGGACATCCTCTGACCTATGGCTACACCCACAGTACAACTGCTCTGCATGCAATACATTTCCAATGATGGTTAAAACACAGAACATCAGTGAAATGTTTTCAACCTCAAGAAAAGCCAATCGTATTTAAATAAACATCAGGCAAGTGTCTGATGAGAGACATGATGTACAAGTTTATCTCTAGGGCATAACTTGAAGCTTGAAAGCACGCCCACTTGATCTGAGCACAGATTTGAAGACGGAAGTGTCACTCCACTATGCACGGGCCAATAGCAAAGAGAAAATCTCTTTGAGATTTTGAGTTTTTTTGTGCTTGCTGTAATTACAGATACCCTGCTGTCCATAGTGCTGAGAGCGCATGAACCAGTGTCGCTCCCCCCATCAGTGGTAACTAGCATTTCAGTAACAGATGTGTCACACAAGACCCTGTGCAGACTGCACTGCTGCGGGCTGGGCCCAGACTCACCTGTGAGAGAGGGTGGGTTTCATGGAGCTCATGGAGTTCATGGGGGGTTGCATGGGGAGCTTCCCAGGAGGATCGTTCTGCCGGCTTTTCTGGTGGCGAAGCAGCAGGAGCCGTCCCAGCTCCTCACACCACGATGAAAGCAGTGCTGTGCAAACAGAACAAACGACAGTGAGCACACATCTGAGGTGCAAGCCACTGTAACAGGAGTCACGAGCCAAACAGACAAACATCAGGAGTACAAAGCCTGTCCATGAACCACCACTTGCACTTCTACCCTATCAAATTGAGTCTGTAATTGCCCTATGCTATCATTAGAACATTTTTGCCCAAGTTACAAACATTCTGCATAGCCCAGGAGGCACAAGAGAACTTGTCTGAGCAGCACAGAGATGAAGAATGGATGAAGCAAAAGGACATGGGATAGCTGTTACAAGTGAAGTAAGATGAAGAATAAGTCATTTCACACTAATAGAAACATAACAAAAACATAGAGAAAACATCATTTACACGGGGGCAAAGAAAAAAGATCTCTTTTCTGTTTGGCTGTTTTTTTTGAAAAGATTAATTGGAGAGAAACCCATGTGCACGAATTAATTTCCAAAACTGCTATGAACTACCAGTCTTGAATAGATAAACAGGAGAATGATGTATGGATACAAAGTTAGGCACTTAAATCTATATCTGACTCAGCACAACCCTTAAATGTGTATTTTCATTATGTGCCTAATCTTATAGTCAATGAGGGTAATTCTGTGCTTACAGGAAAATCACGCTTATGAACTATGCAGAGATTTCTTAGAGGGAAGAAGACCTTGCAACTCCTTCTGAAGACATGAAAGGGGTCATTATTCCTGAAAATGTGGCCTCTCCCTTATGCACCCAGATTCAGAAAAGACCAGGCCCTGTTACAGAAACCATCTACTCTGCAGCGAGTGACTGAGGTGAAACCTGGCTCCTGTGAGTGCACCCAGCCAAGACACCCCACCGAAGCCTCCAGCAACATCCACCCGAGCCTCAAAGCTGCCTATTTAATTCCAACATCATCTCTGGTAAAAAGTCAGCCAGGTATGAGGACACAGCAAGGAGTTTCACTGGAACAAAGTGCAGACTAATTGAAAAATCCTGCAGTGGAAAGAAATCACCTTCTCAAGTGGAAGCGCTTGGGGTTTTTTCTTCTTTAAAGGATGCTTTACAAAACCCTTGGAACAAAAAAATGCTTCATGTTTAATTTTTAACTAAGTGCCTTCCTGAGGTGTTGCAAACTGAACACAAATCAACAGATTATATGGGTGGGTGAGAACCAGAAGACTAGTGAAAACCCAAGCTGCCACAGTGGTTTAGAGTAGTAAGAGCTCTAGATGTAATTTCAGGCTTGCTTGTTTAAAAGAGACAAGTGCAGAATCCTCTAAAATTGAGTCTTCTGTTTTTGTCTTAATTTTCTAATGGTTGTCTTTTCACCAAATAACATAATCATAAGCAGTAGCTAATTATCATTTCAGGGTACACCATCTTCTCTTCCCAGTAGCTACTCACATGTACTGTTAACACAGAACAAATTCCAAAGAGACTAACTGTAAAGTCATAGTTGTGGGGCAGAAAAAGGAACCTGCTTTACCAAAACCACACACAAGTATGGTTTTCCAGTACAAGAAACAATTCAATTTCTCAAGTTAAATGGCCACACAAGAAAAATACTTACCACCTGGACCATTGCTGTGAATTAATCACACATTTGGACAAAGAAGAGGTAGGAATTTTATTGCATCTGGACAAGGAAGAGGTAGGAATTTTATTGCATTTATCAAGCAGAAGGTCAAGAGCAGTGTTTAGGGAGGCACTTTAGAGGTCTGCTGTGACAAAAGGGGGACAGAGTTTCTTTATGTAACTAAATATGGTCAGCCGGAAATTGTCAGCCTCACATGTAGCCTCCAAAAAGCATTCCCTCAAGCTCTGTGAAATGTTCCAGCAACGAGTGTCAGTCTAAGCTGCTTCTCTATTAGCCAAGGAATCTGTCAACAAGCATTTGATCAAATTATACTCACCTTTTATCCCTGGCATATCATCACTAATGTGCCAGTGACAAAGGCCCCCCTCCCCCTTCCCAGGCTCCTGGAGATACAAATTCCTGCCTCACAGGGTTTCTTCCCTTGCGCCACAGCCACCGGAGCTCGGAAACCCGAACAGAGTGTTCTGCAGAACACTTAACGCAGCCATCACAGAGTAATAGTGGATGAGTAATAGTGGATGCTGAGCACTTTCACAGCCGAGTGTAATTACTACAGAATCATCCATCTTAGACGAGGCTATGATGGGAGAAGGGAGGTGCTCCTTCTGCACACCTATGTGCACTTGACAAGTAAGATAAAAAGCAACAACCCAATGGATCTGAGGGCATGAATCTGCAAACAAAAGCCAAACCTGCTTGGAAAAAAAAGCAGTGTAACTCCTGGAAAAAGAATATGCCAATGAGAGCATTGCTTTGGTGAGGTGAAGATAAGAAAACATCTTAATGAGTTGTTATTATTACCCGTATCCAGTACGCAGATTTATAAAGGGAAAATGTAAACCATCAAAGAACAAAGAGTTCCTCAAGATAAGCTGGATGGTTTTACTCTACAAGTTATCTGGAGAGGACTCATGTTTTTAGAAACTGAGAGACTGCAGGTAAAAAACCTAGCAAATTTACTCATCCCTATCACAGCACTTATTACGGTTCAACCTTTTCCTCCCTTGGGACATTTCACTCATGTACCATGTATAATAATCACTTTCTTTCTTGTGTTGGTACTTGTGCATGGAATGAAAAGAAAGTTGTTTGTAGCCACCTTAGGAGGGTAGTTCCCCTCTGACCTGCTCTATCCTCCCTCTAAAGGAGTCTGCTCTCTTCTGCTGCAAAACACAGGGCAGCCTCCCGTCTCTCCTGCCCCATCCACCTCCACTGCTCTGCTCTCTGCTCGGTGAGATGAATATATACCCTGCCAACACACATCTGGTACAGCTGGCTTCTGGAGAACATCACTTCCTGGGCTATTCAAGCAAGATAAAACAAACTCAAAATGAATTTACAGATTACACTATTCATCTTTAGTGTACTTAGTTACTGCTTTTTATGCTGACAGTATTAGGCGTATCTCAACTCATTTACACTCAAAGCACGAGAATTTCAGTATCATACTATAATGAACAGATAAAGCAGCAAGCACAAAGGACAGCTACAGATGGTGCCAACAGTCAGTCTCACCCTCTCATAGCACAGCCAAGCAGCTGCTTTTTCTCCCCCTCTGCCCCTCCTCCTTGTACAACAGGAGCACAGATTTTGCAGATGGACCATCCACACCGTCTCTCGCAGCCCCTTGCTGCGGCAGTTTAATGATCAGATTTAAATCGTGTTCCTCTGCTGCATTGCTACAATGTCCCTTGCATACAATGATGTGCCTTTCCTGCTGAAGCTGAACTCAACTGTTGCAATGAGAGGAAAGGAAGAATCCTTACATGTGCACACAGCCCCCAAGAAGCCCTGTACACAGCCCAGGTGTAAAATACAACCTGATTAATACACCAAAATTGACACTTTCTTTCAACCCCTGTTCAGTCATAGAGGGCTCTGCTAGCTCATGCAAAAAGATGCAGAATAATGGCAATCAACGTACTGACAGTTTAAGTGTATTCACACATTTATTTGGCTTAAAAGGACACTCTCTAGGATGATTGGTGCAATATTTGACCTACTTTTCTCCATCTGCAAAACCTGTATCATTCTTAATGGGATTGCGTTTTACTTTTAGCTGATCTATTTCCATAGGAATAAATCAATACTGATTTGCTAATGACGACTGTGTTAAGAAACCAGCACAGACGTGAGCAGCCTCAGCTTTCACATTTGTGAAAAGCAGAAATACAGACTTAAAAATAAGAGAAATTTCAATTAGAACTAGCCCAAGGGGTTTCCCTAAGGAAGCAAGAGAAAAAAATCAGTTCAGAGATATTCAGCTTGCTGCTACCCAGTCCCATTTTTGTTTCTTCTATTCTTTGAAGAGGACCAGACATTGCAAGAGCATGTCTCAGCACAGAATGGGACTGACCTCTCCTTAAAATACTCATAAATACTCCCACACACCCAAAGTTGGCAACACTTTATGTCCTTCTGGATGTGTCCAATAGTTTTAAATTCTTTCATTGAAAAAAATTGTAAGACATGGCAATGTATCCACACTGGGATCCTGGGGACAAGGAGGGAAAAGAAGGCTGGAAGGCAATTTTTTTTTTTCCAAGACAGCCCAAGTCACATTTTAAGCATTTCTCTGGAACCACAGAGCTAAGTCTTGCTTGAAAGAGAAAGGAAGCAATTGTTATTTAATCCCCTGCCTCTAGGAGCCAAGTCTTTAAGAACATGCCAAATATCACAAGATTTGCGACACAATTATTAGGACCGGCCACATCCCCTGGTACTGTTCCACTCCTGTAAGGACCCTTGTGTGCCGAAAACCTGCCAGGCAGTACAGAAAGAAAGGCCTCCACTGCTCGCTCCGTGGCACCTTTCCATCCTTCACAGCCATGACTGCCCATCACCCAGCAGTAGCATCACAACTGCTTTGTAAGTGCTGGGGCACTTCCATTAGGAAAATCAAGGAGCTTGAGCTGGGTGAAGCCACAGATCATGCCCAGGCTGCTTGCACCACTTAATACTTCTTGACAACAAATGATGCTAGCATACCTGCAAATATTACATGATGGATGGTGATGATGCAGCTCAAATGTCATTTTATAGCCATAGCACGGAGGATTGGTACAGGCCATTACAACCCTTTTAGGGCCAGGGACCAGAAAAAGTAAAGAAACCAGGGTGTGCAGTCAATGCTACCCCACAGAGGCACTGCTGCATTTCACCAGCTGCACCCACTCTGGCACTGGGAGTTGCAATCTCTGGCACTGCAAAGTGCAGAGAGTGCAGGAGCCAGCAGCTCCCTAGAAAGCAAAATACAGAGAAGCACAGTGCTAATCTATTTACCTATTCTGATACCCTAGTATTAGTTACAGCTTATCACCTCAGTAAATCGCTGCCTCTTGTTAGGGAACGTGCTTAAAGGTGCAGCAAACTGTTATTTACAGGCAGACACTATATTTACAGCCACAAAGACAGGTGAGGAGGGGATAGGACAACAGCTCAGTAATTTCAATGCCTTCTGCTTCCCGGGAGACTGCTGGAAGAGCACAATAGGATTACTGCTTCCTTGCTGCAGCTAAGCTGCAGTAGATAGTTCAATAGGCAGACTGGCAGACCCGTATTTCTTATTCGCTGCAATGAAAATATTAGGAAAAAAGGAGGAGTTTGATTTGGAGAATTATCTGTTCAGCACCATCTCACTAGATTGGTTTCATGTCTCAGAAGGAAATGCATTCAGCTGAAAAGATATTTACAGCATAAGTAAGAAAATATATCATGTTTCACCAATGATATTCATTAATTTTATATTGCTTTTAGAAACAAGTTTGCATTTCTTTTACATGGAGAATTCCAGATAAGTAGAATACAGAGCTACTGAGTGCTTTCTACTCTCTCCTCTACAGACTGCAATCTAAATACAGTTTTTATAAAGCATCCAGTGAGGTAATTTGGTGGGGAGGGAAGGGAAGCAGCAATGAGAAGAGAATGAGAGGACTGGAAATAACTATTGTCTTGGTTATTTAGAGGAGTTATTCTTTCTACATAGAAAAAGAGAGACTATATCACGTTTGGAAGAATACATTGAAAATCTTAACTACCTAAAACTGAATGTGCTGACAGTATTAGAAAAATAAGGTCAATTGCATTAAAAGGATGGAATCTTTGCAATTTTGTGAAACTGAAAATCAGATGTTTTCCTCATGTTTTAAAAGCCATTTAAAAAAAAAAAAAGCTAGGAAATGGAGAGAGGGAGAAACCAGTCATGCCTAACTATTTCAAGGATTGATTTTCCTGCAGCTCTGCTCCTCACATACTCCAGCAGAGCCTGGCAGTGGCTGGCTCACCTGTTGGACAGTCGGTCAGGGCAGCAAAGCAAGGCCACAAACCCAGGATGTAACAGTAATTAGCAGAGATTTGTGTTTGTCCCTCCTCTGCAGTCCTCTCAAGGTCCTCCATGGCCTAACCCTGAGACAGACGAGCCCTACCCTGTCATTACACGAGCTTCTGCAAGCTGTCTGCCTCAACACTGACAGCACAAAAGGAGTATATACAAAGCCAGTTACAAAGCAAAGTATTAATTTCTCAGCAGTCTGGCTGTTCAATGTGGACTCAAAGCAGTTCCCAGGGAGTCCATCCCTCCTCCCAGGCCTCTCTGGCTGCCAGCAGATGCCCACTTTGCACACAGCAGCCCACAGCACAGAGCCAGTGCTTACTCCCAGCTGTTTGCTGCCACCTCATCCCAGGAGGCTTGCACCCCAGTTGGCTCCTTTGGCTCCTTTTTTGGAGCACCTGAGGATCGTGACTGCTCTTCTCTGTCAGGCAAAATCAGTGATGTCAGCTTAGAAATCCAAGTAAGTTGGATTAAACGGACTGAATTCCCCAGCAGAGCAAGGGGGCAGCTGACTCAGATCCTCATTTGGGAGGCATGAACTGCCCTGCTAATGACCACAGCAGCACAAAGTTGACAGCCACAGTTCAACACTGTGGAACAGGGCATGATACACATTTCTAACCCTAATATCTAAGTAATGCTCTTTATCAAGAATGCCTCCTTCATTACGATAGCTACAGCTGTGTCCTGCAGAAATATCCAGCTTTGCCCCGGTAGGATCTATAATGCGATTATGTATTACAATTAAAAAACAAAAAATCATGCAGGTTTGTAGGAAAATAGAAAATAAAGGGAACACCTAATTAAACTGAATGTAGTATCAGATTAATTAACAGAGGTTTTATTCAATAAAACCCTTACTGCAAACCTGAGAGTTATTCAGCATGTGCTTTCAGAACTGCTGCATGAGACTGACACCACATACAAAGTCTGGTCTTGAATATGGGTCCAGCTTGCCTTGGCATATCTTCAATCCTTCACAAATACCTCTCAAGACACATATATATGTAGGCTTCCCCAAAGGCTCTTGCCAACTGGATTAGTACATGCTGGAGACACAGATTTGAATACTGTTGTCCTCACCCCTGCCTTCAGTGGAACTGGGATTCCCCAATTTCCTTCTACACTTGCCAAAACTTGGCAGAGGATCTTACCAGATTCACAACATTAACTTTGAAGTAATACATTACAAAACATAGCAACAATGGCTCAATTTGGCAAGCACAAAACACTCTGTACAGATCCAGATAAAATATGTAAGCATCTCATTTAGGCTTAGCTCTGCCCAACCTGCTACATCTGAAAACACAGCCCATTATATAAAGAGAAGACAACACTGGTGAAAGGCTACCAGTAAGTGAATCTTGGATAAGGCTCTTCAAGGAAATGCACTCCAATAGCATTAGACTGCTTGCTTTCTTACTCATCCAATTGTTGGTTTCACTGCTTAGACTTCAAACAACAGCATCTTTCATTACTGCTGTAAGCTTTTGTTTTGTAATGCCAGTTCTAGTCATCAACAAATTTCATACATAATCCAGACATCTGAAAAATGAGACTGACTCACTTGAACCCATCTTTGTCTACAGACAAAGCAGTGACCTACAGGTGAGAGGCTCAGTTTCATTTAATCCATCCTCAGCCCTCCAATTACTACTGTAAACAACTCCTGAGCTAACACCACCACTAACATCTAAAAGTGCTAGGAAAAAATCCAACAGATGTATTTAACAAGAGCTGGAACACAAGGAAGCCATGCACAATCAGTACAACGACAGAAGTCTGGAATAGGGAAAATCTGGTGTCTATCATTAAAAGAAAGAAAGGAATAACTGCAGAATTGGAGGTTTAGCTTCCTATCATAGAAACCTAACCCAAATTATTCAAAAGGACCAAGAGGAAAGTAAAAAACTAATAACAACCAAAACTGACTTTTCAGAAACAAATTATGTCTTACTTCTGTACTTTCTTTACACTAGCAGACAATAGACCTTGAGCGTAGATTAGTTTGATTTTAGTCAGGCTTCAGTGCTGCTTAACATGACATTCTCATAAATAAACAAGGGAAATTAAGTCTAGCTGAACACAACACAAAATGGCAGGAAACTTAAGGCTTACCAAATATTAAACCAATAGTCACTAATAGAAATGAGTGTTTTCAGATTCCTCAGAGGGCCAATGAGGGCAGTAGCTGTGCTGTGCTGCCAGAGCACACCCAACCAGCCTCCTCGGCTGCACAAGTGGCACCCAAGTCTGGGAGATGCACAATTCTTTCTCTATACCCTGCTACAATGTACAGCCACAGAAAGGGGAGAAAAGTAATCAGAATGGTTAGAAAAAACCCTATCAATATACCCTGCAAGAAATGACTACATGGATTAGGGCTTTTGGTGGGTTTGGTTTGAGCTTTTTTTACAAGACGGAAGACTGACAGCGGTATTCTGATTTACTGAGTAACAAAGCATTAACTATATCCACAGCACAAACACCAATATATAGAGATAAAAAAGACACAGGTTAGATATTAGGAGCATGCTAATGCTCTTTAATACCCTAAGGGGTAAGGTAAGGAATTTCCATAAATGGAGATGCAGAGGAAAGGTCAGATACTGAGCTAGGGAGAATGGATTTTTCAGCCAAGAGGGCACGGCATAGATGACTTCTTGAAGTCTTTTAGAATCAAATGAAATATGTGTTTGTGAACAGAGGAAATTCAATCAGTCTGCACTGGGAAAGTATTTAAATCTGGCTTGTATTCACAATTATCCTAAACAGACAGCTACAGTGTGGGGAGCTCCTGTAGAGACTGCTAAAGTGGCCATCCAGCTACATGGCTTACTGGCTAAGGTTTAAAGATGAAAGAAACTGAGAGTAGATGATGTGCTGAAGGTCACACCATTTGTGACAGAACAGAGTCCCAGAACAGAAAGGATCATATACCTTCCTCTCTTCGCAAGGAAAAACCACAACCACCACATCAAGGGGTTACTGCTCCTGTGCCCGCAGTCTCTGTGCCTGCCATGGAACATTTTCAAACAACAACTGTAAAACATCTGGAGAGGCTTTCAAGGAGGGGAAAAAAAATTACAAAAACCACACAACCAAAATTTATAGCAGAAACGTGTTTCCAAAGTTAACACTGCACAGCCAGAACTCAGAAGGACCAAAACCTATTTTAGGAACTTTAGCTTTTTGGTTCTGCTGTCTTGCTCTTTGCTTTAACTTTTCATTATTTTATATTTTTACAGGAAAAGAATGTTTTATCAGGTGTCCTCAGATTTTTTTTTATTTTTGTATGACTAGTGTAACACAAACTTTGCCAACTTCTCTGTAACTGCTGAAGGAAAAAAAATGCTTGCTTTCAAAGTTGGGGGTTACACAACAATTTTTCATACAATCCAAACTTTGTACTTGAACAGAACTAAGCTAGAAGTACTCTAACCCAACCCTTCCACTCACTCTTCATTCTGAAAGAAATATTACAGCTACATAAAATAATCACTAAGTGCTGAACATGAAAACAGTTAAGGACATCAGGAAAGAGAAACTCAGCCTACAGCAGTTTTTAGCTTAACTGATTTTTGCTCGAACAATACACAGCAGACAGATTCAAGTGAGCATGCACTGCAGTTTCAAGGCAGCAAGGCTTCCCATCTCACTGCCCAGTTGAGGAGGTAGTTTTCTAACAGAGTCATTACTTCTCTTTTTTCCCTTGGAGTCCCACCAATCCCACAAACCTTGTCATCTTCCCTTACTAGCAACCTGCTCTGCTCCTCTGGTACTAATCACCTTTTCTTGAGAACTGCCTAATTAATTAACATTCAATTAATATACCAAAGTCAAATACCAAATAATTGTTCCCAAGTTGCACTGGGAACTTGCTAACTAATCTGAGCAGGAGAAGGGCTTCTGTATCCTTAAAGTTCCATTTCCTCCAGCTGTGTCTTCTGGGCTAATGGACATTTCCCATCTGAAACACAGTTATATTACAGGCCATGTGAGCCTGTACTCACCAGAGCCATGTGAGCCATGGATGCTCTTTTTAAGGCATTCTGATACCCCTAAAGACTCCACATACACTATGCTTATTTATTACCAATAAAGCAAAAGTAGCAAATAATCTATGCTCTGTTACAATTAGGGCCACATATAAAATTCAAGCTGGTGTAAAATAAGAAATATCTAAACAACCCGACCCTGATCTTCAGATTATTTTAGTTGTAGTTTCACAATACAAAGTGTTCAGCAACAGTATTGCCCTGAGGTAGCCCCATCTTCTGCTGTCTGTGCCCATGCTCTGCTGTAGCCTGCACACTCCCAGCTATGTTGAAGCATTTCTTTGTCTGACCACCCTGTGAACCCGACCAGCTGGTTTTTTTGTTCTTCCATTTTTTTTTTTAATCTTCTTTTTCCTTGTCTCTTCCCTTATTTTTTTTTCCCCCAGACACGTATTTGATTTTTCCCTAGCCACATGAAATCCCTGCTGTGGCTCAGAGCGTGGCTCTGCAGAGGCGGCACCAGGCAGCTGCTCCCTCGCACAGGCGCTGCCCCAAGGCAGGGCTCGAGTGCCCACGGAGCAGCCTCAGTTCCATTAGCTGCGCTACAAGCACACAGAGGGCTGCAGCAAGAGACTTTTATTCAAAAGCCTAACTACGAACATTAGTTTTAGACAGATTAGAAACTGCTGTTTCCTTGTCTTCAGGGGCATGTTTATTATTTTACATAGGTAGAAAGAGGTTATCTATGGAAGAGGGGAGAGGTATAAAAATGAACGTGGTTAATTGCTTTTTCAAGCATCTGGGGAAGCAGCCAGTAGAAATCACAGCCCAGACTGATTTTTCAATACCTTTCATTTCTCTGTCTGAAAATAAAAAAGAATTGGGGGAGGGGGGAAGGGTTATTTGTGACCATCTCTTCTTCTGGACATTTGCAGAAGAACAGCAGCCTGCCTAAATTCTCACAGAGGACACCTGGCCGCCTCTCCCTGCACACAAGTGCTGTAATTTCAGGACTGGAGTGCTGTAAGATAATGTCATCACTGCTCCTGCCATCTATAAATAACTGCATTTGGATCTTGCCGAGTCACGTGGAAAAACTGGCCAGCAACACATACATGTATCTGAGCGTGCCTTTGGAAACCCAAATAATTCTAATAATATTGCACGGAATAAGCTTTAGCTTTCCAAATTTAGCTCTGGTCCATGCACTCACTGCAGCTCACAGAGGACTGCTATTATTTCTTTTTAAAATACCGTTCTTCCTTTGCAAGCTGCTGACTAGGGCATTAACGGGGTAAAAA
>VXAX01003556.1:6547033-6819336 GCA_013399835.1 Leptocoma aspasia
CGTGGATGGCACACCCTGGAGCAGCTCCTGATCCAGCCCAGTGTGGATGGCACAGGCTGGAGCAGCTCCTGATCCAGCCCAGCGTGGATGGCACAGGCTGGAGCCACTCCTGATCCAGCCCAGCGTGGATGGCACACCCTGGAGCAGCTCCTGATCCCGCCCAGCATGGATGGCACAGGCTGGAGCAGCTCCTGATCCAGCCCAGCGCGGATGGCACAGGCTGGAGCCACTCCTGATCCAGCCCAGCGTGGATGGCACAGGCTGGAGCAGCTCCTGATCCAGCCCAACGTGGATGGCACACCCTGGAGCAGCTCCTGATCCAGCCCAGTGTGGATGGCACAGGCTGGAGCAGCTCCTGATCCAGCCCAGCGTGGATGGCACACGCCGGAGCGGCTCCTGATGCTGCAGCCTGCTCTGCCTCCCGGGAACGGACCGGGCTGGGGCTGCAGTGGAAGTAACACACCCCTAACCACACACGGAACCAGATTTTAGCACTGATTTTCTACAGCAAATCTGTCAGAGCAGTGCAAAAGGATGATTTTAGAAATAAAACAAACACACACAAAAAATTTTGGGATGCTTAAACAATCCCACAGCAGTAGTAAGAAACACAAATAGGAAACCATTTCAAATGAGTTGTATGCAGCTCCTCGGGCATTTTCTGGGAAAATGACTGGAATACAACCTGACATGACCAACAGAGCCTGCAGTTTAAGCAAGGCTGTAATACCCACAAGACATTATCGGAGGAAGATTTTCATCTCTGGAAGCTAAAACTGAGGAGAGCATGTACTGAGGAGGAGAAGATAAAGGAAGAGAGAGGGCACCAAGGGACACCGAGTATTTCCCAAGACTTCAAGCACCTTTAATTCTGCAGAGCATTTCCCAGGGACAGAGATTCTGTTTCACTGACTGTAGAAAAGCAGCAGTTTGTAAAAAAAGCACTGAGCAAACATCCTATCTAAATAGCAACCACATCTATTTCATGTTTCCAGAACATCTGGAAAGAAGAATCACAATCAGAATGGACATCAGAACATCAAATATTACTGTAAAACACACAGTAAGATGTTATCCAAGCAGATGGCGAATAAAATTCTACCTTCTTGGTCAAAATAATTTTGGATTAGCTCTTGCTCCTACTGAAGTTGTTAGAAAATATCTTAAGTAATTTTAGTGGCCTGAAGCTCCATTTCCTACATTACATTTACACAACCTCTACCAATACCATCTTTTCTTCTTCAATACACCATTTCAAGTGTACAATACAAATGTAATTTCTCCTTCACACATTAAGAAGTACTTCTATGTTAGTCTAGCAGATTATGTTTTTAATCTTACTGTGTAAACTAAGAAATGTGGGAAAGTGGCTACAATAGAGGATAAAACCCAAGAGAAATTAGAGCAAAAGATAAGATAATATGTTAAAGATAAGGTTTCTGAAAGGTTACAGATATGTTATTACACACAGACTGTGCCTGGCTACTTAATGTCTGGGGCCTATATAAATGGCCTTTCACAAACACACAAGGACTGGCTCCTTCCATAAGGAACTTGAAAGAAATGCAATAAAAATTCAAAATCAAGATGTCATGGATAAAAATTTCTCACGAAAATTAGCACAGGAATGTTTTCTGCAAGGAGATGGTTGAATGCAAGAACAAATTTGCAGTCAAGTATTACAAAATTTTCTCTAAGAGGAATAGACCATGGTAACTTTGAAAACATAAGGGTGGAGGAAGAGATGAGGAGAGCGCTCAAGAGTAACAGAAGCCCAAAGAACAAGGACAAAGGGAACAAGGACCAGACCTGAGGGTGGTGTCTACTTAATGAGAAAAGAAGGTAATTAGATGGGCTTCAAGAAGGTGGAATTTTATCATGTACCCCCACATCCCCCCCTCTCACTGCATACTTTTCATCCTGTATTTTACTTTGAGAACAAGTTTCTACTACATTTTCTTCCTGATTAGAGGTTTTCCATGTAAGAAAGGCCTCCAAAAGCCAAATCATCTAAATTTAGCCCAATTCAAACGATATTTTTATCCAATATCCATCTAATCTTGCCTACTGCAATATAAAACAATCTGCATTAGCAATCTGTAGTTTAATGCTATGAAAACTAGAAATTACATCACTTCAAAATATCACATAGTGTTGAGAACATCTCGTTTGTTCTCTCTTGGATTTCTCATGGGTTGTTAGGATCAGTTCAGGATACCAGCTCCAGTTCTACCGGCTGTCAAGAAGCAAAAGAAACAAAATAAAAAAAGGCAGGCATTGCAGCTTAACTGTGGTGTTGGCCAAAACAAAATGGTAAAAAACCCCTTTTTAAAACTTCCTACACAACACAGTTGTTCTCTCTCTATCTTCTGAGTCATATCTGTTCATGTTATGAAGAAAGCCACACAGAGCCAATATCACTAGGGAAGAACAAGATGTATTTTCAACAAGACTGTTAGCTGATTCCAGTTGCTGCAAAACCTTTATTTTCAGGAATTATAAAAGAAGCAGAAGAAACACTCTGAATTTCAGCTTCCAGCTACTATAATTCATAAACTAGGGATATTTGGTGTTGAAAGGTAACAGCAGACATTGTCTGTCTTTATAGTAAGGTAACTTTTGAAAGATGGCAGTGTTTCCTTCTACCTTTAGAAGTACTTACAGTCATTAGGCCAGAAATATTGTTGATATTTCCAGAATGTCCACAAAAATCCTGTGTGTCAACACTAATACAGAACATTTTAATGGTAGTAATAATAATAATACTAATTAAAAAAAAGAGAACAGGACAGAACATTTTCAAATTGTAAAATGCTTCAGTTTTTGAGAAGCAGTATTCACTTCTAAATATACATTCACATGTTAGTAATTATCTGTATCAATTCTTGTATAACAGTATTCTACATCAGATGTTTCTCTAATGCAGAGTTGAGCACTACCAAGTGATCAAGACCATGCATTCTAAAAGATACACATGTAAACAAAGCACTTCTTTTATCTGCAAGTCACTGATAAACACTAGCTAATCCTCACCTAATCCTGTGAAGAGAACATCATCCTAGCTTCACGAAGGGGGACTCTAAGGCAGTGAACTAATCCTTTGGGGAAAATACTCAGGTTAGAATGCCAGGGAGACTAGTTACTGGTGAGGGACACTGAGGTACTGACTGGTAGGGCTATGTGAAAATTTCTGTCCCTTCTGACACATTTCTGCTGCTGAGACTATCTCCACTCCCTGAGGAACCTCTCGGGGCAAATGTTGACAAAAAGACCAGGAAGGAGAGAATGAGTTTGGACATCAACATAGAAACAGGATTTTCACATCTATACACCAGGGTGTCTTGAACAGAGAGAGGAACTTCTCTGGAGGAGGACAATGCCAGTCAATAAGGACATACATTCACAGTCATTCACAGCATCCTGAAGAGGAGAGGATCAATGCACTCAACATCAGATGAAGGATTAAAGGCTCTTTTCCTAGCCTGGATGCAGACCACTAGACCATGCTAATCTGACAGGAGGAGTTCCTGCAAGGCAGCTGAAAAAAAGCACAGATTCATGTAGCAGAAAATAAAACAGGGATTCTAAAAACTCACCGCAAATTCTTGCCCAAGCAAACACATCACTGAACGCTGGAAAATAAATAACAACGAAGTGGCAAAGTCTAAAAATCTTCCTTTTTTAAGTGGCCTTCCATACACATGCATGTTTTGGGACTCTGCAGCCTGACACCCGGAGCAATGACCATAGACAACTCCAGCACCAGTCCATCAACCTGAGCCAGATCATTAAATAGAGAAAAGAGGGTTCAAAGCTGAAACCTACCATCAAGCAATCAAAGCCTTACAGTGAGATAGTCTAGTTCATTGCAGTATTTATAAAAGGTAGTATCTCAAAGCTTTCATGGAGTACAGACTTAAGCCCCTGCTATTACAGACTGGAATAAACTAGTAGAGAAGGTACATTTAAGAAAGCCTTGTAAAGCAAAAATGTATTTCATCCTGGAAAAATCTAAGAATCAAAAAGGATAGCAAAACACAACATGGGTAAGCCAAAATGAACAGCTTGATAAGATAAAAGAGATGTATTAAAAAAGGCATAAAGCCTTCATAAGAGAAGACTTGAAGAATGTTACATGATTTACAGCAAACATTACTATAGGTATCATGATGAAACAAATTAGAACTTTCTGTCAGACAGGTTCTTGACTAGTTTCTGCAGATAGACACTGATTAAAAAACAACCAGCAAAATCTGCAATCTGGACCCCTGTGGACTAAGGTGAGGGAGGAGTAGAGAGAAGTACAGGCACTGCACTAATGAGCAGTAACAAAAGAGCAATTAACAAGAGAGTTGTAATCTCTTGCAACTGATACTGCTGTGTTCCAGACATTCTATGACTTGAAGTCAAAAGGTCTTTACTAAAGACCTCTTTTAGTAAAGATGAGACAGTGGATGAAACCAATGGTCTCTAGAGTTCACGGTGTATTTTCATCTGTTCAAGGCAATGCAAAAAGTGTTTCCAATATGCTTACTTCATCAGATGCACCTTACAGGGGTCAGAGAAACCCCTTCCAGTGTTTGGACAGGCAACATGAGCTCAGAAATTTTAAATAATAATCTTGAACACTTGTAGAACTGAAAACACAGCAATCTCAATCCTAACATACATGCAGAAAAGTTATAATTAACTCCAGATTCTAACCAAACCTTTAAAAAGCAGGAAACATTCCTTCTTCAGACACAAGCTCCCAGCAGTGTCTCAATGAACATGAGTCTTTCAACGTCTTTATCCAATCTGATAATACACTTTTTTTTTCCCAGTTCTTTGGGAAATTGCATTTAATTCAGATAAAAGTTGGCTACCTAATTATCACAACATTTACTACAGAGAGGAACAAGTGGCATATATATCCCTTAGATAAATGTAACTGATGTGCAAAAAAAAGAGCATTAAGTAGTAAAGTAAGTGAAAAAATTGAAGTATTAATCTGCTCCACTCTTTGGAGCAGAGACTGTCTCTTCAAAGATGTCTGCAGAGTGCTTAGCACAACAGGCACTCTGATTTAGGTATGAGCACTAACCAAATTGTAGTAACTAGTAACAGTAAATACTTTAACCTCAATAAAAGTTCTTCTGTCTTCTGTATTAAAGTAATGCTGGAAAGAATGAGGCTCATACAAGAAACTGCCCAATGAAATATTAAGAGTCATAGTACCTATATCTGGTGAAATCATTTAGCATTCTAAATTATTATCAAAACCATCAAAAATATTATGTTATCATGTGCTGACTCATGACTTGCACCATGGGGACTTGTCAGTTTAAAACTCCATATTAAGGAATGTTTTGATTATTAATAATAAAGTACACTCAGAACAAGGCATAAGAAATTACTGACAATGGCTACAAGAAAAAGATGAGCTGCTTGTTACCTTGCTTAAAACAGGGTAAACACAAGTAGATAAGCCAAAGACTTAACAAAAAAACAATGTGCAAGAAACAAAAGAGTAAACAGAAGAAAGGATGGACACAGTAAGTGAGGGTGTGGTTCCCATGCACTAAAACCCCTGACAGGAATGGACACAAGAAGCAGGAGGTCACTGCCTAGCCTGTGTTTGGGAGCAGTACACAAGACAGACCAGGTCTGCAGATCAGCTCAGGAAAGAACAGGAGGAAAGGGAAGGAAAACCGGGGGGAAAAAAGTTTGTGTGGGCAGTGGGAAGTGAAACAGTTTCATGTTTCATGAGCTCTCCCATTATTCCCTTGCACACCTGCCATGTCCCAGTTTAAGAACAACTTGTCTACCAAGGACCAGAAAAAAATGAGCTCCCAACAGGCCCAACAGGCACTGGAGGATGCTCAATTCCCAGACCTGCTAATCCCTGCAGCAAGCAGCAAAAGCTGTGGGTCAATTTAGGAGTGAAAGCAACAACTCAGAACACTAACTGCCCAACTCCTAAGATTTTTATCTTAATTAGCCCATGATATTTTTACATGCACAGAAGTTATCTATGGTGATTTCTTCATACAAAGAGTGATTACATTGGGGTTTTTTGATAATTCATAATTAACCCAATTTTTCAGTTCCAAACAAATTCAAATCTATCTTGTGATGACTGAACTTGAGAAAACTTATGTATAAAAATGCTCAAACACTTTGGATATTTGACCAAAAGTGACGATATGAGCTTCTCCCCTCTTACTCTAAGCAGTCACAGTAGTTCAGAAAGCAGATGGACCCCATTTAGATTTAATTGAGACTTCAGTGACTGCAAGTCAAGCCAGAATAGAGGTGTACCTGCCGGGTAACCACAGGAGGCAGAGCCCCAGGCAGGGATGTGAGATGTGCACATCTCTAACCAGGTAGCTCAAGGAGCAGACAGGGAGGTGATGGAATAAATGGCACCACAAATATTTAATCTTTAGAGAAAAAATTGAGATCATGTTTCAAGTGAATTCCACCATCTCTATTGCTCACAAGATGATTTCAGGTTTTACACCTTGCTAGAAAAACGAACTATGAAGAATAATTAAAAAAATAATGTAACTGAACATTTAAGCTGTGTATTATTCCACTATTTGTAAATTAGTATTCCATCTTGAACAGATACAGTAAAATAAGTTGCAGTCAATTTAAATTAAATCAGTTCAACGGTAACATATTCAAAATGATCCACTTCAGCAATCTCTCAGCTTCTATATTTTTTCAGGTGGAAAATATCACATACTTTTGATAGCAGAACATGCAAACGTCCTGACAGGAAGCACAGGACAAGGGATGTAATAGAATAAATGCTGTGATTTTCTGACAGATACAGTATGCAGCTGAAATCTAAAGCTCTGTGACTAGGCACTGATGATATGACTGATTTCTGTGTCCGTGGGACTCGCACCAGCTGCCACAGAGGTCTGGCCTCGCTGGTGCTGCCGCGTTTTGCCTGCTCAGCTGCGAAGTCCAGCCGGCGCCTGAACATGCTGGTTAACAGTCAGAGCTGGGAGCACTTCAAACATGGGCAGACATGAGGAGATCTTCTGAGATTTTCTCTTCTAAAGCCAAGGAGGTCCCTTGTGAGTACTTACAAACCACAGTTATTCAGCTGCATATCAGCTTAGCCAACACTGGGTAGATTTTGGTTTTTTTCAAATGACAAAAGAAACTTGATGACTTTGCTACTCAAAGGCCACCATCTTGCCAACTGGGAAACACTCTGCTCTAGAAGCAAAAGATCAGTAGTTTTTCTTCTTCATAAATGATGTCCTAGCCTGCTCTCTGAAGTACATATATAGTTTTCAATACACACACACACACACATTCCTTCTTTCCTTCCTATTTTTTTCCTTTCCCTCTTTTTTCTCCCTTCAGTTTTAGATACCTACTTTGTTAAATTTCAGTCTGAATTGTTAAAGCCCAACAAAAGGGTAAGTCCCAACACCAGTCCCATGATTAGTATGATGAACCCTAACAATCCTGCCTTTATTAGAAATATACCTAAAATTCAGCTCCAATATACTGATCCATGTAGGACTAATTAAGAAATGCTCTGACAAGCACTTTAATTCCACAAAGACTGAGTGGTAAAATTATCTTTGTAACTGCTGAAATAAGTTTAGTGCTACAATACTGGTTAGAACATATGACATAAAGAAGATTTTCTTTTTTACTTTTGCTGGTGATACTGCCAAAGAGATGCTTCTTAAACCAAAGAGATAATCCTTAAACCAAGTGCAAGAGGGATCTGTAAATTTTTACTTTTTTTTAAAGTTACTTCAAGTTGTTGAACTGCAATTTTCATGCAGTTCATTTTTCTTCTAACTAAACGCTATAGTTTTTCATGAGATATCTTTTCATTTTTACAGCTCTGAAGACTGGACTTTGCAATGCAGATGTCCTGAGAAACAATCAGGAAAGCTTATAACAAGCACTTGTTTTAATAGCCATTGGAACACCCTGTAGTTAAAAACAGAATACATCAGAAGTTTTTTATAATGGACAATAAAATTTGTCATCTCATCAGATTTTACTGCACATGTGTTTTTAAAGTAAAAAAAATGAGGAATTCTCTCAAAACCTGCAGCAAAATTGGATTATTCTCACATGAAAGGCAGGTAGGCAAAACCACAAAAGTACCAACTCATACCTGGTGTAAGTTGTAAGATGAAACACAACTGAAGCCAATCAAGGTAGTAGCCTAAACTAGATCTCCACTGACTTCAGAAGTTGAAGTTACCATATTTTAAATTGAAAGATAGGTCCTGAGGTCGCAGAGGCCCCTATACTCAGAAGAGTAGGAGCTCTTATTTAAGGATAAGCTCATAAGAGCTCTTAATTAAGGACAAAACTGTAATTTTGTGGCATTATTTGCAAGGTGCAGCGAAAGGTAAATAATAACAGTCTGAAATCTGAATTTGATTCAACTTCTGACTTCCTCTGCAAGCATGAGGCAGTTCTCAGTAAAAAGATGAGATGACAGAAAACAGAATTTCTCCTAAAACAGAGACACTGCTAGAAAGGCTCAACAGAGCCTTGCTGCCCAGGAAGATGATCTGTGGTACTGTCACAGACAAGGCTAATTGGACACTGGATGTTTGACTCAAACCCTCAGATTACTTTCAAGCAATTGATCATTATATTTTTAAAATAATAAAAACAAATAGAATAAGCACAGAAAGTGTGCTTTGGAGAAAAGCCAGTTGTAGCAAAAGTTGCTTTGTCTGCGAGTCCAAAAATACAGCTTCACTCACTCACTCACAAGAGAAACTATTCATGGACAGAAAGAACACTGCATAATTTGTAGGTCTTTGCAGGGTTCCCCCCTCTCCACCCCAAGACTCCCTTTTCCTCAAAACAGCATGAGCCAGACAGAGCTTCTTGCCCTCCCTACCAGTCTTGAATATTTTAGGTCTTGTGTGAGTGAATCGTAAAGAACTAGAACACAAAGTTCAGTTTAACCAACTGCCAAACAGGAAAGCACACATTACTCATTTAAAAGCATCCTTTGTGCAAATAACTACAGTAGAGCATGATGAATCAAAATAAGAAAAAAAAGAAAAAAAAGGAAAAAAAAAATTCCACACAGGCAACATGACCAGAGTCCATCTACCCAGCCCAGTGCAACCAGCAGGCAGACAATACTGTCTCCTTTAGCTGCATTCTCAAACTGACCTTCTTGACTGGGAAGCTCTGGTACCATATTTATAAAAACAGAGTGCAGGGGCAGACAGCTGACTTGCACTAGAATGTCAGCAAAACCCCTGCTTTTATTTTGCCTGCAAGGCTTTTATTGGTGACATGAAATCTGAGTCTTATGAACAAGATATTTGAAAAGCTTGTTCAAGGAGAGGTGGACCAATTAATATCTGTTAATTTCGGCAGTTACAGCACCAGACCAGAGCTCCATGAGTTTTATTTACCGTGTTTTTTATTTACAATTAAAGAGGATATAGGTTAATTGCACTCTGCACTGGCAGCAGAAACAAGAAATACTGTCCTTCTTCATAGTGCTGAGTTTAGCCCACTGCTTTCTTGAACAGTGAAACACCTGAGGTGTGCAGAGCCCCAGTTCAAAGGGTTTCAAATCAGTTCACTGAAAACATTGAACTGACCACTGAGAGGCAAAGCAGCACAGATCTTTGAAGGTGTCAGTGAAGACAGGCCTGAAGTGAAGCTGCTTCATGTTCATGCCCTTTTGAAGAGCCTTGGACAAACCCCCTGGCAACAGATTCTCCAGAAGTTTGGTGGTCATGGGACCTGCAGCAAAGTGCACAGTCACTCCCTAGGAACTGCTTAACAGAAACACAAACAGAACCAACAGTCCTGAATATGGCAAACAATTAACAGGAGATGGGGGGTCAAAATCACATCGAGAATTAAAGATGTTTAATGCATTCACCCAGTCTCCGGAAAGAATTTAAAAGTCACATGACAGAGTTGCAGATGGCACATTCCTAGGTTAAAAAAAGACAATATGAGGAAAAAAAAAAAAAAGGGTATGGACAAGTAAATGCCACACTACATGTTGTTTTGATGAAAATAACCATTTGTACAAGGTCAAAATATGAGTGGGTTTTAAATCTGTACAACCTTTCAGGACAAGTGTACAGCACTGTAAAAATTATTCAAAATCATCAATTTATGATAATGAATAGAAACATGGGACATAAGAAGTAAACAACAATAGTACTTTAATTACTACTACTGAAGTCAAAGGTTCATTGTTCAATGAAATAATACCATGGTTTTGGTTTCTCTATCTTAAAAAGATAAGCAAGCAATTAAAAAAGTCAGAGATGAGCAAACACAACTGAAGAAACTCAAAGACACCTGACTGAGTAAATGTTAAAAAACTGCATTATTGATAACCACTAAGTGTCATGGAAGAGTTACACTTGACACAAAGGTTTCAAAATTATATTACTAGTATTCAGAAAAGACTACATGTTTTTTACTACTGCTAATTTTTTTCCTTTACACAGTCAAGTGCATTGAAATCCCTATTACAAATATTTATGAAGCCAAGAACAGAGTGAAACTCAAAGTAAAATGAAGCATTTATTTGTACACACGCTCACTGACATTGGAAAATATAGACGACATAAATGGACATTAAACATTAGCTCTTGTTCTTAGAAGTATAGCAAGTTTCATACATTTGTCACGTGACATCTAAAATCAAAAGTGCAAGAAAAAGAAGTAATTTTTTGAAATGTACGTTACTAACTTCAAAAAAGACCTAGCAATTATTCTTACCTAATGACTCTATTCAATGTTTACCTCTCCAATGAAAGCAACACACATAAACTTCATGTATTAGTTAAAACTGAAACAGACTTAGCTAAAAAAAAAGTGACAAACTGGAAAATCAGGATTAGCAAACTGAAGGCCAGAAAATAAGAACTGAATCATACAAGCCTGATACCTATATAAAACACTGGAGCAGTGCATTTTAAATAAATCTGTTCATTCTAGGCAATATGTATAGTGGGACAATTATTTGTTTTCTTTTCTCCAATGTTTAGTCACCATAAAAACCCTCTACATGAAAACAGCTTGTGCTTTACAGTTCTAATGAAGCTCATAAAGAATTAATAGAATGTGAAGAAGGAAACATGATGATGCATAGAGATCATATGGCCAAAAGACAAGTATGTGCAGGTCACGTTGGTAATATGCTTATCTTATGTTTGCATCTAAGGCACCATTTGAAACCTAAAGGCTGGATTATAGAATGCATATCAGGAGTTGCTAGCTATCATGGCTAAAATGCACATGAATTGCAGAGAATGCATTCAAGTTTCTATATTCTAGAGAGTGGGAGAAATAAGTACAAGAAAATGAACTCCCCTGGTGAAACCTTGAGTGTGCTCGGAAGAATGGCAAAACTGACATAAATTGCTGCAAGGATAGGATTTTATCTGTTAAAAATTCTGTTTACTTTTCTAGGGCCATGGATGTTGATCTTGCCCTCTGCATCACAAAACAACAACCCTTTGGTTGCTGGGGAGAGTGGAAGTTACAGACCTGTGTCAGGCTTTCAGCCCCACTCCACACCCCAGCCCCACCTGCAAACGCTTCCCATGGTGGCCATTAGAACTCCAGCGGGCTACTCAGCCACGGCAGCTCATCAAGGAGGATATAAGTGCAGAGCTTATTCCAGTCCTTCACCCTGGAAAACTGAGTGGGTTATATAGGAGAGAATCCTGCAGTAAATTTGCTACAGAGTCTTCTCAGCTCACCTGGGATTTCTCTATATTCTGCCAGCAAACTTACCTAGGGTTGCTATTTCAAAATCGTGTTGAATTGGGCCAGTAGAACTGTTTTCTGTCTTCCTAGCAACAAATGCTAAGGTTGCTAAGGTTTGCTTAGGCTAAATTGCATTCTGATGTCTTATTTATGATACACTATTTCCTCCTGATACCTTAAGAAGAAGTGTAAATACACAAGCGGCAGCAACAAATCAGATTAAAAACAGTATTGGAGAATGCAGTTCAGAACTGTGTTTGATTCATAAACCCTTAGCTTACACTATCAATGAGGGAATCAAACTCTGATAAGCAACTCTAAAAAGGCTTTTTTAAGGTTCCTCATTTATCCTCTTTAATCTTTAGACTTCCTGTTCTAAAACACACAATGAGAATAGGAAACTACTGTGAACTAATGTTCATTAACACCAAAGGTGGGGGAAGAAAGGAATCAGGTGCAGGTAGCAAATAATGAGAATCCCATTCATGTTTAAGAGCTGTGTTTGTTCATAACTAGATGTGGTAGATTGCTGACAAGGAAAAGGAAGAAAATGATCAGACATAATAGTAGGCATTGTTTTCAAAGATGCTCTTCTCTAAAAAAACAATAACCTTCTAGACTTCATTATTCAGGATAAAATTGAAAGCAAAGAACTTCTTCCTGACAGGGGAAACTACATTTCTCCACTGCATACACTTACACTCTCCTAGTATCTTTTTGAATGAAGTATGTGCAACTGAACAATGTATCTAGCTATAAACTATCTGTCTACATGATTACATTTCCAGCTGCCATTTCTCTGTAATTTAATGCTAATTCCTTCATGTTTATATTTGATGCTTTTAATACTATTGTTTTCTAAGGCATTTTAAAAAAAGTATTTACCTGAATGAGTCTGTACCGACAAAATTAAATTAAATAAGACAAAAACAGTTGCATGAGCCTCTCTGCTGTTGACACTGACTAGGCTGTCTACAAAACCAATCTGCAACACTCCTCAAGCATATTAGCAAGCAACAGGCAAGTTGCTGAGCTCAAAAAGGATGCAATTACAAACGCTAATGAGTCATAAGAACACAGATAGAAACTAAAATTGTAAGTTGATTAAAGATACCCTTCCACTGACAGGAGCAGTGAAAGCAACTGTAAGGCACGTATTAATCCAGTTCTACCATAAACTGGTTAAGACTACTGGTGTCAAGATCAATCATTTGAGTCTTGTTCCAAATCACTCTTCTGCTTATGCCCTTTTGCTACTCACATCTGTCCTAACTATTATATACCTGTTTATTTAAAGAAAAAGAACATATGGCACTAGAGACACTGAGAGCAAATGCAGACTAATGGGTACAGCTGTCACACAGGAAAGTCAGGCAGGTACATTCACCCATCTGCCTTTGCACATGCAGTGACCAGAACACTGGCCACTCCCTTCCCTGAGCAGGAGAGAAATCTTGAAAACCTGCTCTCAAAATTGAGACAAAATGCTGCTATCTCTTTGTACATTAATTCTTCATAGGTTTCGTTAGCTGAACTTTTCAAAGTAAGTCACAACCACTCTTGGAAAGTATAAGCTTGTAAAGCAAAAGGCACACCTGAACTTCATTATTGCAAGTAGACACTTTATTTTCCCCTCACTTCTACCTCATATCTTCCTTAACTTAAAGAGTTCTTCCTCAGCCTGACTAACATCAGATTCAGGTGTGTTGCTTGCCACTGTTGGTATATCGGCAATTTGTTATTCCTGTGCTCATGGACGTCGGCTATCCTGCTTATGTTTTGGATGTTATGACTCTTTATTCTGAAATTGGATTACTAGCAGCAGCTTTAGTTATGCAGCCCAAAAGGAGCACACATCACCTTTCTTGCTGACAGACACAACCTTTCTGCAGAGAGAAAACACACTCTCTCTGGGAAAGGAAAGAGTACAGGGAGAGTCATGTCAGTAAAGCAGTGTGCAGGGGTCAGGATCACCACGCTGGCTACTTGCAGCAGAATGTCCCAATCCTGAGTGCATTTCATCCAAGCTGAGCTTTTTGCAGGATTGCAGCTGTTAAAGTTTTGCCTGAACTTAAACTCTCCCACTTTCTCTGTTCCAATGAAAATAAGAAACTTTTAATAGTCATTAATAGAAATTAAAGAATTCCGTTTGTGATTAACAGCTGAATTCTACAATTCCTGAAACCAAATCAAATTACTGAATTGTTTTTACTCTAAATTGTTATTTCAATAAAACAGCATGCAGATGAAAACATCATGATTCATTTTCAAATGGGAAAACTACCTACAGCAATGTGATCAAAGTAATGTGCACTGTGGCCTCCGGCCTGCATGCACAGGAACAGGTGAGAACTGACACATGTTACACTTCTGAGCTCAGCACAGGCTTCTTCAGGTAGGGAAAGGACACTGCTGTGCAAACAGGCTCCACATGGGAACCAATTTTAGCCCCACCTTGGGTAACACGTTGGTTTCACTGAACTGTAACATCAACAGTCAACTCCTGCTGGATTAACAAGATTTTTAGAGAGGCTAAATATGAAGTCCTAGACAAGCAATTATGAAATGCTAGAAAGGAATAATTATCACACCTGAAGTGCTAGAATATGGAGAGATGTCTCACGTTATTGTCATTTGATCCAAATACTGCTCTATTTGTCAAAACCTAAAAGATAAGGAAAAAAACCCAAAAAACAAACACATTTCTACAGAAGCAAATCAACACAGAAAAAGAAGACCAGCAGCAATACTATCTTTGAACAGATCTTGCAAACACAGTTAAAGACCATTTGGCTGGAAAAAATGGACCACATCAATTTTGGTGTGAAAGGTGTAACTGCATTTTAATTCATTTACAAAAAGCTTACAGATGTGGCTTAGACAGGAGTTGCTCAAGTTGCAAACATTCCTTGCTCTGGCAAGTCTCAATTTTTTCCCAAAGGGTAGGTCACTGCACAGAAGGACAAAAAAAAACCCAACCAAGCAGCCTTGGGAATACATGAAAACCACTTTTCACTCAGAGCTAGAATTGAATATTTTTATACTGAAACCAGGCTAAACTGCTTCTCCAGGAAATTATCAAAGGCAACATAGCTGAGGTTGCTAAAAGAACAAGAGGGATTGGGATGCATTTTGATCAACAGTTTTGGGCAACTGCAAATTCAGGGAATATGGAAGACGTTGCTATCAATAAAGTCAAACCCACTTAAACTGAGTTCATCATTTCTTTGATAGTCCTTTGAACCTGAAACTCAAGATGAAACTTAGGATGGGATCAAGTCCTCCTGGACTGAAACCTTTGAATTACGTACAGGTCTGCACCAGACTGATCCTAAAAATCCCTCTCAAGGAGTAAAGCCGTATTTATGTATTTCCATAATGCTAAGAAGACACTCTTGTGTGAATGAATAACATTTTGGTGTACTTCAAATGATTACCAGTCTTTTTAACAGCCAGCCTTTCTTTCTCCCTACAGAATTTGTAGACTAGGCAGGTTTACCATTAATCATAGATGATCCATGACAAATAAAAGTGATGCTATGGGCAAGGGGATTGTTTCAGAGAGATACACTGAAGTACATCCAGGAGAGATTCTTTGGAAATAAATTTCTTAGAACACACACCTTAACAAAGCTTGTAAGTTACCATTTTCATGGTAACTACACCGACTAACAAAACACACAATCCCAGTCTGTATGCACAGTATCAGATAGCAACAGAGCATTGTCCAGAAAACAGCACCCAGTGAAAACGTTGGGAAGTTCAAATAGGCAGCAAGAGATAGTTACTTCCAGGAGCATGGTTCTTGCCTCTTCCATTCCTTGGGACCAATTCAATAGATATTCTGCCAGCACAACACCCCTCAAAAAGTTTGATATATGTGCCTATTGTAAATATGGTTTGTATCAGCAAAGAAAAGTGATCTTGCTAGTTTATAGCTTATACTGATTCCTTGAGTGAAACAAGCAGCATCAGCAAAACACCATTTTTATTGCAGAACGATACCTATTCTAGCATTTTTGCCTGTATTGAGTGTTGTAAATAACCACAGTCCTTAATGGCATTTCCATGCACACGCAAGTTTTACGTGCAGATCTCGCTCCAGGTGATTTCATCCTCACTCCACAAAACTCCTTATCGTTTATACCTTAATGTCTTTCTTCCAGGTTTCAGAGAAATCACTGAAATCAAGTAACAAACTATCTCCCAAAAGGTACATGCCTTTCACATCATGTAAAATAGAAATTTAGTGGAGAGCAGATAAATTCTCAGAGCTCAGTCTATAAAAAGGGAAGCAAATGCAGTTCTGTAGAAAAATGTGAAAGAGTAATATAAGGTAGGCAGAAGTTACCAGTCTGATGGCTAATTTCTAGCAGTCGAAGTTTAACATGAATTTATGACGTTAGTAATTCCGTAACTATCAGAGAATTGTTGATGTGGTAGCCTTCTTCTCCTGCATTTTTCCTCTTTTTTCCCTGCTTATTTACAGGTGTGTTAAATCAGAGCACAGGTCAATTCTATTTCCTACACAGATGGAGCTATCTTCCTGCTTTTAAGAGAGAAATTACCATTACTGGAGGAAATCTGATTATGGATTATTTCACTGCTTGAGTCACTACTTGTATGTAGATGTTGCTACTCATGCAGTATGAAACACAATCTTCAATCTCTAGTGTAGTTATGAAGAAAAAAGAGAGTTAAGGACAGACCACAAATATCTTGATCATCAATGAAATCTGCAAGAGAAGTCTGGAGACAGCCACTTAGATATTTTTCCCCCCCTTGGATCCTTTGATTCATGCAAAACTGATCTCAAAACAGATTACAAAAACAATGAAAATACATATGGGAAAACTCAGCTGTAGATTCCAGTTTTAGATGGTGACAACTGGTAACATTTCTTTAAAATGCCTCAGTCTGTTAACAATCTAAAGCTCTCTGAAGAAGACTTTGAAAAATTTGCCAAATACTATGAGTGAAACTGTACAACAACTTGAAATGGCATTAATTAGAAGGGTTGTTCACGGTGGTTCCATTGATAGAAAATTGAGAGCCACAATCACCCTTCAGTTTAAAGGTAACAAGCACTATTTAGAGTGAGATTTTTGAAAAAATTATCAGCTGTTTGACATGCTTTGTGAAGATCAACAAATACAGAGACATTTCAGTGAAAAAACAATGAATAATAAATATTACTTTCACACTAAGACATTAACTTCCATATTGCAGTCAGACAGACATTTTGACAGTCAAAGTACTGCACAAACACAGGAACAGAAGCAAAATGTTAGGGGAAAGTGCCATTATGTAAACACAGAGCAGAAAGAAGGTAGAACTGAGCTGCAGAGGAAATGCTTAGGCTACTACTTAGGGCTCCACTGAAACAAGAAATGCTGAACTCTCATACACTATTGTTTTATGATCAGCCTCTACTTCATTCAAATAAATACCCTCGTTTCAATCTGCCCTGGGTCACCCTGATGCCTTGTGCAATTTACATCCTTGAAACTGATGAGATGGCTGGAAAACCAAATGCCTATTTCAAGCGAAGTGTCTGTCACCCGTTATTTTGGATGACTTGGCCAAAGTCTGAGTGTTCATAGGCACATATGCTCTGACTACAGGAGACATACAACTGAGAAGTAGGATGCTCAAAGTAAAGAAATGGGTAACAGAAACCACTGCAGCTGGGGAATCAACACAGAGGATTAAATAGCCTAAACACTGACAGAGTTTCCATTTTTTAGTGCATCAGCTTTGCTTCACTTGACACTAAGAAGAACACAGCAGAGAATCAGGACTGGTGAATCTGGCCACTGTGGAAAGCTGCTTGTCTGACTGCACAAACTGTTTTCCTTGCTGTTTACTAAACATTTATTTAAAAATAGGCATCTGATGTCTTTGCAATCCAGCTAAATAAACCACAGTAAGTACTGAAAGAAGACATTGATTGCTCCTCATTCTTTTCACACCATTATCATATCTTTGCCATGACAGTAGAAATAGCAACAGTTCAGGTACTTCCTCTTAGAACAGCCAAACAACCCTTAAAACATTAATTTCCCAGAAGGCAGAAAGAATCCCAAATTTTTATGAACAGGCATTTGCTGTCTGAGATGGGTCCTTCTCCCCTCCCCCCACTAAGAAACAATTGTAATCTACTTTGTACCTTGCCAAAATGCTGTGGACAATTACATTGAGAAAGAAAAGTCATTCATGCCTGACATTCATATCCCCAAGAGAAGCACAGAAAAAATACCTGTCTTGCTACCACATGTGCATCGTTTTTGCATCTGCTAGCAACAGCTGAAGAGATCATTCACCAGACTGTCACAAAGTAAAAATATTAGCCATCAATATACTCAAGCTCTTGGATCGGAAGAGACAGCCCATCTCATGGCACTCACCAGGGCTGCCTGATGACAGGTTTCACTCCTACAACTCCATTTCTTCTGCTTAGTAGTGGGTATCCTGGGAGGTTCTTGAGATTTGTATACCAAAAACAAAGAAAAAAGAAATACACTGATAGGAAGGTCAAGATTTCAGAGCATTCCAACTCAGGATTTAGTATTGAGTGCAATTGCTCTAAAAACAGGAGTTTCAGTTTTTGGGGGACAGTATTTGTTTATTTGTCCTCCTTACCCAAGAGGCCAATTCCAGCATCTAGCCCAATTAAAGTCACCCCAGAAAACCTAAACTATTTTTTAAAATTAATTTTATTTATGGAGCTAACATCTGCATGCAGTTTAACAGCAGGAATCACTTTTTTTTTTTACCTTGCTTGATTATACTATATGGGAAGAGTAAAAACGTAAAAAAAACCCCAACAAAACTGCTGTAATAAAAAGGCTTTTCCTTGCAAAAGAAATGGCTGCTGTGTGTTTCCCTCTATTACTTATGTGATAAGTCTCAAACAAGACAGCATTTTATTTGCTCTACTTTGGAATAGCATTTTATTAGCTTTATTCTCTTTCCTCACCTTGCATCACCCTGCTGGTGGTAAGAAACTGAGTCTGCATGGCACTACTTCAGAAGCCAAAGTTGCATCACTCCTCAAAAACAAAACAGTGTTTAAAATGTGCAGTAACCTAAAGAAATGGCTCACATACAACCACTTCACAAAGACGGGAAACTGCCATGAAGTGAGGCTCAGGAATCAGGCTCAGAGAAGGTGACCTGCCAAACCTGGCCACAGGCTGCAAGTGACACGGTCAAACTGCCTCCTCTATGGCATATTTCAATTTCTGTTGGATATGATACATGTACTATCTCTCTGCTAATTAACTGGCAGTGTTAATGACCACCGGGCACTGTGTTATAATCACAGGGACACCACTAAAATGCTATAAAATTACATTCAGCATTTCCACAGCTAACTGGAAACTAACTAGCAAAAGGTAAACCGTCTCAGAATCTCGTACCATCCTCTGCTCAGATTAAAGCACAAAGGTGGTAACTGCAGTGTTACTGTCCTTCCTACACTCACTCTGCAGAGGACATTCATTTCCAGAGGTGTCGTTTCAGCACCTTCTGTGAGCACTTTGTTGAGTCCAGCCTCCCTGAAAGCAAGCCTGACATTCCCTCCTCACTTGTGCCAGCTCTCAGTGCACATTGACTAAGACACATAATGAAGCATCCTTATGCCCTTACTTAAAGGAACAAGTTCCCACAGAAGTACCTGCAGACTTTAATCTACAAGTGAAAGAGAGTGAAAAAAAAAAAAGGTACCTGGGACAGAACTGAAGAGACTCCTCATAAAGATGCCAAGGAAATTATTTTTTTCCTTCCCTTGCCCTTCCCCGGTTTTAGAAGTATTAACAGGAAGTAAAAACAAAACAAGTAAAACCACTTCAACCAACAACTGTTGAGGTAAAGGTAAGAAACCACTTAAAGCTCTCACAGGATTATAAACCCCTTTGACAGGTCTGATAATTTTAAAGGCTTAATTCCATTACAGTATCTGGCAGCCTGCAAGGGCACATTTTACTAACCATAGGGCATCAGGTCATAATAGATGTTGACAGAAAACATTAAAGGTTAAGTAGGATGTAAGACCATAAAACATTTCAAGCTGCACAGTGCCAGCAATGTTAACTATGGAGTTGTTCGAGAGGAGAAAATGGTTGAGTCTTGCCCCCACCTGCAGTCCCAGGGAACCCTAGCAGAATCAGATGGCCAGGATGGCCAGCACAGGCCATGCTCCCATGACATAAAAATCTTTTTGGCTGTGTCAAAGCCCAAACTTCCCATCTTACTTAAAACTCAGAGTGCAAGACCAGATTAATTAAGCTGAAGAAAACACAGCCACCCAAAAGATTTCACTAGTCCTCTTCACCTGGCAAACACAGTCAGCAGCTGCAGCTGGCAGCGGCGGCCGTGCCACCGAGGGCTGGAGGCATCCTGGCAGCCAGGGTCAGGCAGCCTGCAACTGCCTCTGTGCAACAGTGGAGCACTCTGACTTGGAAAAGCAGCACCCAGGTTCTTACAGTGATGAAGATCTAAGCCAGCAGTTAAAACAATTCAGCAAGGAACAGTAATTTTGCCTTCAATACCCCACAAAACTTACTCAAGCACTGCGATGTAACCACTGCAGGTGGCTACGCTCACTTCAACTCCCCCTGAGAGTATTTATGCAACTTATATATGCAGTTAAAGCTCCAATATGTAATTTGAATTGCTCACTCTTGAGGGGTGCCTAGATGCAACAACAATGACCATAATCACAGAGTTAATCTTATTTCAGGCACTAAATATGAAACCTAATATTCAACGTTCAAAACTAGCGGAAAGAAAGGTAATGCATAGATCGTTGCCTGTGTGCATGGAAGAGGCTTGACAACTGCTCTCTTCTGCATACTGTCTTTCTTCAAGGCACTATGAGAAAATACACAAATAGATCTTCTGCTTTTTCTCTTCTCTATGCAAAAGAGCTCCCCTGAATGACATCTATCTGGATAATAAATTGCCAATACCACAAACAATTAAATTAGAAGCAGTTCAAAATGTAAGGGGGTGGGAGCTGACTACTGACCAAATCTGACATATAAATAGCCTGCTAATTTGTCAGCAAGCCAAAATAAATGGAATGGGCTGGCTACAGGTGCAGGTAAACGCCTCAGAAATAGACATCAATAAATCATTTAGCTCTCTATAACATTTTAGATTACAGCCATTTAACAAGGAGGACATTTTTGCCTTTGCAACATGATTCATGAGTGTTTCAAGTGAGTCATTTAAAGTCAGCACTTAAGATGGGACTTTAAAACTTCCATTTTTTTATCTCCTATAACCTACTCTTAACTTAGCAAATATTATAAACTGTATCTTCTATTCTGCTTATCACAAAATACAAAATCCAAGATTATGGGGTATTGCACACTAATGATCAACTCTCCAAAGTTCCAAATTCTCTCTGTGACAGAATTAATCTTCCTGATATTTTTTGTAGATGTAGAGACAAAGAGGAAGTTTGCTGAATGTCAGGCAAGCCAGAGAACCAACATCCTAGTTTTACTAGATGTGTCTACATAGAAGGATAGAAAGAGTGGGTCATCACATAATATAAATTTGTTCCTTGCAAGTAAAAATCACTTGGTCCTCATAATTTTCCATCTCAAATACTTCTTCAAAAAGCCAGCCTGCAAATAACTGTTCTGTCTGCCCAAAGACCATCTTTGGGGCTGTGTTTCTATCAAAATGATACAAGGTGTCACAAACAGTAACAGACAGACGCTTAACTGCATGATCTAAAAAAGGTCAGTCTTGTACTAAACCCAGAAACACAAAATACACAAGGACCATCTATGCTTCTATTTTGCAAGGATCTTAAAAGTATATTTAGCAGTTGTAAAGTCATTAAGTAAAAAAATTAAAATCTCCCATTACTAATGGACTAAGACCACATATAAACTTACATGAACATGTGTTTCTAACCTGATTCTACTGCAACTTTGCTCTAATGGAGTGTACGTCTTGACAGACTTCAAGGACCTTCCAGGTTAATCAGCCAATTAAGGAATTACAGTATTTCCACCTCAAGGAATAGTTAGAAAACATATATAACCAGTTGGAAAGTGGGCTGAATTTAATAGTATTTGTCTATGTGCAAGATTACTGGTTTCTCAGTTTCTTCCAGACTAACCTCTCAATTGCCCTGGAGCTAGAAAAACAGTAAGAATGCAAAGGCATATAGGAACATGAAAAACTGCTGGTTACTTCCCAAAATCTGGTATTTTATTACACCTAGCATAGGAGGAATTTTTACACACTTACAACTTCACATGACAGCCAGGCACATTTCCAAACACACATTATGAACCAGAGCTAACAGCCAAATCAGGACAGAACCCCAGTTCAGTACCACAGTTCACTAGGGTGCTCCCAAACTTACTGCAAAACACAAGCAGCATGACACAATTCTGCAGAGTATCTGTCTGAGCAGGAAATCTGGAGTTAAAACTACTGACAGCAGCAAAATGAGAAGGCTGAGAAGTATCTGCAACAGACCCTGTTAACGGAACCAGGGAGACCTACAAGCTGCTCAAGGCAGTCAAATAACAGCCTGTGATCAATAGAAGCAAATACTGCTGGCAGATCAAGCAGGATCAAGACTACATAAGCCACTGCAATCTGTATGAATAAGTAAATCATGACAGGCTCCTCTGAAAGCCATGCTGTTAGGCTGATGCTTGAAAACCTTAACTTTCTGAAACAGTTGGATAGTGTCAGTAGATAAGACAGTAAAAGTACTGTTAACACCCTTCTTTCAAGTCTGGCCTGGTATATGGATAAGTAAGTGGCACCCCCTCCCCAGTATTTTTTCTTTTCCTACTACATACTAATGCAGAAATAAGGTTGTTAATAAATGTTAAATATATTTGACCACAAAAGCAAACACCAGGTCAGTGAAACTGGTTAGCATAGCTAACTGAGAACTGAAGGGAGTCCTGTGACAAACCCCTGTTAGTTCCCCCTGTTACCTTCTTAGGTTGACCACGAAAGGGTAGTCAAGAATAAGTAAAGGAGTGCTTTTTATGAGAACCCCACTTCTTTCCATCTGCCCTAGTTCTGCTACTACTGAAGCTCTACTCACTTTATTTGTAACTAAGTTAGGTCAGAATGATTTTGAAAATCCAGTATAGATAGCTTTAATGATAAGATTGTGAAAGAATAAACCTCTCCAGGTACTGCAACACTATATCCAAACAGCATTCTAACAAGCTTGTATTAGCCAACAATTGTGGGGTTTTGTCTGCTTCCAGGATGTCAACAAAGACAGAGCATCCAGCTTGCCTACCTCCTGAAACTTAATTTAATAGATGCAAGGGGCACTGAGGAGGTATAAAAAAAACTACTAACAACAAAATTCAGTTTGAGGATTAGAAATTTATAAACAAACATTAAGGGTTACTCATCAAAATGTCGAGAGCTGTACTTCAGTTACAATAAACAACAAGAATTAGGAGCTTAGCTGGCTGTCAGAACATTTTATTGGTACTAATAAAAACAACTGAGAACAAAATTAACTTTTTTTTTTTTTATGAAATAGGCAAAACTGTCATTGGTTGCACAGGATTACTGCCAATAGAATGATCCCAAACAAGCTAAGACTCAGGATTAGTAACATACTCTAGAGAATATTTAAGAATGATCCAGGTCAAGAACTGAAGAAACATACAGTATTTATTAGAGGTGGGCTGCGTGGCAGCCTTCTACACTACTGAAGTAATTATTATCCCAATGTCACTCATTTTTTCTTTATAACTATACTTTGTCTTGATTTTAAGGAGAAAATTCTTCAAGTAACTTCCAATTAAAATAGAAATAAAAAAAAAAATCTCTCTGTGATCTTTCTGGGTTTCTCTTGTTTCCTTGCTGAATTGTCAGTGAAAGCCAGACTGGCTGGCTGCTTTCTCCCTGATGATGAATGGATACGCACTCTTCCCCATGCCTTGAAAGCTATTAGTGCTTTGCTTTACTGCACATTGGCGTACCTCTCACAATTAGTGAAACAGCCATTTCATGCGAAGGCTAGCTCATCATTTTACATGCTGGTTTAAAAGGCTTTGTTCAGTAACTTCAAATTGTTTTTAGCTACTTCTAAAACAACTGTTTTATATACCAAAACATTGTTTTGCTTCAGCATTTTAGAAGAAGGTATACCCCATGGAATTTTGGTTCCTATCCTGCTGTTAGAAGAGCCAAATTATATTAACTTAATATATTCTTTCAAGTGTGTTAACTTTCAGTTATTTTTAATTAATTTATTTTTAGTTTTGCTTACTTCAAAGAAACAACTACACTTTAGGCTGTGAAACTACACGCACACACGCAACAGTATTGATGTCTACTGGTTTATTTCACAAAACTTTCTGATTTCTTCTGGAAAGGCAGTACAAGGAAAACAAACTCTAGGAAATGTAGCGGACACACAGTGGGCTCATTTGTTACATCATTTTTTTTTAAACCCTCTGGATATGTCTCTGCTGTGTCCTGCAAGATACCAGAAGTAGTGAACCATCTGCTCAGCCTGCACAGCTCTCCACATGCCCAGCAAGGGTTCTGAGACTTCAATTAGATCACCCAGCTCTACTTGCATAGTTCTGAACAACAACGCAGCAATAGCTGAGCAGCGCTGGGAGGAAACCACTTTTCCCCACCTTTTTTTTTTTCCTTGAGCAAAAACCTTGCTGTCCAGCTGCTTACCAGCAGTTTCATGGCAGTTTGTTAGGAGCAGCTTCTTCTGTTTGTTCCACCCAAGAGAAAAGAGAAGTTCCCCTTGCCAGAGCAGCCTCAGAGGAAGGTATTTCCTGTGGCACTCTCTGCTCTCCAACTGGAGAGGAACCAAACCAGAGAGCACCTTCACTGAGATCTCTGGAACGTATTTTAACAATGTTTCACCTGATAAGGTTTTGGGGTTATTTGTTTTCTACTGGTTAGCTCCTTCCCTGATTAGTTCTTTTGATATATTTAAATATAATCTACAGCCTATTCTTTTGTTATGAGAAAAAAAAGCTACAGTTGTGCCATCCCATAGAGTGACAGTTTCCTGATGGCTTCACTCTAATGATTTTTGGTCTCTGTTGATCAGCAATATCCCTTTTGTTGATGTAATGGTCATGAGAAAGCAGCCTGGCATTGTCACAGCCCCAGTGACAACTGAGGATAACGTGGGAACTTCTGTGTCCTCAGCTTACCTCGTGACATAGAAAAACACTGTTCTCTTGTTTTAGTTACACATCCTGTAATTGCAGGGGCTTGGGGCACTGGATTCAGAGACTCTCTTGAACTAATTGCTGTACTAACTCTTATGGCAACAGCAAGCCTGTTTCGCCAGACTATTCTCTCTAAACTATCTCACTGTAATTAATACAGCACCTGTTACTACAACAACAAATTGTTTATTCATTGAGCCTAAGTATCCCCTATTTTTCTCTCATTGCTGGTTTGCATGCTCTGCTTCTTTGCTGTGTAACCAACAGCTGTCCCCTGCCTACTACATGTGGACAAGCTTTCTTGGATGTTCCTGAAGCATCCATCCAGCCAGCATAAGGGTCCCAAGACTAAATGCTACTTTCAGCACAAGTAATACAAGGAGAGTGCATGTGTTTTCACTGAAATATGAACACGGCAGCATTTCAGCCAGGATCACAGAGACATTGACACACACAGCTTTGACATTTGTACCCATTCTACTACGATCTACACAAGATTAAAGGCTTATGACTATGTTTCAAACCTCTCTTATGACCAGTATTTTCAATTGCTAACATGAAACTGTACCTCGCTCATTCAGATGATTTCTTTACGAGTGACATTTCACTGCATTTGCAGATGTTATTTCCCCAGGGATTTTCTGGTGGCTCTTCCAGAAAGGGGTAAAGGTGGGGTGGGTGGGAATCAAATCTATGTTAAGTAGTTTTTTACGTCAAACTTTGACCATAAATTTGATACAGAACCTTTTGTAACACTCTTCTATTCAATTAAACTGGAGCATTACTGACTGAGTTCTTCTGAAATAAATTTACATAAACCCAAAATTTTGTTCACGTGTTCTATTGCACTTTAGCTGCCATCTCAATTTAAATGCTAAGCAAAAAGAGGAACAAAATTCTGCTAAGCAGATTGGTGACAGCATGGAGGGACATGCTTCTGCTCAACTCAGAGGTACTTCCACTTTATGAATGATTAGATGCTGATAATTACTTTATTACCAATATAACTGTATTAAACTTCTAACTTGAACAAAAACTACAGGAAGTATTAGGCAATGTAGAGCAATTTTAGCTGGATTTTAGTTTTATGTACTTCCACTTCCAAGTAGTGTTTCAGTCACGCTAATTGCTTTTCTTAGGTCACCCCAGCCTTGTGACCTGGTTAGCTTAACCTGAGACAGGATTTCCTGAAAGAAACTGTCTCCACAGTAACTTTTCATTCTAAAATCTACAGATTTGCAGAATGAACATTATCTCCTATAGTGTTATGAGCCAAGGTAAGTTGTCATAAATGTGGGGTCAATTTAACCAGCTCACCCCATGAGATGTCTACAGAGAGCATTTATTTCATCAAAAGATGACAGATAGTAAGAGATTTTTAACCAGATCTTATAATGGGCTCACCTGAACTCAGGACAAACAGTTTGTATGAAGTCACAACTTATTTTGACAGTGGCTTTAGTGGACCCAGAATCACTGATGCTACTTTATGCACAGTCTATTTTACCTTACACAGCAATTTTACAGATCCAAAGAGCTGTTACCTACAATAGCAACCTCTCTTCCCCCAACAGACCATGCTGCCAACATCTGAATTGCAAACACTGAAGCTGTATAGACCCTTTGCATTTTGTTTTTGGCATAAATTGATATATGCTGTTTTATTCAGGTTTTAGATACTGTTTGCATTAAGCCAACTAACTAAACTAAACAATAAAACCAACGTCCCAAATTCCAGCCTGGCATCACTAGTTTGAAACTTTCTGAAAACTCCTTAAATCATATGCAAATTAAATAACCTTTTTAGTTTTTACACAGGAAAAGAATAAACAAGACACTTGTTACTACTCAACATCAGGGGCAAAAAACTTGTCAACTGGAATACCCGAGACTGTCATTGATACTAGTACTACTTTGAGATCTACTATGAAAGCACTTGCCACAGATGTGAGTTCTGCATGGCAAGGTCTTCATAAAGACAGCAAAAATGAAATGGTGGCAGCAGTATTGTCACTGCTGTTTGCAGAACAGCTTGTCACGTTCTGACAGCGCCAGACAGGCTAAAGTTGCAGGAAAGGCCACTGGTAATTGGTGTTGCCTTTTGGTTTTATGACTGCAGATGCAGCCAGCAAGCTCGTTGCCGAATGCCGCGGGCTGAGCCGCAGGGTGCGGGCGGTGGGAGCCCCACAGCAGCAGCGGGGGCCGCCCGCGGAGCCCGGGCAGGGCAGGGCAGGGCAGGGCAGGGCAGGGCAGAGCCCGCTGCCATCGCTGCCAGCGGCCGCTCCCACAATGCACCCGCTCCCGCACACACACACACACACACCCGACACACGCACGGAGACACTCGCACACACGGCAAGCACACGGGCACGGGCTCTCCCGGGGCCAACGCGCTCCAACACACGGCCCCGCTCCCGCACGCACGGCCGCCGCCCCCCCGGAACCAACTTACCCCCGAGTTACATCCCATTCACACGCCTGGGCTTCCTCTGCCGCCCCTCCTCTGCGCGCCTGCCTCTGCTGCTGCAGAGAGGCCACATATGTCTGCAAACACTTCTAGGCAGAAACCAGCCAGTGCAGAACAAAGACAGCCGGGGTTGCCTTCATCTCGGCACAAGGCAGCCAGTAGCTATTTTCAAGCTTGTTCGCTCTCCCCCTCTGAGGGCACCCTGCTCTGTTTCTCCCTCTCTCTCTCCTCTTTGCCTGTCCAGCTACTGCACAACACGCATCAATTATTCATTGCTTGTCTCCCGGTTTCCAGGCAAAACCAATCACAGATGGAGTCTTGCTAATGGGCTCATGCCGTACTTGCCAACAGGCTATTTGTGCTCAAGCTACAACCCTCTAGAGACAATAAAGAGAATCAGGTTAAGCTTTAAAACTTCACACGTACGCGAACAGACCTAAAACGGCGATAGACATGTAAGCATCCCTATGACATTGCTTAGGAGTACGTCTTCGGCATACAGCATGGCAGAAGGCTGCTGTAAATCTTGCGAAAGGGTTTTAAGAAAATCAAACACTCAGAAAAATCTCACCTCAGCTGCATGTTACTGATATTGATGGTTCTCTTTTCTGTCTCTAGTGATCCATGTCTCGCTTTCCCATTACACAGAGAGGTATGTCCTTCTCTCATTCTCGTGCACACACACACACACACACGCACACACGCAGCCACAGCCACTTTGCCAGAAGGAAGAGAGAGAAAGAGAGGAGGAAAAAAAAAACCACCCAGGCAGCTCACATTTCAAACTTGCAAGGAGGGGTGGTGCTTAAAACGCTAGGACAAAGCCTCTGTCTCTGGCACCCAGCCAAAATACTAAAATAAATCCCCTCGATCAATTAATTGGAAACAACACTTGTTCGAGCCCGCGAAACAAACCATTAAGGGCACCGGGGCTGAAAAGTCTTGAGATTTGGGAAATCTTGTCCCCTTGCTTCCCCCCTACCCTGTTTGCTGAATGCTGTTGACTAAATCCATCAAACTAGTCATGCTAATTAGCGTCCAGGGCAGCCTCGGCGGCGGAGCAGCGCCCGGGGCGGGCAGCCCCCGCGGCCGGGAGGTTCCTTCCGGACCGGCCGCCGNTGGAGCGGCGGCGCCGGCTGCGGGCCCCAGGGCTCCCGCTCGGCGGAGCGACGGGCGCCCCAGGGGAAACTGAGGCAGGCGGGCGGGGGCTGCGGGCTGCCACCGGAACCGCTGTCACCTGCGGGACAGCCTGGCCCGGGCAGGCTCCTTGGGCTGTGTTTGCGAGTTCAGGTCTTCACCTTTGCCGGCCACACACTGCTCCCAAGACATCACCCGTTCCCACGCCACTGCCAGTTCAGGGCTGCTCATGGAAGAGTTTTAAACGTGTCCAGCTGTGCCTGAGGTGGTCAGCGCTTCAACTGACAGTGCCGAAGGGGGGCAAAAAAAAAAGCAACAAACAATCAACCCCCAGGAAGCTAATGTGAGACTTCTTTGCTGCCTCTCAAAGGGAAAACTGGCAGTTTAAGTTGTGGCCAGCCGAGCACCAGCCTTTTCCTGCCACCCTCCGCGGTGTAGAGCCACTTCCTTCCCCGCACAACCTGCACAAAGGCACCTCCACCTCTTAAAGGTGCACCCGGCCCCCTCGCAGTGAAGGAGCCGGCAGGCTCCAGCGAGAAACAAACAAAATACAAACAATAAAAACAGGAGGACTTGAAAAAAATACTGTCTCTCCAGCAAAAATTCCTTTCAGTGAAAAAATGGCCCCAGCTTCCCTTGCCGTGCTTACAGTCACTTAACTGTGCTTCCCAAACACCTTAGCAGAGAGTTGGCAACATGACAGATCGGAGAAGCAAACTATCACAGATATCAAAGAGCAGCTCTTCTCTGAAAAATGATTCCACAAAAAAGCATTGTCAGATTTCATGTTCTTTTTTTTTCCCCCAGGGAATCCACTACAAACAGGTAAGAGTAATGTGTGCTCTCACTTCACTTCCACCCCTGATGTAGGATCTCAAGGTCAGCCTGTCAGACAGGGTTATTGCTTTGTCTCCACAGCCATCAGACCAAGCAGAACTGCAAACCAAACCCGCCACACTTTGTGCAATCTCAGAGCTGCTCAAGTGTGGCTGAAGTAACACTTCACAACAACACGGCTGCTACAGGTGGTCCAGGACTCAGCGCTGGGCCAGTGTCCAAAGCAGACAGTCTGTACAGCCTGGGCAAGCCTTCAGCTAGGTCCTCAAAGATGCAGGTGGACCCATGGGGCTGCTGGAACAAACTCTTACACAAAATGTAATTTCCATTGCAGTTGATCAAATTTCAAATTCAGTCACATGGAAGAGAAGTACAGAACCTTATACAATTTTTTCATTGCCTTTCAAAGTAGACAGATGCTTTAAGGAGGTGTAAATTATACAGCTAGACTGCAGAATAGATACAGGAAGCACAACTTTTAGAGGACTGTCAAAGAGTTCGGACTTGGTGGATGTGAATGAAATTGATAATTGCTCTAATGCTACATTAATTCTACAGAATTAACATTTCTGTACTTGTCTCAGGTTTTACTGCATTTACAGAGTTTTCACACAATTCATAAGGGAGCATGGTGGCTTTTTGTATTTAAAAAAAAAACCACATAAAGCAGCAACAAGAACGTATCAGGTGGTTGTGAGGTCTCAGATACTGAGACTGGCTCCTTCCTCATATAAGCCTCGATAAAGTTATTTTCTGAGGGTGAAAAGTAATTTTATTTTTTCTGTACAGAAAACACATTTCCCAGTATCCTATGCTTTTTTCTCTACCTACCATCATAAGTAGTGTCTTTCTGCAATTAAATTGCTCTTTCTAGTGTAACAGTGTAAGTTTCTCTTTTAGAGCTGCTTGTCTTTCAGAGGAAGTGGTTTAGAGTAGACAAATCACTTATCTAAAAATTATGTACTTACTTCTCCTTTGACAAATCTTTAGCAGGTTTCTAATCCCACCCTGCCACTTGAAATATCACTTTCTGTGATGACATTTGAGTCACAGTTGTCAGAAGCATCAGGCTCTGTAGTCAAATGGATTAAATCACACTTCATAGCACGCAGTATTTTGAAGAAGGAGTGGTTTATCATTTGTAGAAATTAATCATAACAGTTTTTTCTCTAGGGCAAATTCCCAATCATTTTTAAAGATTACTATGTTTAAGCCCCTCTGACAGCAGTATGTCAAATTGCATCACAAGGAAGGTTATCTCAGGCAATGATAACTATTAACACAACTCACTGAAGACACATACTACTGGGAGAAGCAGGTCTGTACTGGGAAGCACCTTCTTTATGCAGGGGTGGGAGAGCAGGCTCTTTGGCTGTGCTTTCTGTGGCTCTGTTGAGGCCCCAGGGATCTCAGTGTCTGGGGATGTCCCTGCTGCTGGCTGTTGTCCCACCTCAGCCCCACAGGGGAGGGGAGACAGAGGTAGGGAGAACTTTGAGTTCTGCAGGGAGGGAAAGAGGAGACACTTACTTGGACCACCTCTAGCTGATTAAGGAGAAGAGTTGAAAAATTTTGAGAGAAGTCCTGTTTATCTCCAAGCAGGAGGCAACGTTTGTCTGTTTAGCATACGCTGTCAATGCAAAACAATATTACTGACAAACTTTCCAAATCTCAATCCTGTCAGTCACTGCTTGGCATAGAAGCAAACCATATTCTTAGGGTACTGCTCTTTGCTCTCCATGCCAAGACACCTCTCTGAAGAGTGTATTTTTAACAAGTCAGAAGCCTGTCCTTAAGTTGCGATGATGCAACACACATGCCCATGCAACACCAATTTTTTATGGTGAACAAGGTAATGATGTGAACACATTCATATGTTCAGGTGCCTTTGATTGCTCAACACAAACAGCATGATGCTTATCTTCAACTACTTCCAGTGAGGTAGCCTGTGGGCATAATTCTCACTTCTCCCCTGCCTTGCCCCTCTTTGGTGATATTGCAAAAACTTAATCAAATAGATCAACACCTGTAATAAAGATGCAGACCACAAACAGCAAAAGAAGGAGAGGCTGCAGAGGGGTGGAGAACAAATCACCCATTTGGATACTTCAGTATCAAGTAGACTGTACAGCAGGGACAGCATCATATTCTACTGTAATATCATTGTGAGAGGTATGCTGGGAAAAGAACAGAGAAAGAAAGCATAAATGGGTAAGGAAAATCTCTTCAAGTAGCTGTACTAGCAGTTATTGCCCACTAAGTCATAATATAATCCTTTAGCAATGCAAATTTTCTATGACCAAAGATTTAAAGGTTTATCTCAGGGGCCAATCTTTATTCATCTGAGTTCTGCTGCACTGCTGAACACAGCAGGGTAGTTCCTTACAATATTTGTCTAGAGCAGGTTATTTGCCCAAGAATTAGTTCCCTGGATATGTATATATTTTACTATTGATTCAAAAGATTCAAAAAACTCTTTAGAAGGCTTACAATTACATAGTTGAAATACACAGAATACATGGATCAGTCGCCTTGTCGATTTTTCCTAATGTTTCACAGTAGGTTGAATCAGTTGAAGCTGTTATAAATCTAAGGGCTGCATCCAGTAAAAAACCAACCATGTACTTGAAAAAACAAAAATTAAAATCCTTTGACTCTGCATCAAGTGTCTTTCATGCATAACCCATTTTTACATAATCAAATAAACTCCTTCCAAATAGAGTGTGGAAGGAAAACCCAGTATTTAGAAGCACAGAAAAAAAAGACAATTTCACACGATTAAGTCCTATCCTGTTTAAGTAAGAATTCTATGCAAAGAATTCTATGACTAAGGTACATATCCTTTGGTCACCTTCTGCATTAGGCTTTATAAAACAAAGGTAGGGAAGCTACAAAAGGTATTAACACAGCATCTGCTTGTTTTTCCTGCTGCCCATGACCACTGTTTGCTTGTAGCCCTTGGTAACTAAATGTTTTGATGAACCCTCTGATCTGAACCTGGAAACACCAAATGCTGCTTTGGATGTGCACAGCAATTGGACCAAAACACTCAAAATCTTCTGAAAGACACTTATGCCCTGTTTAACTTTCAAGACCATGGACATGCTCATGTTCTTGTTACCCCATTACAAAATAACACACCTTCAAGCCTCTGCAAAGGCTCAGGACAGACCTTTAGGCACTCTGATGAACACCTCTGTCATTTGCCAAAATATATGGAAAGGGAGATCCAACTTAAGTCCATCTAATAATGTTGCAATATTCTAGTCTCTATTTCCTTCATTCTTTCTTTTGATTTAATGTCTTTAACATGTACAGAAAAACAAGACAATCTATAAAATTACAGTGCAAAAAACCACTCAGAAATACACAGTGAAGCCATTCATTATGTTTATACCTTTGCTTCTCTTCACAGCTTATACTTTTACAGAAAACTGCAAAGCAAAAGTATCCAAAGCATGCAGAAACAAAGAACAAAGTACACTAAGGAAAAATCACACTGTAATGTAGTGCGGCAGTCAGAAGAGAGGCTTTACAGACCTCAGGTATCACTGTACTGATGGCATCAGCTCAGAGGTGTCCCCAGCACTATTTCACCTGCAGCAGAGCCACTGCAGCTGCCCCCTCACAACCCGACTTGTTCATCAGGCAATTTTAAAGACAGGTGCATCATACCCCACCTGTGATGCTCTGCCCTTATTTTAATCTATTTTGCTACAAATGCTAATGTACGTTTTAAAATCTACTTTTCATTACATTGGAGCTACATTGTTTTTCTAACTTTTGGATGCTTCTAGTGGAATTCTTTGGTAAAATGGAGCATGGCACAAATGGCTTTCAGTGCCTCTTTTTATATCTGGGCTAGAGCTCATGACATCTCTATTAAATCAGAAAGTAATCAAAATTAACTGAAGCCCTTTCCATTCAATATCCACTTTTTCAGCATGATCAAGTGGATTTCTAAAACATCCAGATTTTTCACTAAGTTATGATAAAATATTTCTATACCACATTTTGCAAACTGCTTGATTGTCCTCATGTAGTTTAGACATTTTTAGCCTTCTGGCACTTTGGGGGAATATCTGATGGACCGTTCTTTAGATTTCAAACAAATCTTTCAGCATTCATATGTTCTGCAAAGGACTAAAAACTTTGTTATAACAAAGCAAGACTTTCAAATGTAAGGAGGACTACTACCTCTCTAAGAAAGTTTTAGTACGCACTTCAGTAAAATATTTTTTCTGCTGCTTTTCAAGATAGTTAAGAATATATTCTCCCTAAAAATATTTGGTTTCATTGATCATATAGCAGAAGCCCCACCTTTGGCAAGCTGTGGGTTAATTAGAGTTAAGCTTTCTCTCTCCCTGATTAATTGTTCAAGGGGATAAGGAGGCAGCTCTGAAGCAAACTTAATCAGGTCTCACTGAAAGAAGATAGAAAACTATTAGAACAGAAGCTTGTGAGGCAATGTAGAAGCAATGGGATGCCAAAGAATAAATGAAACTGAAGCTTGGAAAGTAGAAGCCCTGCTAGGGCTCCTGAACACTTCTTGGCATTTTAAACCCAGTCTGAACTGTTTTGACTCTTCACAACTGTTTTCCAGAAATATAAATTGTATGAATATTCCTCATTAAGATCTCAAAAGAGTAAGTCCTCCATGAATAGTCAATCCCAGTGACTATTTTCTTTTATCTTTTCCTTCTAAGCCTTCATATTCAGTTGACGCTTCATATCCCAGCCCCATCATGCTGCTCTGGTTTTCTGGCTCGACTGGAGTTGTCTTCCCCTCTGCACGGGGACCCCTCTTGGTCCCATTTCACTGAGCTGCCCCTACTCCAAAAATGGGTTTGAGAGGAAATCTAGGCTGTTTGCTTATATCCTTTTTATTACTACTTTTTAAAACCAATCCACTAATGTATGGAAGATATCGGTTGTGAGAAGGAATATGTGATACAAACATCCTGAGTGGGACATAAATGCAGTAAGAAAAGATGGAAAGAGAAGATATGCCCTTCATTACCCTCACTATTTACATTCTATACATGGGAAAGTTCATAACAGAGCTTTTTCTCTGTGCTATGAATGAACTGTGAGAGCATTAAAATGAGAAAGTTGAGATGCAGTGGTTTTTATATTTGTATTTATTTATTGTAAAAAACTCTATGAAAACAACACCGAATGTCACTCTCTTCAAATCAATTGTGGAGTGTAGAAAACCACTGAAAGCACATTCAGATGTTTCATGATGCCATATCAAACATATGAGGGATTATATAATAATCAAAGATAGATAAAAGTCCAAAGTTACAAATTAAAAGAAAAGTTACAAATTGGTGGCTATGCATCACTGTCTTGGAAAGCTTCCATTCTGGAATACAAAGACATTCATCATTTGGAGGCTAGCTCATGCTTCTAGCTTTGTATTTAAACAACCCCATGTACCATCATCATACACTTTTTATATCGATGTGCCAGAAAGCCATACAGAGTTATTTTTAGAGGACTGTGAGATGAAGTACAGTTTAGCTTGCTAAGTAGCCTAATAAGGCAAAATGCTCTTGGTGAAGACCAAATGCAGTCACTGTCGCTCTTTCCTTCATACTCTAATCAATTTGTAAGAGCATCCCTTAATTTTTCCCACTTACTGAGGATTACTATATCAGCAACAGGACAGAACTAGAGGGAGAGAGGCATTCTTTATCATTTTCTCAGTTTTGATAATCAAACATACAGTGATTGAAGAAAAATGGTATAGTCTGAAAAGAAAGTGGCTTTGCTCAGAGTTAAAGAAACCTCTTATTAGACAACTATTTTAAGAGAAACAACAGCTTAACATCAGTTTTTGCTTTCAGAAACTGGCAAACTGGGCTCTCAGTCAACTCTACTTCAAGGCCTCAAAGCTTCAAAACAGATATAAAGGTCTCTCAGAGTATTGGTATGCTTTAACACTAGCAAGAATCTTAAAACTAAAAAAGTTCCCAAAACTACTAGACTACTTACGAGCTGACAAAAATACTCATTTTAACATGTTAATGCTAGGAGGAGGGTGATGGTTAAATGCTAGAGGGGGGTGATTCTGTAACAATTTATGAGAACAGGATTAAACCCAGCAATTAACACAGGTTTCTATCTTTAGTAATTATTCATATACCTGTTCAGCTGATTATAAGTCATAGCTCCAGGCTGTCTGCCTGCACTGCTAGGACACAGACAGCAACCTTTGCTAAATTGACTCCACTGGCTATGCTCATGCTGCAGGAGCTGTTTTCAAGGACAGATGTACAATGTTATATGGGTAAAGAGAGGAGCAAATTAAAGATGGGTGTTCTGTCAGGAAAAGGACTGAAGAACTTGTGTCAGCATTTCTCTACATTAATAGGACCTTAGATTTTTAACCCTTCACTACCTATTACTTATATTTAAGAAGAACTTTCCTTATTATATAGATAGCATAACTGCATATTCTCAAATAAAATAATGAAAATACAATAGTTAAGAACAAAATACAAGGGCATGCAAGATAAATAACCATATACCTACATATAGATTTAGAGGGATTCCATTAAGAGCATTCAATCCTTCTTAAACTGTGATTCATTTTAAAGCATCATAGCTTGTGGGTTAAATAAGCTGAGTACAGTAGAACATGAAGTTACCAACACATACTATTACCACACAGAAGTATCACTCACTTTGAGATCACCAATATAGACCTGGCACATTGCTACCAAATAGCTACACTCACATCTTTGTTTTCCTTTTCACTATATTCTGTATATTTCACTTTAAAGCAGTCTATGTATTTCTTTAAAGGATGCTGAAAGTCTTCTAGGCCTGAGAAATATTTAGCAGTACAACCACAGAAGACAGCCCTGCTGCCAGCTCCTACCAAGCACAGACACAGTTCATACTGCCTTATATTGCCCTTATTGGGCTCTAATTGAAATTAAATTTACAATTGAGGGTTTATGTGATACTACTAAAAGAGGACTTCTGGCATGCATATAAACGTATACTATTTTACTAGAGGATTTCTAGCATAGATCTAGCCTACTTTGAGTCTAAGAGCAAGTCTAAACCTTGGAATATTCACACTTCAAGATCTTCTAATAACTACATCTATCTGTTAAATAATTTACATTCTGATAGAATACGAAGCAATAGTATAGCAATGAAAATATACATAATCTGGAAAATATCTAACAGTATTTAACACTGTTTATTACTTTTCCCCTGCAACATCACATGGAGAGTTTCACAGAAGTTGTGCTTTTATGATGTACAGGCACCAGAACAGAATCTTGTCCCAAGAGACACTTGGAAATAGCCTGATCAAGCCTAGAATCCTTCCCCTGTGAATGACAGGAGCTATCCTCTTTTTAATCAATATGCATCAGTTGAGTCTCTCTGTCCACTATTACCTTGGTGGGCTGACTGCTCACAGTCAAAAGACTGAGTGTTAAGGATTAAATATTTCACAGCAGAAGCTTTAAAATGGGAGGTTTGATGGCAAGCTATTTTCAATGAAGCCTTCAAAGTAAAATCAGGAAAACTTTGCATGTTTCCTTAGGCCATAAATGTGGTTTTACTTTTTGTTTCATATTTAAATCCACTGTTAAGTAAACATTACAGTTGAACATATTCTTTGGAAGCTTAACCAGACAACTGTATTTTAATCACTTAATTTCTTTTAATTACCTAAAGTACTTCGAGAACACACACTCAAGTATCTCCTCTAACTACAAAAACTCAAGTGAAAGTTCAGGCACAGTGAGACCAGCTTACATGAGAGAGCACAATCTGGAGAAGATGAGAAAATGAAATTTTGGGTACTTCAACTTCAGAAAGCATAATTGGGTCTGATTTTCTAAAAGTGCTAAATCTGCTACAAGCATCTTTAACAGATTTTCAGTTCAGCACATCCAAGAATTGAGAAACCACAGGTCATTACCACAGCTTTTAACTTCTGGCAAAACAGTCAATGTCAACTCTCCAAAGTATTAACTGACTGACTACTACACCTTTATAATCAACAATCAAAAGTGCTGGCAGGTTATTTAAGTGAGGCTTAACACACTTTAGTGTTACTGTGTAGGCCACTTACCTGGGCCAGGAGGACTTGCTGTTGGAGAAATGCTGTGTGAGCTCTAAAATTTAAACTCATGTTAATTTTTTTTCTCAAAGGAGATGTAATATACTTTCATATCTACAAAGAAAAACTAGCAGAGTGAAAGCAAATTGTTTTTACCAAAGTTAAGAGAAATAAAATTACAAAAGTTAAATTTCTTTTTACTTTAGGCAAGGCAATATTAGACATATTTACAGAAATCAACATTAATAGAAAAAAAAGATTCTGCTTTTGCTTAAAGATGATTTCTGTGATGAGGTATTAGAAATGACAAACCTTCATGAAGCAGGGACTTTCCAGAAGGAAAGACGAAACTTCTACAGTGCCTCAGATCTCATCAAAACCATTTCTATTTTCTCATGTATAGGATGTCCTCTCCAAATTGCCTTTCTCTTGCTTTGAATCACCTTTACCTCTCTGGAGACATTCTTCTGGGTGAAAGCCTGTGATTTTAATATTTATAGCCCTGACAAAATTAGGGTTTATATTCTAGTACTATCTGCACTCTCATCTGCTGTATCTTTCTGGGATTTAATGGTAGCTCTTATCTCTACTGAAGGAGCCAAGTTTAGTGACCTGAGTCTCCTCACTTCAATCAGACCAGAATCATGGTCTGCCATAAACTCCTGTATCAAAGTCAAAGAGGGGGAAATGGAAGGCAGCTTTACAAAGCCAGAGCAAAGAAGTTAATGAGTAACTTGCAATACCAGTCCTCAACAGCTTCCTCATTTAGTAGAGAGAAATGACTATTTCAGCAAGCTGAGAAGACTTACATGCCTTCTAACTCTCTTGGAAATCTTGTCATGCTCCTGGGACTAAGGGAGAGAAAGGCAGAGGCAAAGATAAAATCAGTTTGTCACTTTTTTTTACACTGGTGCAAACGGGCAGATGGGAGAGAGATAACCCTAGTTTCTCAAAAACCCTCAATATGTCACTTCTGTGCTCCTACTCCCATTTCAGATACATGCCACTGACTGCAAACCCTGCTACACTATAAGCAAACTATTTCAAGTCTACAGCACAATTTTATTTTTCCACACAAGGAAAACAGACTTTTTCTTGGGTTCACTGTGCAAACAAAAAGGTTTCACTTCATTTTTGTTAGCAATTCCTCTATAGAAAAGACTTGAGGAGGTAGTGTACATGGGTGTAGGTGGTTACTCTTGCTTCAGTTTTTTTATTGGCTTCCAGGGAATGTTATATATGATAACACTTCTCACCCAGAGCATGCCTGTTGACCTGTACTCTCTCCATTGACCTCCAGGATAAAAAAAAAACCAACCAAATACACACACGTTCTTGGTTTGGTTTTTTTTTGGTTGCAACTTAATTTACATTACTGAATACTTTTTCCAAAATAAAGCAACAGAGTAATCAGGAAAAAAACCCAATGTATCTTTAAATTTGGAGTTATGTAAAAGCAAAAGCAGCAGACCTATGCAAGTAGTTTCTATACTCTGGGAATAAACATGCAAATTCTGTCAATTTATGATGAGAAATAAAGAAAACCAAAGCACTGATCAAATCAACATTTTGTTTTAAGTATCACCAATGCTACAGGGAGAGATGAACTAAACTGAACATGTGTGGGTCCTGTGTAAGTAATTTTCTTATAACTAATCACTGGAGTTACACTACTGCCCAGAGACACAAGGAGGATTAGAATACCATCATAACAGAAATATCAGTACTATTTGTTAACTTTTAGCTTTAAAAGTACACTAAATTCTTAAGACTTGCCTTGACACTGCCTTATACCACAGCAAGAATAATTCATGGGCATTAAAAAAAAGGTCTAAATCCCTACAGAATGCCACAGGAAGGCAAGTAACAACCTTAAACCTACCAAAATGTGTAACTCAATTCACATGATTCTGATAAAATATTTATATTGCTTTCAGACAAAGTACTGACTGAGAGATCTCATTTCATCAAAAACATGAAAACATTCTCTAAATAATTACATCAGATTAAAGAGCTGATATTTAAGCAACAATGCTCTTTCAGGGTACTCATCCTGCAGACAGAGGAATGCAAAGGTAAGAAAAAAATCAGTGGGAAAACACCACTTCTGTAGTGTGCACAACACAACTGAAGATGACTGTGTCAGTCAGCTGCAATGCAAGCTAGCACGTAAGCTCAAACATGGATTGTAAATCTGAAGGAAAACCCATACATTCTTTTAACTACCAGAGCAGCAAGTGGTGCCCTTGGGAGGAGCAACCAAGACACAGGGAGCAGCCACCCCTGTTACCTTCTGGGAGGCAGCAGCAAGGAGAAGGAACAGCTTTCAAGACTGAGGGGTGCTTTGGGGAGGCAGTCACACTGGGGGTTCCTCCAAATTAGACCAAATTCTCCCAAGCAACCTGGCACACTTTCCTTTCTGCATTTATAAATGAAAAAAAATACAGAGACATAGAAAAGAAGGCATTTTTGTCCAGCATCGTATGTAATAAAAGCAGTACCTAACCCGAAGTACAATTGGTTTTATTTACAAAGACAGTAAACAGAGAGGTGAAAAAGGAAAGAAGTCACTGTGTCGCCACTTGAGCCCTGCTTGGGAGGAATTCAACACATTAATGTAATCGATTACACCAGTGCTTAACAGCAAATGCACTGCTCACCTGCTATCCTCACTTCAGGGAACAGAGCAGTGCTGAGAGCTGCTGGTACATCCCATAGGCAGAGGGTGAGGAGGGCACTGTGCTCTGGGGGCACTGAGGCAGGTACTGATACAGGGCACTCAGTCCCCTGGGGCAAGACTGGCTCCCTTCTGTCACTGACTGAATTGCCCTGAACAGTCTCATAAAAACATGATCCTTAAACTGAGATGCTCAGTTAAATTGGGTTTCTGACTGCTCTCAGACAAGATCGCACCGTGGCAAATTGTAATTAGTCTAAAATGAGTTTAGACTAACTTTAAACTGAGTTTACACTGTCCATTTCCACAGGAGGTTCCTCACTTTTAAGAACACAATCTCAAATCCAGAAGAAAGCTTCATGTCCATAAACTGTAAATTCTTTATCTTCTCTCTCAAAAAAAGGCACCATCAGAAAAACAATGGCGTGACAAAGGCAGTGGGGAGACTCAAGACAGCAGTTCCCACTTCTCTGACAGGTTAACTCAGTTCCCACCTCTTCTTTTCCAACCCTTGCCTTCCTTTACTCTTTTTCCTGTCTGTCTCAGTAAAAGTTAGTCATAGGAAGGACCTTCAAAATGTGTGCAGAGTTTCTTAGCACAAATGGCACCGATCTCATATGGGACCTATGAGAGCACCAGTAAGTAACATCGACACTACAACCAACCAGTGCTGCATCAGGGCACCAGAAAAATCACAGATTACATCCTTTGAAAATCCTGCACTTTCTTCTTTGGTGGCTGCAGCAGATGATTGTCACCACCTTAGGACAGAGAGTACATTGACTACAGCCAGTAGTCAGGCAAGAACTAAGCTTTTCAATAACTTGTTTAAGAAGGTAACATTATATATTTAAGAATGCTTTGAGTCATATATTTCTTTCTTTTAAAAGGACATATCATTGCAATCAAGAATGTGACTATAACAACTGAGTTTCAAACTCTGTTCACTTGGCTAAGTGGCCTTTTGCTATGGTTTGGGTTGTGATAAGGCCTGGGTTATCTCGTTACCACCAGGAGATGTTCAGCAGCACATACACAATGAGCACACTGGTCACAGCTCAGCTCTCATGCCTACATGGCCAAATTCAGCATCTTAAACTCAGAGAATTTCATGCTTAGGGATTCTGCTTTCATAAATGTTACATTTATTGAAAACTTTTCATTTTACGTTTGTCATTTAATGCTTAGCCAGTAGGCTGTGTCCCTGACATTATCCCATACAGGGAATTTGGGTTGTTTCTCACTGCTTTCCCCCACTGCCCCCCTCCAAAAAAAAAAAAAATCCTTAAAAATATCTCCTTCACAGCACTGACACAGCAAAACACATCATTCTTTCACCACCTGCTTGCATGTCTGCAGACTAAGATGTAACAAATAGAAAGATACTATCTAACAGCATAGTACCTCAGAAACATGCACACACAAACTCTGGTAGGTATTTTAAGTTCATTTTCCATGTAAGTGGTAATTTAGCCATAAATTGATGAATTTCTATCAGCAAAGGGCTTTTTTGCCACTGCTTCCTTTTTATTGGTTTCTCCCCCATGGCACAAACCCATTATTTTTCTCTGACATCTTCAGAAATTAATTTATTTTAATCTTTTGTTACCTTTACCTAATGTCATCAATATTCAATATTCTACCTCTGAAAACCAATTTAAAAAAAAAAATCTATTATTTTCTCCATTCCTCTCCCAGTTACACTACTGTTATTACCATTTATTCGCCATCTCTTTTCTCTTGCATACATCTACCCTGCAGCCAATCCAGGAAAAGACTACTAGGCATTGATCAAAGAATGAGACTAGCTACAATAATCCTCATTTGGTACAAAAGACATACTGCACCAAGTTTTAAAAACAAGATAAGGTAAGAAAAAAAAAAAAATAAAATAGAGGTTTTTATAATATGAAAATAGAGGGGTTTTGGCTAATATTCCCTCTAATTAAATAGTAAAGTCACTGTATCAGCTCACATCACTACTTTTGATCTAAAAAGACCCTAAGTGGACAGCAAATAACCCTTAGCTGGTAGAGCAAGCGACAATTTTGAACAAGAGACATCCAAAATACTTACACAGAAGATGCAGGGCATTTTTAAATGTGTATTTGAAAGCAGCATCCAGTCTCCCCCATGGAGTTCAATAAGCAGAGCAATTTCTCACTGTCTGCGCCTTAAAAGCTCAGGCAAGGGAAAATGTCTCCATCATATCTACTAACAAAAACTGCTGCTGTGTACATTGGCCTTTCAGACATATATGGTCTCACACTTTGTCACTTTGGAGTAGATGTTTAATTGGGAGGGAGTGATTTTAAACATCTGGAGACAACATCTGAGAAGGTGGAAGAAGACCACACAGAGCCTTGAGGAAATTAAAAGTCTACGTAATTACATCACTTCCTAGTATGAGTATTTAGGAGAATTTAAAAATAAGCAACACCAGAAGCTTCAATAGAGAACTTCAAAATCCTTCCTCTCTTCTCACTTGCCTTCCTGTGCCTTAGAAAATAATTGGTAACTGAGGAGATATGAAGTCCATTAAGCAAGGTTTGACCATTAAGAGATACTGCATTCCTTGAAGGAAAAAAACAAGGGAAAACCCCACCAATTTAGTACCCAGCCTTTAAACCCTTAGGGAAACTAAGCAAAACAGAGTAAATATTTAAAATGTAAAACATGACTCAGTTCTAGTGGGTCTCAGGTGTACTGCAACAACCCAGGTTTAGCAACCATGCCTGCAGCACACACAAGAGCAGAAGTCTTGCACCAAGAAGAGCCAGGGGACAGACTCCCCAGAACCCAAGTCTCCAACTTGCAATGGCATTGCAGGTGATGACCCCCAGCCCTGAGCAGCTGGCTGCCTCCTGATTTCTAGTGACATCTTTCAGAAGCCAGGTTTTTTACTTCACAGCAGAGCCCAGATAGAAAAGAACATCCAGCGAAGGTTTCCCTGCTTGGGGAGATGATACACTGGGAAAAAATGAGGGGAACAAACAGATCAGTTCCCATCACTCTGAGTGGAGGTGGCCATGAAATTCAGTTTCAGCACACATTCAGCAAGACTTCCATTTCTCAAAACTGCTTTGCTTAAACACAGCATCACCTACAGAAATCAGAGAGTTACTACATCTCTGAAATTCTAATTTAAAACTGCAAACCTTAACAAAATTAAAACCATGTTTAAATAAAAATACAAATTCAGCCTGGCTTTCCTACCCCTCCTTTCTAGAAGTCATATATTATTGTACTGTACACAGGTTGGGATTTTGCACTATCAAATACGTAAAAATAAATGTTACTTTGCTAGGAAGATTACTAACTGAAAACTTTAAATTTAATTAGGATCAAGTCAACAAAATCATAATGGTTCAGCTCATGCACAGTTTATAAAACAAGAGGAAAATCACAAGGTTTCACAAAAATTTTATGACCAGTAAGTATTTCTCTAAATTGACAAAATCAGTCTCGAAAAATCTTCCTCATCCAGATGCCAGACCTGAGAGGAGAGAACTGCTACACAAAAATCATTCTAAGTAGCATTAGTAAACCAATGGTGTCTAGGAATATCAAAAGACCTTGTCATAATTTTCAGCCCATAAAACTGCTGGAGGAGCTCCATGGCAGAAGTGAAAGACTTGGAAGAGGCCAATATGGTGTGTTGTGCCATCACACATTCACTCATATAGCTGACATGCTTTGGCTTGACAGTAAAAAAATATTTCTTTGATTTAAGCTCCAGTCTATGGCTTTATGAAAAAAAAAAAAGGCAGCTCGAAAGAGCAAAATGCTGTTTCACAACATGCACTGGGGAGGATCAACTCTGCTTTGTTTGCAAGTCCCCTGGTCTTAAGCCTTCAGTGGAAGGTATCTGTTCACCTGGAACAGCAGGGAATGCACACCTGACACTGACAGCTTTATGAGGGGTTTCTGGATCACAACATTGTCTGGAAATTTCTGTGTACAAAGCAATGTATTCAAATCACCAAACTCACACACCCTGAGTACCAAAACCAAATACCATTCAAAGCACTGCAGTGTCTTCATTCCAGTAGAACTGGAACATGGTTTTCCTCTCCACAGAATGAACCCTAACATAAGTAGCAAAATTTCCAAGAAAAAAATATTGTTAAAAGCTCCATGAAAAGCTTCCATTTTTCCTGCATGAAAATATGTTACCTCAGATTTTAGTATGTGTTTTTTATTAAAATAATTAAAATAATTAGTTGCTATTAATTAGCAGTCAAAGACAGAGAAACAAGCATGCTCTCTCATCTCAGATAAGTTATGATGGTACCCTCAAAGCTGACTCAGGAATTAATGTAGTTGTTTCAAGAAACAAAATAGCAAAAGATTCAGTCTTTGGCAGCTTTTAAACCATCTGTTCCACACTATTTTAATCACTTCTGCTCAGTACAGAGATTACGGGTTTCAGTTCATTTGTGATGGAAAAACAAAGAATGCTGCATGTTTTCAGCATGTGGGGGAAATCCAGAATCCTCCCAACTACCCCGAAACTGGAGTATATGAAGAAAGTAAAAGGTTGCACACTGGAGCGTGATAAAACCACCCTCCCCCTCCATGTGGGATTCCTCCAGTGCTTCGAAGCAAACACAAATTGCAATGTGCCACACTGACCTGAAAAAAGGGGGATGTGAGGAAGGAGCTCATATTAGCCACTTTATTATGGCAAAACAATTAGTATCATTCTTTCCAATGAAGAACCCAGAAGTTCCCATTGCTATTTGTTGTAGGAAACTGCTTGTTAATGTGAAGAATGCATTTCCTCTGCTCAGAAGTTACAGACTTACAATGACCTCCTTGTAACACTAGCAGCTCAGTAGGGTAGAAGCAGTAGGTGGGTTAGAAGGGATGAGCCTATCTTCTCTGTAACACAGAGATTTCTTGTTCCCTCTCCCCATCCCTAGAAGAAGAGCAAACAGTTCTCCAGGATGACAAGCAAACACAGAAGTCTGGTCCCACAGTTCACTCAAACATCTTCAGCTGAAAGTCTCCTCTGTGCAGGTGACTGGTGGATTAACACGAGTGCTCGTGTTTACCTGCCCAAACTATACAAATTACTATTCCCCCATACCATTTGCATCTTCCCCTATACCATCTTTGCATCTTCCCCAAGGAACTGTTATGTGTAATGCTTCCACTGTGGTGTCTCAGTAGCTTGAAGGGGATCTGACACAGCCCTTTGTGCTGCAGTTGAAATGGCGTGTCAGCTCCTTCTCAGGGCACTGAAGGGGTCCTCCCCAACATCCAAAGTGAATGTAGTCCTCTTGAAAACATTCAAAAGACTTATCCAGACTTAAAATGATTCATCTGTGATTTGATTAAGATGTAGGTTGCTGAACAGATTTAGTAAGAGGAAACTTGAACTCCACCTAAAGATGTCAGCTTGCCCAAGCTCTATGTCCCACTGAAAAAGTTTCTTCTGTTGTAAAAATTAATTCTTAGTATTCCCATGATCAGTAACTCCCATATGTTACCATTTTATACTGATATCAAATGAGAAACTCAACTACATGAAGGTCAGCATGAATTCAGCTAAACAGGATTAGTACATTTGTTTTGCATGGCCTTGGATAACTGACAGTGTTGGCTGGAAAATAAATGCATTATGCAATTTCTTATTTTCCTTACCAGTTTGCAACCAGTCCAGTGTAAATTCACATTTACTGCCTTTTACAATCACCAAAACTAGCAAGAAACTGCATGTATCCATAAAAATGCTTCATTTCTGCATACAGACAAAACATGCTCAAAAATAAAAATAGAATCAACAGTTTACCTTGAGTATAAAAGAGAAAGCATTTATTATGGCGCAGAATACACCCCTATGCTTGTAGTTAAGACTATAATAACTCTTAACTATGTAAATCAGGGAGACAGAAAAGATCCCCTGGTTTACATAGATTTGTGCAGCCACTTTCCATTGCTGAAGGATCCTCTAGGTGGATTAGTCATCTCTGATCTCAGCAGACTCAGATTAAGCTGTAGGTTTCCACAGGAAACATTTTCTATACTACAGCAAACAAAACCACAGTGAGGTACTTTCCTTCCTCTTTTTTAGCCTTGTTTTCCCCATTTCAGGCCTTTAGCATTTATTCCATCTGGATATCCAGCTAGTAAAACCCTGTAAAAATCGAGACCTGTGTGAATATCATATACACACAGAGGGTGCCGGTCTGAACCAGAGAGGGATTGTAGTGTTCTATTTTTAGGACAGAAATGTCACAGTCAATAGTGAGGCACATATCCTGCTTCACTCTGCCCTGGAGGTAACAGCTCTAAAGGTCAGAAAGCAATGCTTTCTTGAGATACCCCACTCCAGCTTCTCCAATAAGAATGTGTGATTTTCCTTTTGATTCCCAAAGTTATTTACCCATAGTGGTAAGACTTCAAACTGCTCACACCCTGCACACACGTGCACTTTAGACAGTTGTTTCCCCTTATGACAGAAGTCTTTCTTAGAGTCCATAGGATGCTTCCTGGTCTTGCTCTCTGCAATGCAAGTATGAAAGACAAGATGGAACTGTCCCCTAACTGCCACCCAGAAACAGAAAGATAGAAGGAAAAGAATGAAGTATGCAAATGCTCCTCAAAGAAGTCTTCCCTGTGACTGGCAAATGAGTGCTTTCTCTCTTCAGCTGATTGTTTTTAAACAATCTCAAATACTGATATTTGAGACATTTCCAAACAAAGCCCTCATGTTCCAAGAGACTGCAGGGTTGGCTGTAACAGCCTCCTGCTACAGCCCCCTGGAGCACCCAGGGAAACTGAGAATGGAAATCCAGATAGAAGGCTGTGAAGAAGAGAGAAAACAAGTCTTTATTGAAGCCCCAGCTGTGACTCAAGACCTTCAGTAACATGATCCAATCATAATTAAATCTGCCCACTTAGGTGATTTGTTCTACTGTAACCTGTTATGCATTTAGACAACTTCTATGCATAAAATGACTGTGTGCCCACTTTGATCCTTGTTATCATGATGAATAGACATAGTTGGACACTTACATCATGCTTGTATGCAAAATATGGAGATATGGGGAAAAAAAACCTAAGAAAATCGGTGAAGAAATATCCTGGTTTAAATTAATTAAAACATCATCTTAGACAGATACATTGGATGCAATCAAAGAATAATGTACATAAAAAGATAGTCCAAAAAATCCACCATTCAGGCTTCCTTCCTTCTACTTTGCTGGCAGAGATGGTGTCCAGCAAGACAGACAATTTATACTACATTAGTGAGAAAGCTGCTTGCCTGATGGGCTGCTTCCTTCCTCTAACTCCACTCACACATCATCAGCAGCTCCTTGAGAGTTTATGGACTCTCAGCCTGTGGCAGGATGATGAGCTGCTGGGCCAGAGAAAAGAATAATGTGGTAGACCCAAGAGAGGAAAGCTGATGCTTTGTCACTGACAATAGCCCAGTTCTCTCATCCACAGCTGCTCTCTCTCTCTCCTGACTTCACCTCACCTAGCAAGGGGAACCAAGTCAAACTGAAGCTTTGACTTGACTCGAGACACCTGTGAGCCCACTGCTCTAGACTGTGAACATAGCTGCCAACTGGCATGAAGTGAACTACACAATACAGACAAATATTGACTACAAAATCATCCACTCTCCATCAGAGCTGCCAGCACAGTTAATGGAACACTTTTCCAAATGCAATAGCTTTCAGTCACTATGGGCAAAATTGATGCAGGTGTCACTAGGAGGGAATGTGATTGTTAATTATTTTATTTAAACCACAAATATATGAATACATAAATGAATACATGTAATTTTCTGGTATCTAAGTGAAGATGATCAAATTTAGACTCATGCACCAGGTAAAAGTGCTTAGTAGGCAGTGTACACATTAACAAAATGTTGAACACCTTTTAACACACAAGTCGAGATTTATTTGGCTCTCTTACCTGCTTTTCTCTTTTGAACTTATTCCTGCTGATGACTCAATTAGCTTCCTTTGCAGACCCTAAGTCCCCATGGTGTGAGTTTTACCAACTAGAAGAAATCTGATCTTTTGCAGTGCACTTTCTTGATTAATCCCTTGCTACTACATCAGGGCAACTCTACTGTGTTACTTAGGCAGGGACCACAGTTAAAAGCTCACAACCAGCCCCAGCTCATTTACACAATGTGGCTGAAATTCCCATGTGTGCTTCTGTGCAAGAAATATCATGTTGTCCGTCATATGACTACAGGGAAAATTCTTATTAGGCCCTTAATGATCCAAGGACAACAAATAATAGCTCATTTATTTATGACATCATAAACTAAAATAATCTGTGAAATCACAGAATCAAAATTGCTCCTATATGACAGGCACTCTTCATTTAACACTTCTGCCTACATGTTTTCTTCATTTTTTTGTTATGAAAATGAGTTAGTAATTTGCCTTTCAGACACTGGACAAAGGGATTAATGCCATAGAAGTGGCATCAGAAAAAAACAAAGCTGGAAAGATTACTGTGCTGGGCATAATCCTGCCATACTGCAGAACACACTACATGGAGCAAAGATGCCTTAAAAATACTAGAGATCCAACTGTCAGGTTTGGGTATTGTTAGCAAACACTCTAAGAACCTTTGTTAGAAACTTAGCATGTTGACACATTCCTTCACTACTGGGACTCAAATAAAATGTCAGCAGGCAGACCTCAGAAGAACTGATGGAAGAAATGGGGAGTTTAAACTCCTTCCCACCCATAAAAATCATGTTTTGGACCAGCAATGCTGTCCTATTATTCATTGGCTCAAAAATACTGATTCAGCAAAGAATTTAAGCATGTGCCTAAATTTAAGCAGTTTAATTAACTTTGACGTCAGTGAGCCTACTTCTGTGCTTATAATTAGATATGTGCTTGATGAAGCAGAGCCCATCTGAATAGAACCTTGCTGATTTTAATTTGGCCCTTTGTCTTTGCCCCTCATTTATTCTTTGCAGTGACTGAAGGATTAGTGCTAAGGTTCTGGCTCAGGAATGCACTTGAACAACTCATCTTCACTCATAACATGCAAAAAGAAGCTAAGCATGTCTCAAAAAATAAGCATAGAGCTAAGTGCTTTCCAGAATAATGACAGTTTCATGGCTGAAGAACATGTGGTGGTCCAGTCCTTCTTTTTGTTAATCAGATTTTTTTTTACAAGATAGATTTTTTTTTTCCATTTCCATAAAGGGCTAAAAGTAGTGTTCCACACACTATAAATGAAAATTTACAAGTAAGTAGATACTTCACAGAGAAATTAAACTTACATAAGAATCCTTTTACAATGTTGTTAGTTCTTGCAATGTGGAAGAGCCTGCTGTAAATGTCTTACTTGTTCATTTGCATGATGAACAAATTTAGGTCCCAAAATCCGGGATATTTTAAGGTAATGTAAAAACAGTCACAATAGTAAAGAATTAAATTAATTTTAAAAAACCAAAACAAATAAACAAAATCAAACCAAAGCAAACAAACAAACAAAAAAACCCCAATACCAAAACTGCATGGAGAATGAAGAGAACTGTGAACACCACGGATCCAGACATCAGAAATAATGGTTCAAGTCCCTGAGGTAGAAAGACAATAAGAGACCTCCATACCACACTAGAGGAAAACAGCAAGATCAAAGCTTCAGCTCCTGCCAGGCATTTCTGCTAAACACCTCTAGAGGAAAATCTGATGTCTTTTAACATGCCCATGAATTGGATTCAGCACACAGATAGCATCTTTAACAAGCCTTTTAACTCAGTTATTTCAGCCCATTCTTCTGTGTTTATGGCCTTTTAAAACCTGGAATACGTGACAGCCATTATTAACTGCAGGCATTCTACAATTAAAGGTGGATTTAGAAGGATACAGCAGTGCAGGGGGAAGAGGAAAACAGAAGGAAAACCAAGAAGTGAGTTCAGTATGAAGAAAACTGCAGGAAGAGTTACTCAAACAAGGAACCCCGAGGAGTGCTTGTGCTGAAGACACTTCCATCCATCACAGCCCTGATCTACAGAGCTCCCTGCAGGGCTCCCTGATCCTCTGTGCCACAACCAGGGTGGGATGACTGGAACCACCCACAGGACCACTGCCAGGTGCCTGAGCTGTGCCAAGAAACTAAAAGGGCATTAACTGTACTGATAGTCATACAGCTAAAATACCAACGGGTCTTCGAAAAACATCTATCTGAAATCCCACTGATTTCATGATTTTTCAGAAATCCTACCCATAAATGTGTGCACGCAGCAAGATGGCTCATCCTCCATTTCCTCAAAATCTGTTGTCACATACCTAAATTTCTGCTGTCAAAAGAGCACTGGAAAAAAGTTTAAAAAGGTCCAGCCTCAAATTAGAACTGAAGAGAAAGGTGACAATATAATGAAATCAACTATTTATCTACTTCATGAGTGTATTTGGAGACACAAGAATAGAATAAGAATGTCCCAGTTGGATTATTAAAGCAATATGCTCGAAGTGACAGCTGTCGGTTCTTTTAAAACCTACTATCAATTTCTTTAAAGCCATTTAGTTTGTTAAGACAGGGTGACATATTGGGATTGAAGGAGAAGTAGAAAAACCCCATCTAGCCAGAAATTTAGTTTTGGGGGTATTTGTTTATTAACTTGCACATGCCATAAGGAGAACCTGCAGATACCATAAAACTTCGTTATCCCATCCCCATTACTTTGGATTTTGAATTAGCAAATGATTGGGTTTCCCTGGATACAACTAGATTTTTTCATTCTAAAATTTACATTTTTATCCTAAGGCCCAGCCTCCCCCACAGTTAACTCATTTGTCTAGAATTTGCCAACTTTAGAGGCAGAACAGGCATTTGCTGTCCATTTCCTCTGCTCCCATAGTGTGCCCTCACCCTTCTTTGCTCTGTTTCTTTTTGCTGCATCAGTAAAAGGAATAAAACTATTTCAGCTCCGTCATCTCTACTCTTCTACTGCTTTAAAAACATACAAACAGCTGCTAAAAGAATGGACATTGTTTATTGTGTGGGACAGATGACTTTTGGTCTGGGCATACTGAAAATACTGAATCTACAGTGTCTCACCATCCTGTACACAGCAATCAAGGCTTTTTCTCCAGGGAACAGGCTTAGAGTCCATCACTAACAAAAAATATTCTAGGCATGGAACCTTAAAAAGTAACTCCAACATTGCTATGTAAGACAGCTATTTCTGCACATATGAGCTTTCTCAAGCATAGTTTTATATTTTCCATCTCTCTGCAACCTTTTTAGCTTTATTGACCTCATGACAAGTAGAGTTTTGGACAGAGAGATGAAAGCCAGATAAAAACATCACCTATTGCAAATAAACACAGCAATAGAACAGTGATCCAGTATAGACTTTTTTTTTCACCTTAGCAGACTAAATGGCACCTGCAGAATACAGTTTCCTGTCATGGGGCAATGTATCAAATTCATATCTGACTATTCCAACCTTCCAGTATGTTTTCAAACCACAGTCCAAATATATTTACTTCACAATAGATACACATATATGATGCTCACAGTCCTTCCACATCCTTAGTTTAGTTTTGTTGTCTTTTCTCCACAAAACCCCTCTCCAGAATGATTTGTATCACACTGAGACTTGTCAGCCATGTATCAGTGTTAGCTTTTTGAAGACAATCCTTAGAGGTCACCATCATTCTACAGAGTTTAGGATTATATGATTGAATAAATTTAAGATTTAATTAAATGTGGGGCAAATACATTTCCCCTCCTCCCTAGATTAGAAAATATAACCCATCCCAGGGTTGGAAATTCTGGCTCTTCCACTCAATCCAAGTGAAAGCATACATTTGTCACACATATATGAAGACGAGAATTCTACCAGAACAAGAAAATATGAGGAACACAGAAGATACTTTCAAGTGCAGAAGCCTGGCAGTCTGCAGTGCTGCCTAAACCAAAGGGACTGTGCCAAGCCAGACATGGAAGTTAGGATTTCCCCTCTGCTTTTCTAACATTTCCTTCAGTGTTTGCTACAACAGATATTGCAATCAAAGGAAAGGAAAAATTGCTGAAATGCTTCTGCACACATAGCTGTTCCAAAGGGACGCTGGAAACCACTCAGCTGTCCTTCAAAAGGACTGAGGTCTGTTTGAAGCATAGCTCCCAGCAAGGATTCCACAGGAAGACTGGCTCCTGAACTCTGCTCAGCTGACTTCTCTGCCCTGACACATGGCTTGGGTTCTCATATTAGCAGTAAAGTCACAAACGGTTTGAATTTTGGTGTGTGTCAGAGATATCTCACAATATCATTGGTAATTAATCACCAAAGGATCCCACTGAGCCTCCAGCAGTGGTGTGATGATCCACCAGCTTTGTGTCACTGGCTTGAGAACTTTGCTCTCAGACATTACTCTTGTTTCTCATGCCAGCTTCCTGTCCCTTTACAGGCAGTGAATGATTCTGCATGGGGCTGATCCTGCTTGCACAGAACAGGAACACAACACTTCCTTCCACCCTTCTATCAAGATTGTCTAGAAGGCAGATCAGTGCCCAGACCCCACACCAAGCACACAGCTTCACACAATGGTCTTGATGTAACCCAGTGGCTCAGAGACAGCAGCTCCTTGAGTGACAGCTGTCACACTGTGCTGCCACTGCCCTGGCTGAGGAGCTTCTGCCTTCTTGATCACTGCAAGCTGGGAGCAATAACTGGCTACAAAGGATCAAATGAACACAGAATTTCCTCCAATCAAAGACTCTGTCTTTACCTATTAATTTTCCCACACACTGAAAGAAATAAAAAGTATCTCTCTCTTTTGGAACGTGTTTTTTTCTTCCATTTTGACAGTTGCTAGACCAAAATGTCAATCTAGCTCTTCCCCAGCTCATCTTAGGTACTGAATGTGTAATTAGCTAAACTGCATAAATTTTTAAATCAGAATTTAAAATCAATTTGCTGTCCTGTAAGACATGCTAGATTTTGTAACAGAACAGAGAAAGGAGGTTTGCACAATTTTGGCTCTAACAAAGACAAGTCTTTGGTTTTGCTCTCAAGACAGCACAACATGGACACAAATTCCAGTACCTCGCTGCTTTTGCTTTGGTCAAGACAGTTACTGTAGCTACTGCTTATTATTTCAGACACATTTGGTTGTAATACTAGAAAACCTCCAAAGCAAAATCCCTTTACTGCCTGCAGTGGTATGTAGCTTTTCAAGGACCACTAGGTCCACTACAAGATTCCTACTGGGAGACAGGAACTGTTATAAATTTCTGGCAATTAACCTCTCACAAGCTTATTTTGGACCAGCAGTGCTTCATTTTTCACACTGGAAACTTAGAGGTCTCTCTGGTTCTTTGCCTTAATTGAAATTGCTTCTGTAGTAAATACACTAAATAATTTCATTTTGTTTTTTCTGTGACTGAAAGACAGTATCTTCCCGAGTGAGCAAGATTAATGTCCTTTGGGTCTGACCAGGCAGTCATAAGGGAAACTATCACACATGAAACAAATACCCTGCTTTATACACAGATGTTCACTGTTCAATTTATTTCCTCAGGAGCAGCTCCTGTTCAGCCTTCTCTTATCGAGTTCAGAGCCAAGTCAGTCATACTTGCCTTTAAAAATGTTTAAATTTATGTTTCCCTTGAGAACTTGCTTTGGAAGATGCACATTTTAAATCATTCTGTGAACCAGAAACTAAGGATGGATGTCTGTGTCTGCAGGTTTGAATCTACAGAGCCCTAAGCAGGGCTTTGGGAAACAGCAGCACAGGCAGGCAGGATTTAAAAATCTGTAACATTTTCTATCCACTGAAATTAGTAGCCCCAGCACACCTTAAGTGCGGGCATTTCTCAAAGAAATAAGGAATGTATTGAAGGGGGTTGAATTCATCATTAGTTTGATCACATATTTCATAGGAGCCAATGTTCTGCATGAAATGCTACTGCTTTAAGTTTTGCTGAGAGTGAATCTCCCAAGTTGAGTAGATACTCAGTTCATACAAAACAAGAAGAACACTGGTTCTTTGTAACAGTGCACATAAATAAATACAGCAGCAAAGCAGAGATACAACAGATACCTACTAGACTGACAGGTAAGAGTCAAAGAGATTTCCTTAGGACTGCACAATATCCAGGCATCTCAATGCTTGATCATTTTATCCTTCCATCACATTAGGAAATCTTATCTATGAGCTTCAGCCCTAAAACCAACTGCAGCTACGGGAAGTCTTTTAGTAGAGACACACTCACTGTCATGTTATTTGTTGGGTTTGACATCCAGTCTTTCCTAAAAGCCTGGTTTAGGTCATCTCATTAGGTCAATGAGATTCAAACCAACTTAATTTTCTAGTTAGAGTCACACCTTTTGGAGTTTATTATTGTTAAGCTACTAAACTTCATGAGGAAAATCTTATTTCTTCCATTTATTCCTCAAGTCAGGTGTTACTGATATCTGTTACAAGGCATGATTTACCTTACACGGAAGTATAAGGAATAAAGTCTGGATTTTTTGGGATATTCACAGAAGTGTCTCACAATGACATGTATGGTTGCATTTTCATCAGAATAACAAACAAATAGGGAGTTATTTACCCTGGCATCCAGAAAACCTGCTGATGAAAGCAAATCTGATGGTTTTCTTTACATATTTTACTGGAAGTAAAAGTAGGTAGAGGCAAAAACAATCCATAAAAAGGAAACAATCCAAAAGCCTCATCCAACATGAACATACTGACTTCTACTGAACTTCTCAGAAAAACAGCACATGTTATAAGGAACACTATGCAATTTTTTTGGAAACATATTGCTTAAGAGTTCTCATCAAATCAATTTTTCTTTATTCTGTGGCCTTTCTCCTCCATCCCCTCACATGAAGTTGCATGAAGATTAATACAAATTAGAACTATCTATGATGATGAATCCTTATGATTTTTTGTTTATTCTTCACTGGTATTTAAATGAATGCATTGTATCACATAGAACTTTTACAAATACCGTGCAATTCAGCACACTTTAATGGTGTGCTTAAATACAAGCATTAGAAATGATGAAATAAAAACACTTTTTCAAAACTTCTCAGTATGGAAATCTCTCTTTTTAAAGAGAAATACTACATATAACATCTTATCTACTAATTGTTGTGTTTCTCAGAGTATCATGTCTAGAGTATTCAGAGCAAGAACTTTTTTTAACAGGCTGACTCCATGCTGCAGACAAGCCTGGAGGAATTAGGGATGGATCTGAAAATGTGAGCAGTGGAATCTGAATTGTATTTAGGAAGTGAACTTGCTGTTCTTGGAGCTTGATGATCTGATCTGTTCACACAGTTCATGCTTTTGTGGTTCAGCCCTCCAGAAGCACAAAAGCTCCCAATCCCCATGGAAGTTGCTATGTTACTGTTCTCATAGCTGGACTCCTCACAAACTTCTCTGAATGCCTCCAAGATACACAGGCTAACAAGAGAGCACTGGCAGTGAGGTACATTTGGATGCACTGCAGCTCAAAAGGGAACAAGTTCAGGACTGCTTGCTGTAAGCTGAGAAAAGGTAACTGGTAAAGGGCAAATGCCATTCTAAGAGTTTGCTTTCTTCTCTCCCATGAATATATGCAGGCTTTCACAGCTGCTTCCCCTCTTACTTGCCATTCATTACTTACCTCATCTTCAGAGGGAAGTTACTCAAAACAACATAAAATGAAAAATCAAAATTCACACCCAGAACAAGATCTAAGCTGCCCCTACCACCATATCTTCAGCTGTTCTCAGCACATAGGGAATCCCTGAAGCAGAAGACAGAAAACACTGATAGAGACCAACAAAAGTCTTCTCTGGGGAATGCCAGTTCCAGTCCAAGTGAAAGTGTGTTGCACACTTTAGGAAAAGATTCTTCCCAGGAATTGCATGATAAGTTAATGTGTTACACATTCAAATCTGCTGCAAAGAGAGCATTCAGGTAAGTACCAGCCTCAAGAAAATCCAAGGCACAGACTAAGAAAACAGCAGAGCAAGCTTGTTGCTGTAGGTGAGCGTCCACAATTTCTTGAAGTGCTACAGTACAGGCATTAGAGCAAAAATGTTCCAACCTGGCAACAGTTTTACTGTGACATCTCTCAAAGTCAGAATTGGTACCATGGCAACGAGGACCAGTGAAATGTCAAAAAGAACAGGCCAGATACACCACCTGGTATTTTGGCTAGTCAGAATAAAGAAGCAGCAGCTCAGCCATGAGACCTCCTTTATGAACATAGGTGTTCAAGTGTACAGCAGAACAGTGAATGCCAAAAAGGAACTGAATTTTCACTACCTATATTGATATCTCATGAGGTCCTCAAGCTCCCAGTAAAAATGGAGTTGCCTAGCTACTAGGAGGATAATGAAAATCTGACACAAGTATGATCATGTTTCCCACGAGCAGAAGGCAGATCAAATGCATGAGGAGCAGACCTTCCAGAGGAAGGGAACAAGAACAACCTGAACAGATAAGGCCCAGTGGGGAAAAGCTTCTCATTCCACAGGCTCTTAACCTCAAGATGTTTGAGAGCTGACTACTGACATGTCTGCCATGCATCAAGCCAACCTGACAGAGGCTCAAGATAAAGGATATAATTGCCAAAACTGCAGGTCTTACAGAGTTTTGTTCTGAGTGAACTCATGGGTGGGACAAATGGTCCAAGTCCACTGTGCCTTTTCTGCAGCCAATGTAAATGTGGCTGTCAGAGAGTACAGACATGAATTAATGCTGCTTGCCACTGAGTAGCATTACTGACTGTGTCCTTTTGGTCAAGGGAAGCGGCCAACTTCATTAAGAGAAACTAATAAAACTAACCTCATAATCTAAATGAATTAAGAATTAATTACTCATTTATTTGTAGTATCCATACTATAAATCATTAGGAAAAAAGACTGAGTTGCAACAAAGGTGTATCCTGCCAATATATGTACCAGAACAGAATTATTTTATCTGTATGACAACGAAGTGTCCCAGCTGAAACACGACTCTGTTGCACTGTGTAACTACCTGCAAAGGAAGAGGTAGATTCTGTACTGCATGATACTGAATTTAATTAAATGAGATAAATAAAAGTGAGATGGAAGGCATATTATTATCCTTGCTTCAAAAATATAGAACTACAAAACTGAGAACAAAGCAGACAAGGGCACACAGTGAGAATCTCTGCTAAGAGCAGGGAAGTGAACTTAGAGATCACCCGAAATGTAGTCAGTCTTCAATACCAAAAGCTGTTTCAGAAGGTAACAGCTAAAAGAAAATAATACCTTTATTTTAATGAGGATTATCAAGTGGATGGTTTTAGGACACCAACTCTACCAATGGATTAGGTATCTGCATGGAAATGTAGTAGAAATTTAGGACGACACAGATAAAAGGTTCTTAACCAGCTTCTGGCTACATCAAGAACCACATTACACAATTTCATACACTGAATTTTATCTTTAAAATGGCTCTTCCACTTTTCCATTTTCCTTTACTCTGTTCCATCCCTCTCCACTGTCACTCTAGCTGAAACTTTTTTTAGATGCAACTGCCCTAATAATTCTGAATTCCCCACTTATTTCAGTGTTTTATTCAATTTACAGCAGTATGTTTCTGGGTCAATACTGCACTGTAGCGTAATAGCTCTTCTTGTTCTGAGCTGTTCATTTGTTAGTACTTACATACATTTTGTAATTCAGCCCAGCTTTCATTTCACAAACAACACAAGCTTTTACTCTGCTCTCATAAAGCTGCTTACTTATTCTTATCAGCCACTTTCCTAGGTGCAGATATAGCATCTGTATTTCTTCTCCAGTCATAAAGACCATTTTGACTTGACTTGCTGGAAATCTTTAGTGTGAGGCACGAGACTGACAATTTATATCCTGTTTCTTTCCTAACACAGGCCTGTCAATCATTTGGTCCCTTCAAGCTGGAGGGATGCCATCAGCCTTGGCTGGAGTAATTTCTATTCTGTACTTGTAATTCTTTTAGCCACATTGCTTTGCCTTGTCTCCACAGATAATGTAAGCATTATTACTGGAAACTTAGTAAAAGTGTTAATCTAGCCCTATGGTCCCCCATGATTTAGAGGTTATCCTTACTTTCTACCTTTTTATTCATTCACATTGTGGCATCATTTCTTCCCTCCTTTCATATAATTTCTGGAAGTTTGATTTGATAATACACCAAAATACTCTTTGCCCAATCTCTACTATTGCTCTGAAAATGTATCCTGATGAGGACATACCTTAGGTCTCAGTATCTTGTCCAGTAATGTTTTAACACCTCCATTTGCCAGCACTCTCACTGCAAATACCTTTGTTAACCCAGGGTCCAATTTAATTACAGCTTTGGCATTCTGTTCACAAGAACAGCCCTATTATATCACAGCTTGAGTACAATGACTGAAGCTAAAGAAACAAAAAAACCCCATAATATAGAGTCCATAAATACTATGAAGTTTTAGTGCATTCTTCCTATAAAATCAAGATTACTATTACTAAGTAATATTGCTCTTGAAAAGTAAAATCAGAAACACACCAAGCACAGCCTAAGGGATTGAAAGCAATGTGATATCAAAAAAGGGTTGCCATTTCTGCTATCAAACAGCCAACACTTAGCTGCCTGTCCAAGCTATCACAGCATTTGTTTGCTGTAGCTGCTCAGAGACTGCTAAAGTACCTTTTCTGCACAGTTCTGCCCTCAGGCTTCTTCCTTCCTCTCTCTCTTTACAGAGATACTGAACACTGTCCTTTTCTGACAAAGCTCCCTGTATGATCTCATCCTGTCGTCCCCTTGTCTGGCCTCAGCTTGGCCTCCTGACAAAAGCAAAACTAGAAAAGTAGCTACAATAGCAATGAAGTTCAGTAGCTCGATAAAGTATCTCTTAAAATTTTTTTTCAGAACAGAAAATTGTTCTCTCTCTTTCCTTTCCCCCCTTATTTTTTTAATAAACACTTTAATTGGTGAACTCTACTTTATTTGAACAGTTAAAATAAAGCTTCCAAATTACTTAAAATCTTCTATAGGAAGGACAAAAGCATCAGATAAGCTCAGAACAAGTCCAAGCAAACACTATTCAGAGAGATGGGTTCAGGTTTAAGAAAGAAAAGCCAGAATACATAAACACCTATGCACTCACATACTAAGAGCAACTCAGGTTATTGCAGTCTGGAAGCAAATGAGCAGGCAGCCAACCTGCTGGGCCATTCCCTATAGGTGTCACAACAAGGCAAAGGAATTTGCAGTGGAAGGTCTGGGGAGCAGCTGTCACCAAAAGAGACACATATATTTTTAAAGGCTTTGTCATTTGTCTTCAGGGTGGGAAATGCTATGTTTGACCTCCTGCTGAGGCAGCTGCCCTGTTGCAGCAGCATGGGCTGGAAGAATAAAAGGCAGCAGCTATTATTTCAGGTACAAACACCAGAAAGCAGAGACAAAAGGCAAGTCATTAAATTGTCATTTCTATTAAAAAACACACATGGCAACTTATTAATACTTTTCATGCTGCATGAACCTCCCCCCTAGGCATTCTCCAAAACAATTTGCATTAGGTAATTGCTAACTATCTCAATGACCAAGTAAAGCACCACCAAAAAGCACATCAAACACTGTCTCGGCAACACCAAACAATCCTGGATGGGAGAAGCCAAAGAACTGCCAGCTCTTGGTCTGGTGCCCTGCCTTTCCCCAGCTGAGGCTGTGCCACCTGAAAAGCTGCCCTGCCTGGCTGCAGCCTCCTGTCCCTCCCTGCTTCCCCCCATGTTTGCCTGGACTCTCATCTGCCATCTGCACCTCCTTCCCAGCTTAGCAGGGAGCCACCACCAGAACAGCTAAAACCAGCTGGGATGAAACATCGTGAGGCCACTTGCAAGAACCAAGGGGTGGTTTTCCCATAGAGTTGAGCCAATTTGGCAGCTGGATGCTCTGCCCTCCAGCCTCAGGCTCCAGCCCACTTCCACCAGGGACAAGTGAGATCCCCAGGCACTGCCATGGGGACCCTGACTCTCCTGGGCCCTGCAAAGACAACGCTCAGGGAGCAGTCACACAGAAGAGAAACCACACCAGCAAAAGCTCTTCTGCCAGAGGGCTCCCTGAACAAGTCAGGGTGGGAATTGCTGGGGAACAGGAGCAGGACTACTGATTGCACTGGTTCTGCCATCTCTGCAAAGCAGCAGATCTGAGGGACACTGGGCTGGAGGGGTCCACCTGCTCCACACAGCCACCACTGCCAGGCCCCCAGCCTGCAGGACACCAGTCACCAAGCCTTGCCCCAAGCTGTAAGGGGGTACTAACAGTGGATGGCCCTTGAAAGGATTTGGTGCAATTATTATCCCCGATGTTCACCTACTCAAATATGTTTTAATTAGAAAGTCCTTTTTTCTCCTAGCATTTAAGAATGTCAGACACTAAACAACATGGATTAAAAATGTTTCCAGAGCAATCCCATTGGCAGCATTAAGTTCATACTTGGAGGAATGAATGCAAACCACTGTAAATTCCCCTTAAGCCTGGAGGAAGGGAAAAACAAATTCTTATTCATTAAAATTAATGCCATTTGATATCTTTATCAGGGGATTTCTGCAGGAATGTGACTGGAAGAAGCGTTGAAGGTGTCTTTCATGAGATGCAAAAGAAAACAGAAGGAGTTTCTCCAAACAACCTGCAAGCATCCCTGACAACAACTTAAGCAAATCACAAAAGGCAGCTTTCAGTGATGTACACTCTCTACAAGAAAAGGAAAGGACAATCTCAGTTTTTTTACAAAAACTGAATGAAGAAGCAGAGCCACTGCTTTATTAGAAATCAGCAAATGTTAATGCACTCTGTGTGGAAAAAAACCCTTTAAAAAAAGTCTGTATGTTCCGAAATGACCTGACATTTGTAATCCCAGTCTGTCAATCTTTCAAAGTTTCCTATTCAATGATGAATTCTCAGAGCTTATATGTGAATGTGACATCCTTAGAGTAAGGGCTGTATGTGACATTTCACAAAATGTGTTATGGTATGCCCCAAAAAAGGGGAAGAATTAGTAAGAGAGGGGGAATAGCTATATTTTTAAAGAAAATTTAATGCTGTCACAGCTAGAAAACCATCCTTGATAAGCTTTTTTTTTTTAAAAAGGCAAACAACCAAGAAGAGGTGGGATAGCTAACTAATGGATAAACTTAACAGGAGGTCAGAAAAAAAGAGACATTGTGCTTGGTCAACAGAACGTTTTATCCTCCACACAGTTTTCCTGGATGAAAATCAGACAGTTTATTCAACATTTAGTAAGATTAATGGTCCCTTCCCATACAAAAAAATAAAACAGTAAGTCCAGTGAATATGCTTTGATGTAAAAGCCACTTTTGCATGAGGAACTACTTAGAACACTTAGGACGAAAGGTAGCCATGAGTCAAGAAGTTTGGGGCTGATAAAAACTGAAAAGGAACATGAAAATAAATATTAACACCCAATCAGTTGGCTAAAAGTCACTTTTTTGGAAGAAGGTAACCTTTTCTGATGTTCCAAAATGGGGACTCCATACCAGTTTAGTACTAAGCAGAAAAGTTATCCATGCTCAGTCTGGAATGGAACAATTATCTTCCTGTTTTCCAAGCCAGTGAACATTATGTTGACATTCATCAGCTAAGAAAACGAGAACCAGAATTAAATGCTCCAGTTAAATTGAACATGTGAGAAGCAGAAAGACCCTTAAGTGCACTTTCTACATCTCTAAAAGGAGCAATGGCAATACATCATGATCAAATATTGCTACTTGATCAGAGGCCTGTAACAGATTATTGCTGTAAAATACTGGAAAAATGGCTACTTGTTACTACAGCAATAGAATTACTACCTACTCTTGGCTCAAAATTCTAATTCTAAGGACTATATGTACAAGAAACTATAGTACTTATTTGCACAGGCACATGAAATCAAGGAGTACAAGTTTTGCAATAGCTATACCAGGGAGTGGAGAATGGATGTGAAAGATTTAGAGGTTGGCACATGACAGAAAATCAATGGTTTACCAAGAGGAAGGGTCTGAGTATGTTCATTCCCACCATGAAATTACTAAACATCTGTGCTTCTGGAAGAACCATTTCATCCATGAGATCAAATAGGGCAACAAACAGCACTAGCTGGGGAAAACACAAATTTCCAAAGTCATGTATCCTCAGAAGAATTGCTAAAATTGAAATGCTAAAAGAAACAGAGCTATTACCACCAAATACGTGTTTGCTTTTGGTTTTGGTTTTTTTTTTTACAGAATGCAAGACAGTCACAGGTAGCATTTTTCACAGAATATGATCATCTGAGAATCAACAATACATCAAAAAAAGGCTTTTCCTACCAGCTGATTTTGGAGTGAATTTGTCCCTGTTGGCTGCACATACTGCCAGTAGCCTGTATCCAAGATCCAAGTCAAATCCTTGCTGAGCTGCCACTCGACTCACCACCTGCAGGGGGAAAGAGAGAAAGCTTCGTTAGGGGTTACTTGAGCTCTTTACAAAGTGACATTAACCTGCTTATCAGCACTAATGTTAGACACCTGAATCTGCTGCAAGAGCACAGTACAAACACGGTATGAGGCTCCCCAGTAGTTTCCGACACAAGCACAGCAAAGTGAACACAGGAGTATTCTGGTGATCCAATTATTTAACCACCTGTCAGAAGAAAGGCCTGGTAGTTCCATGAAAATTGGAGAGACAAAAGCCAGAAGAAATAATGGAAAAGCAATGTATGTGAAGATTGTATAGAATACACCTTACTGTATTTGAGATGTGAGGATGAGAAATCCTCAGTCTCTCTCTCTGCTGTGCAGTTCCTGGCCCTGTTCCCAAGGGCAGTGCCCGGGTCCTTTAGGTTGAAATGCCCGCTCCACACTGCTGGGCAGGGTTGTCCTACGTTGTGCTCGGTGTCACAGCTGCTGCATTTCAACAATGCTGTATTGGGAAGCACATTTACTGCAGTTTTAGAATAAACAGGCCTGTGCAAGAAGCATTTGCCAAACATTAAATTAGGGAAAGACTGTTGTTGTTGACTGATCTAGAAGAGCTAGCAAAACCAGGCAAATGGAAGACTCTAGCTAAGGATGAAAAGCAGTCAACTGCTTCTCCAAGCCAGCAACTCAGCTATCAGCCAAGAACGTATCCTCTTCAAAATCTGCACAGCACAAACACAATCCCACAGTCATTCTGCCAAACGATGCTAAAGTTATACACAGCACAGCTTTTCTATTGCCTTCCAGTGGCACAGGATGACTTCAGACTCAGAGGCACAGATAAAACAGATTATTCTTAACAGTGCCATTACTTCTTTGCATTAAAACAATGGTGAAGAACTGCACAAGAAACGGAACACCATTTCCTGAGGCAAAAGAAAGTCCCTATCTTTAACAGCTTACAGTACAAGAAAATATCCTTCTCCCACCCTTTCTTCATCTGCAAGCTTCTTTCTTAATGAATGACACCGCAATTATGTGTGTCCAGGACTGCAAAAAGCAATTGTATAAAAGAGAGTGAAGAACTAACATATGTGTTAACTTACAAACATTATTCTATACTTCTTCCAGTATATCCACTTTTCCTAATTAACAATTAAGAACCAAATTTATTTCTTACAAAAGAATTAACATGAATGAAGTTCTCAGGTAGATTTTTTTGTTCTGTTGCTCCAATTAATTTTAAAAATTAGACATTCATAAGACTTAATCTGTGGGACTGTTCCCTCCCTAAATGTAACCCTTCCAATCTCAAAACTGAGAAGAGAGCTTCAGGGAAATGAAATTAAAATTGAGGATGATCAGTACAATAGTACATACCTACTGTTTTATCACATTTCTTTACAATTACAGTTTTTAGATAGAAAAGTAAAAAGGAATCAAGTAAAAGCAATAATGCAGTTATTTTTGATAAACAAAAAACCATTTCCAACTTGGTAGATCACCCTTTAATCCTTTGCAGTTAGAAGTCCAGCTGTTAGCATCCTGGCTAAGACTCTGGGTCCAAACTTGCAAAAATAAGAAAAAAAACCCTACTACTACTAATAATTTAAAAATTAATAAAAACCCAACCATGAAACCATTAAAAAACCAGAAAAAACAAGAGCAGAATGTCATGCTTCATGCTAAATTAGAAATAGGAGGGAAGACTGGTGGGCTGCCATAAGATCTGGAAAACACATATTTGGAAATCTGTTTCCCTTTTCTACTTCTAGTATCACTGTACTTCAGCCACCCAAAAGTAGATATTGAGGGGTGGGGAGGGGAATTATGAGACGAAAACAGACAAAAAGCTCTTCTGAGAAACCCAAAACAGCACCTTGCAAAAGGCTCCTGAGAACAATGCCTCATTAATGTACAAACATCATTTAAACTCCTTCAGCCGTCATCTATTCCACCATCACAGAGGAACACATTTCAGAGTGCCAATCAGGTCTGTAAAACAATGGAGAAAGAGCCCTCCCATTTTCTGTTTTGAAAAAGCATATAATCATTAAACCACTTATTTTGAAACTGGACAGGAACAAAGGCAGATACACCGGCTCATCAGCGAGCACACGGTAACTCAGGAAATGCATTTCTTATATGCTTGATTAGTTTTAAAACATGAAGTTCCAAATCCTGAGACTGTCCTAGCAAGAAGCCAAATCACTCCTCTCAACTGACATCTTGCTATTTATGGAAAAATTCTACGAAGTAAGTCAGGAAACAGAGAGAACTGTAAAACCCACAAAAGGCAAGTTCTGCTTGCACTGTCTTCACTGAATACACTGCAAAGCCTTGGTCAGTGCAGTCCTCATCACAGGCTGATCCCTAACGTTCTATACTCCCACATCACATCAGTTTCCTTTTCTTAATTTCCACTGCCAGAGCAGCAGTGCCATGAAGCTCAGAGGGGTGGAAGGCAGAGCTTTCCACACTCTGTGCCAGAGTGTGCAGCCCCAGGCTGCCCACACCCCAATGGGCACAGCCTGGCCTGGGAGCACCCACCTCGCAGTGCCCAAGGCAGTGCCCCAGCAGACACCACACCAGGACTGAGCATGAGAAGGCAGAATCTGAACTTGACAGTGTGCAGAAGTCAGCCAGTCAAACTATTACTTACTTCTTCATGCAAAGTGTCAGGGTAAACAAATTGGAAATTTGTTTTAGCAAAATAAAACTAAAAAATAATAATGTAACTTGGAAAGAAAGTGCTTCCACTGACAAACTGCACAAAAAGTCCCTTCTTCCTCTCAAAAGAACAACAAAAACCACAGAAACTTAATAGAAAGCAGATATTTCTAATAAAATTTCTGTTTTGCCAAGAGTAATTTTCCATCTACAGTTTTCTTGTATGCACTCCATTAAATGCAGGAAGAGGGTCTATTAAACAAACTGGTGGACTTGTGCACCAGAGGGCTTTCTCTGGTCCCTTCTGCCTCAGCTTGGTCAACATGAATAGGACAGTACACATCTAGCTCCTCTGCAAGGAATGGTTAGGCCAGCTATGCTAAGTGCTTACAGCATTGCAGAATGAACTCATGGTTGAACACATGGTGCCAGCTGCATCTTGTCTGAATTTTTTAACACGGCTTACAAATACTTGCATTGACTGTATTTCAAGCTTTTCTTTCAACTGTGACAGGTTAAAGATTTCCTTTTATTTCAAAATTAAGGTCAGTGGAGCAGATCATACATCCCCCTCCCAAGACCCTGTTTCAGGTTGTCTACAATTGAAGTCAGACATTGCTCACTTGGTACTTGTTAAACTTTCCTCTGAATGCAAGGGACCCCCTGGCTTTTTAAACAGACACTGAGAATTCTCAGAAACAAGATGACAAATGCTTCATAGGAGCATGAGCCACAAAACACAAAGAAATAGCTACAAGACATTTGGTAAGTTTAATATATTCAGGTCAGCAGAGCCTGATGAAATTTACCTTTGAGTGCCTCAAAGGAACTTGCCTGGACAAACAGTGTAACTGCTAATGATTATCTTCAGAAATTCATTCAAGACAGAGAGCCTGGAGATATACCAAATCTGGTTTTAAGACTGTAAAAGGTGACTCTCAGAAAGTACATATATCCAGACAGACAACAAAACAAAGTATTAAAGAAGTACTAGGTGAGCAATACAGAATATCATCATGATTCCATTAGCATCGTGCAATTTCCCTCTTTGACAAGTTACCATATCCTAACTCTAATATGTCTTTTGACATTGCCTTATGTAATGCTATCGTAACAAAGGAATATAGCCCAGATGACAGAAGTATAAATTTTACTCAGATTAATTACTAGTCCTTTGTCAAATCAAAAGCTATGCTTGTTACAGGTAATTTCTGTGTATTTAGTCCTGACTTGGACAATGACAGAGTAAAGTGCAAAAGCTCTAGGTGGTTTTACAGGCAAAAGAGTCTGCAAACACTTAACAGGACAGGCTAAGAGTTCAAAATTATCGTTGTAACCTGGAAAAATGTTGCAAAAATGAGACCAAAGACAACTACGGATTGGAAAGAAAAATGAAAATGCCTAAATAGAAAATTAGGAACTGACATTCATCTTCTCAGTGTATATGTGACTCACTGAGAAAATGTTTGAAGTATTAAAAATCATCAGGCACTGGAAAGACCTACCTATCATTCTCTGGATTTTGGAGGGTAAGGGGATTTATAGTTTATATTAGTCTATATTTATATTTATATTTATATTTATCACATCCTGGCTTGGAGAAAAAGAGTAGAGAGCACGGTCCCTTAGGTCTGTCCCAAGCCAAACCTCAGTGATTCCAGACACCTGCTGCCCATTGGAGCCACCCTTAGTCTGAACCCTGTCCCAGGAATTCTACCACATTTGAAACCTCCTGAGATTTCAGTCTTATTCAGGTACCAGTGTGGATCAGATGGGATCAAGGCAACACCTTCAATAATCCATTAAATGTTACAGCTAAGTGACTATGATACCATTTGCAAACATACTCTTTCCCTAACTACAAATTCAAATCCAGCATATCAGCAAAAATTCAGATGTGTGGCTGGCACCACGTGTTCAATTATGACTTCATTCTGCAATGCTGTAAGAATTTACCTTACTTGACCTAACCATACATAACATAGCATTCCATTGAAAAGTACTGCATTAAAAAAAAACCAACCAAACAGACATAGTTGCCAGTACCACAATCATAAATTGAGATCATTGTCCTTTATCATGGGTGAGAGAGGTGCTTGGCCAGCTCAAGGTTCAACACCTAATATTTCTCTTTGTTATTTTACAATAACATTCCAGACAGCTAGACTTTATAAAAGCTAGCCTATTTCCTAAACACACTTGCAACACCTAGCTTTTATTTAAATTTTGATATGGCATTAACAGCTATTTTAAGCTGTCTTTAAAGGAATATATACCCTATCTGCAAACAAACATTATTATAACATCAACTGCCAGTAAGAAAATCTGATCACTCCAAACCTGAAATCTTTAATCTGAATAATTCAGATAAACAGCATTCAAAAAGGAGACATTGCATTCACTGTCTGTGACTCAGCTCTGCAGAGTTCCAGATGTCTGAACTCTCAGGGTCATTGACAGTGAGGAGAAAATGATGAGACTGAGGTTTTAATTACATGAAAAGCAGACAAATATGGCTACCAGCATCTTTTCTTTGCTCAATTTACCTGCAATACTTTTCTCCCCCCGCCTCCTTTCTCCTTTCGCAAGGCTAAGGAGCTTCACTCCCTGCCCTGCTTGTCATCACCCCACGAAGTACTGGAACAATGTAGCTCTCAACCTAACAGCAGTGTTAATCAAGAGAGCCACATGACTGCTTATTTCTAAACTCCCTTCCCATTATGTTGCACTTTCAATGAAACTCTTAACTAGCAGCAGTCAAGAGCACTCCCCCCTGCTGGCATCAGAATGAATTTTACCAATTCAATTTGCTGGTTGCTCAAAACTAAAAATGCCAGCTGATTGCTAGTTCAGACGGCTCCGTGTTCAGCCACTTGTGCATACTTGAAATTATCTGAATGCAGTTTGAAGACTACAGCAGAAATTTTGTAATTAGAATTCTGCAATGTAGATGGTAATTTTTCCCCCTCAGTAACACACAAAGATCAGATAAACAGGAAGCAAATTGAGGAATTTTGCAACATGAATAGTGATCTGCCTCAAACAGAAAAAAAAAAAAAAAAAAGGGTAGGGAAAGGAGGAAGAAATCTGTGATCTGAAGTCCTGATCTGATGAGACTCTTACACTCCATTTGCAGAAGGGCTGCCTCAACAATAGAGACAATCAAAGCAAGTCAGGGAAGTTATATATATCATTAAGCAGTTTCTTGCCTTTGATGCTTGGAAACAGATATTAAGTAGGTTCTGCAAATGTAAGAGACTTTACAGAATCCCTGTATTCAAATTAGAGTTTTCTTAAAAATTATTTCCCACTCTATAAGGTGGATAAAGGCCATATTTTCAAAGTAAAACAAGCCAGTATGCCTGCCATGTACTTCTTGACGCTTCCTGCAATGGTGACATAAATCATGCAGAACAAGGGTATCTCCTCCTTGACGTCCTCTTCCTCTCTGCGTGCGTCTAACAACCACAAACATCAGAGAGAAGGTCACTGTACTCAACCCTCTCCACTGAAAATTGTCCCAGAGGAGAAGAAGCAGGGAGTGTGCTGTAATTAAAGCAGCTGATCACTGGGTCACTGCAATTCTGTTGCCACCTGAGTCCTGGCACACTTTAAACAGTGATTTGCATGAAACACACGCCGGTCATATGAAGCAAGTGACACGGGAATTCCAGAACTACTTCACTTTGGAGAGCATCAGACCTCCAGGAGTTTTAAATAACCCATGACAAGGCTAACAAAGTTTAGGTAAAAAGGGCTTTAGGGGCCATGAAGCGAAAGGACAAGCAGTGCCACTGAGTTACTGGGTAGCGCTCAGAGCTGCTCGGAAGCGGTTCTGTGCCTGCCGGCTGTACCTGGCAGCACAGCACAGCCACAGCCCCGGAGTGCTGGGCTGCTCTGCAAACACAAAGCTGGGTGTTTAACAGATGCGTGGAGAGGACCATGGGAGCAGAATTCCTTCCTCGTGAACTTTTTGCTCTGGAAGTCTTGGATACAAAGAGTAAATGTAGCATTTCTAGGGCTTTCAGGGGCAGCTGCAACCTCCCATTTTCTGGGTACAGATATGCTGAACCAACTCTTCCACCTAATTCATCACATTCAAATCCTGATCTGATTAGAAATCTGATTTTTTGGAATATCACAGGTTGGTTTTTGATTATGTACTTTTCTGCATTAAACAGAATGAATCCAGGCAAGCACAAAGTCAATGTAGCAGCAGCTGAATTTGCAGTCTGAGGCATCCTGTTATGGAAACCTCACATTATTCAGATATGCCATTCTTGTATTTTTTCGTTTTTAACATATATGTCTTTTTTTAACCTATTATTCTCTTCATAACATATCAGACAAGCTAAAATAGATTCCTGTATTATGAAACTGAGAGCAGTTAGGGTTTTTTTCTCCTTAGAATGATCTAAAATTATCTCAACAATTTAAATTCCAGGATTTTCTGAAGAGAAATGCAATTCTAAAGATTACTGTACTATTGTATCAGTATCATTAAAATATGAACTTCTAATAGATACTTCCTTCAGTTTATCATTGCTGCTTATTATTTCAGCAATTCTTATCTGCACTACAGAGATGTAGTAAGAACTACAAGCAGAACAAAAAATTTAAATGAAATCCATAACTTTTAGATGAAGTACAGCTAGGACTACAGCTTTGTGTTTTGTTTGTTTGCTTATTTTAATTTAAAGAGAAATATTTCTTTCACAAACACGGGTAAGTTTCCCACATTTGACGACTGAGGCGGACCCAGTATTTGGAGAGGAAAATCTAGATGATTAAGATTTGGGGAGAAGGCATTTTTAGTAACTATTTCAATGACTACTTTGGCATAGTTTTTTGTGGACAATCTTGGCATAGGAAGTCTTTGAATCTTTTGGACTCAGATCCCAACCGCAGCGGTTAGAGACAACAGCTTTCACTACGGAAGCTCTTACATTCAGTGATTTGACCAGGAGCCAGCTCAGGTAAGCACACCTCACTCATCTAAATTCCTCCTACTGTCCAAAACCATTGTAGTGATGGATTTTAATTTCTCAGATGAAGCCCCCAGGTACAGCTACAGAGTAACTGCACACAGCTTTGCTTCTCTCACTCTTTTATTTCTTGACCGGACACACTGAAGAGCCCTAAAGAATGATAAACTTGGTGCCTTGTAAAGCTGAAGCACAGCAAGAGAACAAGGCAGTGCCTTTATGGTCCTTTGCTGAAGACAAGTCTGTAAATCTGTCCATTTTGCTCTCAGCTGTCTCTTCATTTCCATTTTTGCTGCAGCATCAACACAAACGTTATCCAAAGCCTTCAATAAGGTAATTTACATGTTAAACTGCTTGGCAAGAGCAGACCGATGGGATGAGACTACACTGGACCTGAGAAAAGGCAGAAATGAATGAAACAACCTGGGCCAAATGCTGACTGAAAGTAATTTGTATTGCAGTCTACTTTGAAGCATTCTTTCCTGATAAGCTTTTGACCAATATTTTGCTTTTGTCTCCCATACACAGAGATATAATTCAATTACTGTGTAACTTTTTGCTCAACATTACTGTTAAACATGACTTTTAGTATCCACAGGGATTGGGAAATAGTTAGGAGAAAAGTTAACCTGTGAGTGATTCAAGTACTTTGATTTCTTTGCTTGGACTGCTATCTGATTTGGCCAAACTAGGGTTATTTTTTTAAACTGCTGTGTAGTAACTGAAGCTGTTTATTTCAGAAGACTGTAAGGTAATGCCATATACAGTACATTTTTAGAGATATTAAATTCTTAAATTCATCAAGACTATCAGCCTTGCCATAATATAATCTCGTGCTAGAGTAAGAATTTTTTTCAATCCTAATAAAAATACAGCTATGTCTGGTTCGTGGAGGCTGTTTTCATCAGCTCCCCATAACACTATGGAAGAAGTAGTATTATATACAAAAGAACCCCATATCCATTGCCATTTCAATAATTTAAAGAATGAGTGATTGCAATTATAATTCAGTTTCTGGACTACAGACTGTCTATTTGATTCAAAAATAACTACTGTTGAAAAATAACATCTAGCTTTTCTTGGCAAGTTAGAAGAAATTTTATTGTCTCTGAGAAAGATCATAATTTGTTTGCATGAGCTCTGTAAAAACTGTTTAAGGGAACCTTTCCACAGCCTGTAGCTTGCAAGAAATAAAACAGATTCAAAGCTTACCCCTTTATCCCTGACTTATTATTTATCTGTTGAAATGAGTATTCTCTATAAATTTTTATTACCCACTCACTTTAGAGATTTTCTATAATGGGTAAACACAAAAAGTTAAGCTCTAGAATTAGTGTCTGTCAGAACTGTTTGAACATAACAACACAATGCACATGCATCACATTTTGGTCAGAAGAGGCACAGCTTTTGGGGCTTAGTTCATGAAAAAAATATTTTCTATTTATAGCACAAGCCATTGGTTTACATATGTATCCTTTTCTATTTGACTGTTTGCACCTCACAGAAATAACCCAATTTTATTCGTAGGCATTGACAGCATTGGCCTGATTTCTTTATCATGAAAGGAAATTATTTAAACTTTAAATGAGTAATCATTTAAAGTATCCTTTATGCAAAGTATTTGACTACTGAAATGAAGTTTACATATGTTATTAGGTACCTCTCTGGCAAAATTTAGCTGTTGTATCAAATCCTGAGTTTCCTCTTGAGAAGAAAACCATTTCTAATACATTGCATACAATGTCACTGGAGCCCACAGTAGCAAATGTAACTCCAGGATTATAAAGTACTGCTGATATGGAAAAATGATCTACTGCAAATAACCAGTATGTATACTGTGCACAGATTATTCTAAAAAAAAAAAAATCACCAAGCAAAGACAAACACTAGACACGTGTTACACACGTTGTTCAACAACTGCTGTCTAGTGAACTCATGAAATTTTCAAGTCACCAAGATTTCTCTAAGTGCTGGTATTACAATTTAAGAAAACCCTCTACAACAGCCTATTCTATATATTATTCTATATATTATTATCAAAACCAGTAATTCCATAAATGAAGCTGGAAGCTTTCTGCTATTGCCCAGGCAGAGTATTTCTAGGATCATTCTTCTTCATCTATTCTAAGACAGGCAGCAGGAATACAAAGGTTCAGGTGGTTATAAAGTTACCAGACATTACTGACAGCCCCACACAAAGACCTTGTGTCAGGTAAACAGAACTACTTCTAAGAACCACTTCTTACATTAAAGCCTTATTTCAAGACTGTGAGCATATTTGTCCTTTATTAGTAAGATTAAATCTAATTGGTTAATTTTTGCAAAAGACTATACATAAGACTTAAATGATGCAAAGAAATCTGTTATACCTATTAGACCTATGTTATGCTGATCTGTGATAATCTGTTAAACTGCCTATTCATACCACAACAGACCTGTTTTGGTGCTCTGTCATTACATCTGATGCATTTCAACTCTGCAGTGTGTGAATGATTGGTTTGCACTTTCCTGAGAGAGCCTGCTTTTCTGCATTCATGGCATCCTAATAAGTTTCAATTTGGATTAGTATATATCGTGTTACCACTCGTAGGACATGATCATTTCATATCCCTTGATGGTTCCAGAACAGTTTAGCATACCACTTTTTCCCTGGTCAGAGAGTAAACAGAACAGAATGTCATTAAAAAAAAAAAAAAATTCTCAATACTACAGAGGGGAAGCTTTATGAGTGAGCAAGCATTTCTAGTATTTGTAGAATTTCCAAATCAAATGCCTTAAAGAACCACACAGCTCAAATGTAATGATGGTAGAGATTACTTGCTTTAAAAAGTATATCCAAAAATATGGAAATTTTAAGGGAATTTGATTTTGAAGGTCATTTTAAAGGCTAGCAAAATAAAACAATAATCCTATTTCAGTGGTTGAATAGACTTTCATACTGATTTTTCATTTTTCTTTTAGCATAATCCTCAGAAAGAAGTAAGAACTGGTAAACCTTATCAGCATTAAGAAAAATAGGCTCCTGATAGTAGAGAACATGAAGCTATGCAAACTGATGCTAAATTTACTCATGATATTCCATTATTTCAGCTACCTTTGACTTACTTGCAACTTTCTGCATAATTTCTCTGAAAACAGACTGAAGTTCTATCATGTTTGTTAAATAAAAGTAGATAAAGCCCTTTTCCTGTAAGGAAACGACAAGCCTAAAAATCCATGTTTGCTGAATTATGAATCAGAACATATTAATTAGAAAGAAATTATGTATGAGTAAGCTTAAATAGAAAAAATATACATATAAGGAGAAAAATAATTTAAAAAAGAGAGACCTTGCCCACTGTACTGCTAATGTATTAAGAAGACATAGGAAGTAGAAACCTCTTGGGATACAACCATGCTGTTAAGTCTGTTTAATGGGAAGCAGGAAGAGGGAGAGGGATGTACACAATGAGAAATTAAAGAATACCTTTCTTAGAGGGATTTCAAAATTAAGGACAAGAAACATATTCATTGTAGTTTATAGACATTCTGCAAATCCTGTGTATTTATCAAACATGGAACAAGGCACCTGGTTAAGTTCCTGTGATATTTCCTTGTCAGGAATCAAATGAGATTACAACACGTGATAAAGATGCTGCTGCCAGTCAGTCCTACACTGCAGCTAGTTCTCTCCCACAACAAGCTTGGGAAAGCAGGCATGCCACCCTGTTCAGATTTCAGGGAGAAGTATGAAGCAAAGTAATATATGTGACTCAAATATTAACAGTACTTAGATGGTAAGGCTTTTTTTTCTTTCATTCTTGTCAGAAGAAAAATAGTATTTTCATTTCAACACACTGAAAACCATGTATTGTGTTTTACCTCACCAGTTTTCATGGAACATTTCCTGCTCACTTTCTGTACGCTCTGTGAGGAGAATGAATCACTAGCAGCCAGACCTTATTTTGACCCTCTACTTGGGCAGGCCTGAAGATCTGCTCATGTAGAAAGAAAAGATTTAAACAGCAAGGAAGTCGCAGGTCAGACTCACAATGTTCTAGCAGGGGCTGCAGAGAAATACTGTGCATAGACTGCCCAATTATACTTGAGGTTAATGTCTCCTTTCCCAAAAGATACCCTGAAAAATCCTAGCAAAGTTTTAGAAAAGTATAAATAAAATATAGTTATGGTCACATTGGACATTATGTGCATTCTCTCATAATTGATGCTACTGGTAACTTTTACTTCAAGCAGAATTGTTAAATATTCTATCTTTGGACTTTACAATTTTTAACTTCCTTTATTTTATTTTTTCTCTGACTGGAAGATTATATGCATATCCTATTATAACTGGATTTATTCTAACTTTTTGACATACAAAGCTGAGAGATGCTATACACTGGAGCACACTAAGATGGAGCCATTCCTTAACATTTGGATTTCTGGCAACTAAATCTCAGTCTTAATGTCTGTTTTATATATACCAGCTACACAGTGCATGAAATAATCCATGCACTTCTGCCCCACAACAAATAAAATGACAGTCTCTTCATTAATGATTTCAGAATGATTTCAGAATTTCTGTTTCTTTTGTGACTATGTTTAGATCATCTTTCTTGGCAAATTGCAGTGAGACTTTTAACCCTCCTGCTCAGTCAGAATTTAATTAATATAAAGTCTTGACTCCACATAACAGTTCTGGACTGCTGCTGCTGCTGGAAAATAAAATTTTCAAAACAACAAATGCACAGACAAATATGTATCTTAATGCATTATAATGAAGTCACTTTAGGAACTACAGTGGTCTTAATGAAAAGTGAATGAAAAGAAAAGCACTGAAGTCAATGGAATTGTTGGAATTAGTACGTCAGGATAAGACCTGCAGTCAATACATGTAGCAAAGTAAGTTGGACAGGCATGTCAGAAACACTGCTTAGCTGGAAGCACAGCATACTTAGAATAAAAGGCAAGCAGTCCTTCAGCCCTACGAAAAATGCCAAAGGAAAACAAATACCTGGAAAGTTCATCAGTCCGTAAGAACGTGGCTCACTTAGCAATTTCAAACCATGAAATAATACTGTGTGTGTATCACAAATAATCTAGCCTGTGCATTTGTAAGTAATCTAACTAAAAATGTTTAGCACTCTTATGCTCTAACTTCTTGTTATTGCATTTTGCTTCCTGTTAAGCAATGGAGTCAAATAAACAGGTCTTAGGATCTGGCTTTATGTATTTAACACAAAATGACAAAAATTCCCTTAAAGTGCAGATTCTGAAAATCAGGTTCCCTTGGCCACAAGAATGAACACAGTACAAAACAGAACTGTCAGGGTAGGATGGACATACCGTCAAACAACCCATCAGGCTCTGCTCAAATGGTCTCTGGAAGGCTCTGGGGTCTCCACACCAGTCCAGGAGCTCTGTTGCTGCATTGTGGAAGTTTGCTGGGTTCTGTAAGTGCTGCAAAGGGAAGTCAAAGCAACATGGTCAATAACATACACAAGGGCTGACATATTCCTTTCTACATCACGTTACTGCAAAGTCTGGCAACTAGGAACAGCATGTAATTCAAAAGCAAGAATTTAAATTGCACAGTGAATGCAGAAAATCCTGTTTCATTCTTATTAATACTTACACTATTTTCTGACATGACTTCACTAGTTAGAGACAAGCTGTGGCTGAAATACCAGAGCTCCCCAAACTCTTCCCTCCACAGCACCACCTCTACCACCTGCACACCATAGTGGATTCTACTTGGAAATCAAAATTATCTGAGCCCAAATTAAGGGCAATTTTAGTCTCAGGTTCAATGTCTTTGAAGTGTGCTTATGTCCCACTGCTGGGACATGCCAGCACAGCACCTTCCAACAATCAAGATTTCAATCTTTGCTGCTGGCCAATGAGGCAAATGTGACAGAAAATGCCAGTGACAGGGAAGAGCACACTCACTATACAGATCCTTTCTAGGAGCCTTGGTTTCTGTTGCTCATGACACCATCATGAGCAATTAGGGTGATCAGCTTCAGGATCATGAAAAACGGAGCGTTATTTCTTAACTGAAAATGCATTCACATGCACAGAAGGCATGCAGACATTTCAGAGTGGAACCCTACCTGTCCTGAAGAGGGTGGCAGGATTTTGAGAGGAAAAAAAAAATTCTGGTTTTGTTTTGAAATTTGCATGGGCAATGGATGTTTGTTTTTTTTTTTTTTTGGCTATCATATTAATTTCTGCCTTTTTACTGAACAACGGGAAGTCCTGATTTTAGAGGCACTTAGTAAACTTACCTAATACTATTGTTCACACTGTCATCCCTCACTGTCTACATTGCCAAAGTATTCCAACATTTTAGCTGGAGCAGAGGGATGGCACAGGAAAGAAGGAATTCAGTTTACATCAGTAATATTCCTACTAAACTCTCCAGTTCTGGTGATGGTAGATCCTTCAGGGAAAACTCCAGAAACAACAAAAAGAGAGAGTATTTAGGAATTGTTGGGTTTTTTAAGTAGCAGTTTTATAATTCTTGGAATTGCTGAGAAAAATATGAAAATGATATGAGTGTTTTATCCAGGAGGCACAAATCTCAGGGGCATAATTTTTAAAATATATCGTTACTTTTAAATCAGTTGCATAATTTGGGAAAACGTGACTGCTCATTTCTAAGCATCTGGATGAACTATAATATTCACAACCTATTTTTTCTCTCTTCATCCCCTCATGCCTGAGTAGCTGTATATATTAACTTCATGACAAGTGAAGGGAAAAAAAAAATTCCTCCCATGCCAGGTTTTCAGGAGTTCCCAGTCTGTGAGCTTTTGGATCATGTTACATTAAATAATTCTTATTCAATGAATGCTCTTGGTCAGAGGCCTTATTTTAACAAGAGATGACTGACATGCAGGGCATGGATTTTTAAAACAATAGCAGAATTTGAAAAAGCAGACAGGCATTGTGCAAAGTGGGTTTCTACCTCTCTTCTACCAACACAGGTACAGCTCACACTACCAACTGCTGGAGTCTAGGGCACAGGGAATGCTTCTCTGCCTGTTTTGAGATGCCCTGATCCCCAGCAGAACACTGCTTTTAACCTCTGTCCCTGGACAAAGCTTCCAAGACTTTGGGATGAGTTAGAATCCACAAGTGTGTGAATTAGATAGTGGCAGTGGTAGACAGTAATGTAGTTTACCACAGGGTAAAAATTTTAGAGTTTTGGGATTTTAGTATGGGAGTAAATAGGAGGCAAGATGGAGGATTTTGGGCTTTGGTTCATCTCCTTCTTGTTTCTTCATCTACTAAATTTTCTGCAGTGCTGGTGGCACAAAATTATTGGTTAGAGAAAGCTGCAGTGTAGGTATTGTGTAAACAGACAAATAATTAGTTATTGGTAGAAAGGTAGAAACAAAGTATGTTTTAAGGGTTAATTGGGTGAAATAGCTTTAAAAGATCTTGAATCTGTGTGTCTTGGGACCATTTTGTGCCTTGCTTCTGGTGTGCTAAGTCTGGTGCACTAGACTGCTGATAAGAGAAAAATAAACAATAGACCGAACACCAAAAAGCCAAGAGTCTCGTCCGTCTTTCATTCCTGGCACAGAACCCACAAGGGGAACCCTCCTCACAGGGCCCACGGGGGGTTCCACACCACTGTCAGTTCCACCAGAGACCTGACAACCAACCACTGAGAGCTTTACCTGGGCTGCAGTTCAGGATGACATCTCTGGCTGATCGTATAACTATTGGTGGAGGAGTCAAATGAATGTGTATACAGATTAAAGGCAAGAATCCAAGTAAGTACATGTAAGAAGCCATATTTTAAGGCTTTGTGTAAAAAAAAAAATCCCATGAACAGAGCCAGCAGTTTGGGTTATGAATCTTCCAAGTAAAAGGGAAAAGGATGCCTTTTTGAACTCTTCACTTAAACTGCCAGAGAAGTGACTGCCTGACACCAAATCTCAGTGAATACTGCTCCTTCCACAGGCCACTTTGATCTGCAGGGGAAACGAAAGTTGCTTCAAAACCCTCTACAACAGCACATGTTAGGTCTGCTAATATCAAATACACTATTTCCAGAAGACAAGAGAGGCACAAGAGCTGGTGAACAAATTGCACCATACTGAACACCTACTATACTGATAGGACTTAGGTCACAGATCTCTCAGAAGGGAAAAAATAACCCCAACCAAAAACCCCTTCCACACAGAAGCAACATAAGGAAAAATTCACTGAAAGCTATGCAATTCTGTATGTGGAACAGTTTCTAGTAACTCTTTCCTCCTTGTGGGAAAGAAAATTAATTGAGATCCACTAACCAAAAGCCCTAACTAAGAGCTGCATAGTATTTATTCTCACCAGTGTTGCTGCTTGCCAGATACACACATCTACTAAAGCTTACCATGAAATTTCTCCGTTGAGAAACAGACACTATACCTGAATGACAACAATTTTTACAGATATAAGCTAACAGATAAAAAGCAGGGCACACCCATATCCATATGCTTAATTTTTAGTTTAGCACCACATAAAGGTAATTTCTACTTACCATAACACCATCAAAAAGCAGTATTTTTCTTTCCTAGATGAAAGTTTCAACATGTATTAAACTTGCACTTTCCTATGGAAGAAAAGGCTTTTCCTAACTGCCTGTGCCAAGGCAGGGATGACCTCAATGACTTGGTTTTAACTGTTTGTTCTGTAACCCTCCACCAAGTTGTTTCACTGCAATAGGACTGACTCCTGAGGGACACTATCAGAACCCACTTAAATACAGAGGGGATATTGAAATCCTGACTTCTTAAATGCAATTGCCTAACTGAAACTTGTTTAGAAACTCACTGGGAAAGATAAGCAATTCTATTAGTTCCATCATAGACTAAAAAACCCCAAACAAAACACAGGAAAAAGTCAGAATACCAGTGGCTCCTGCCTCTGTGGAGTGGATTTGACTAGTTTATGGGATGAGATAAAACCTGATCCTGAGAGCACACTTCTTGCAATGTCACACACAGCTCTGTCTGGGACATATTTCACAGAGCTTTATGACTTTCTAAATAATTTTAAATTCAGGTTCTCCTCCAGTTTTTCACATTACAAAGGCCAAGGCTACTTTTGTGGAAAACAATCAGAAGATCCAGCATGAACCAAAGCATGAAGGTAGGTGCAATTCCTTCCCTCGGCTACATAAGAAAACATTCCAAATGCCTACTGTGATTTTTATTTACTGACAACTTAAACACTGTATGTGGAGCAAAAAGCTCCAATGTCATTCACATCCTCACAACAAAAAGCCTGCCTGAGAAGAATATTACATCTACTATATTCATCGAACAGGAAATAAAGAGATATTCTCAGTTCTCGATCCAAGAACACAAGTACAAAACAAAGCTTATGCCAGATCCATCCATCAGCTTTGTTGTGAAGCATTTTACATGCATGGCTCTACCCTCTTCAACTGAAATTATTGGCAGCATTTTGAAGAAGCTAGGCATGTGTCTGAAGAGTCTTGTCTGAAACTGTGCTTCTTGTAAACAAGGGGGAAAAAATCCACCTCATTAGTAGCTGGTTTAGAAAGAAGTGACAGTGAACCAGACCTGGTTACAACACATCTTGGTGTATCTTCAAAGCTGCTAGTGAAGGGCCACCTAACAGCAGCGTGCTTGCAAGCAATCATGTTTTCAGCAAGTAGAGAGGGTTTGTATGAATAAAATCTGAAGCAAAAATGAACAAAGCCAATGAACTGAATGAAGCAGTTTTTTACCAGATTGCTTTCAGTATCATTTGCTTTCCAGAAGACTATTAGTGAAACATGACAATTTCTGTAATTGAAAAAAATTAGAAAATTTTCAGTCTAATAATTTATAACACTCCAAATCTAATATTCCCTTAGCCTGAATGGAACAGAAATCACAGAAATACTTAAGGCATGTGAGCATTTAATTATTGTGGGGATCACCAGGTGATGCTCTGAAGAGAGTCTCAGAGTCATATTTGATCTTGGAAGAAATCTCTTGTTCTTTGTAGCTACCCAATTAACAGTCTGGTGTAGGGGAATAGAGAGAACAGCAAAAAACTTTGCTATCCATTTTACTGCTTCCAAGAAGAGTGAACTGTACCAGCAGAGCCCTTTTCTGAGGACTGCTGACATTTGAGCTGGATTCCAGGGAAGATGGGAACATCTACTGCTGCTCGTAGATGGTAGACCACCTCTGGCTTAAATGCTCTATTTACCTGAAGAACAGACCATCTTTGTAAATTTGTGTGGACATACAGGCAGAGGATGCAGGTACAGTAGGACCTAAATCCACCAGATTCCACTGCAGCTGTGTGCCCACTCCATGGTTTACTGCTCTGTCATTTCCTGGAGCAAGGGCAACAACAATCGCATTTAGAGTTATATACAACAGCTGACATGCGGCAATTTTTGGTCCCAACATTTCGAAATACAGCCACCACTTGAAACTGTTACTCCCATCCAATCAAACAGTGATCAGAAAGTTTTGATCTACAATAAAAACTCTGCAATGGGCACAAAAATATAAGCTTCATTCTACATATGAATTCAGGCCATTATGAGTTAAAAGGGTGTATATAATAAAGATCTTATTTAGAAGGATACTAAAGCACAATTGAGTCCTCTCAGTCATCACCAACACCAAAGTGAGTGAAAACCACTTCCTGCAACCAAAGATTCAACATGAGTTTGGAGACTGAAACCAATTACCCACATTGAAACATAGCAATGACTATGGCCTTATCTTCTCTAAATATAGAAGTCTGCAACCCTTTTGTACACTTGTGTACCTTAGACAAAATGGTCTAGTAAGCCATGAAAGAATATCAGTCAAAATTAAGAACAATTACAGAGGTTTAATGCTATCTTACATCAAGAAATGCTAATGTTACAGCAATGGTATGGGAAGTGAATAATTTAAACACGAAATCCATATGTTCCTGTTTGCTGCTATAGAAAACAAATGTTGAATTTCAATTTACAAATGACATCTCTGGTGGAGGGTTTTTTCCCTCTTTTCTGTGGAATACATCAGACTGAAGGCAGAGACCTAATTTGCCACAACTTAACCTATTCAAAATGAGATGTCATGCAAATAAGTTTTTGAGCAGCAAACTGCTTAACTATGCTAAACAAGTTATTGCATTGATTTACGTGATGTCGCAGCAAATTACGAAGGCTGACTCAAGTTGTCTGTTTGTTTTGCCGAGTTACGTCTGCTCTGTGTCTCACTCCTTGATTTAATTGAACTGCTGAAGATAATATAACTTATCACACAGACATTATGCCATGTTGTAGATTCTAGGTTAATTAACAGTAGCCTACAGTCACTGAATTTCTCACATGGTTAGCCACTTGGACCCTGTCTACTGTCTAGCTTCACTAATCAACGAGTCTGGGAATTTTACATCAGCGACACAAAACACTGGCAACACAGGGAGCTTTTCAGTGCACAGAAAAAGAAAACACAGAGAGATGGAGGTATCCTTTTCTTTGCTCTGAAATTAACCCCTTCCTACAACACCATGTGGCAAGGCTGCACGCTTAGCAAACGTTCTGGTTCACCAGTTGGGGAAAGTGAATTCAGGAGGTAGCTGTTCTCCTGCAGGACAGAAAGTCTGGGCTGCTGTTCCACAAGCACTGGGGCTGCCAGCCCTAGAAGGCTCCTGCCTCCCTCTGCCTTCTCCTGCCTGCTCCCCTGCACAGCACAAGAGGACATACGCCTGTCTGCATGGTAAATTAGCCCCATTCTACACAAACAACAACGTGAGCTGCACTGGCCCCCCAGGATGGCAGGCAGGGCAGGTCTTTGAACCTCAGCACTAGCAGGGGAGACAGCAGCAGTGTGAAGGGAGGCCCTGCAGGAGCCCATGGGAATGGGCACGTGGTACAGCACACCATTTTTGCATACCAACCCTAGTCTGAAGCTGACCTAAATCTGAGGATACATTTTGTTGGCAATGCTCAGTCTTACGGCAGGCTGTCTCTGTGAGCTTCCTTGCCCAAGAATGTACTTCCAGCACCTTCAGTGCCTCAGACCACACCTGCTGTTCTAACTGTGATCTGACCTCCCAAATGCTGACTTTCAGTCATCACTCGCAGTGAGATCCCTTATGTGACCATACAATCATTAGACCTGACTCAAAGAAAGTGGCAGCAACCAAAAGGTAGGGCTGGGGAGGTTCCAGGACTCTGCTCTCAGCAGCAGCTTTGGATTAAATGCATCGCAAAACTTCTCCCAAAGGTGGAGCTGTATCATCAGTGTAAGAGGATGACACAGTTAAGTTCACAGCATAAATACTCCTCCTGTCTCACAACACCCCCCTTTTAAAAAAAAAATAACTGCACTTTCAACTATTTCAAGCCAGATAAATATTTTTTATTCATATTCCTCATTATTCTACATAAAACATAATGCGTACCAAGAAAGGTGCCAAAAGGAAACATGGATTTTTAGTGTTCTGATACTGTACATATTTACTCTTGAGGTAATTCTGAGACTTCAGCCAAGTTTAGACAACAGGTTCATCTGTATGCTCTCAAAACTTTCCAACAGGTCCAGAATTTCAAGGTATATGAAACCCAGTACAAAGCCCATCTCTTCCAAACGATGAGGCCAGATACTCTACATGACATTGTATGTACATTTGAAATGCCTGTGTACAACTCTGAGGTTCACATGACCTGCTTGCTATTTTCAGCTGCAAGCATACAGGTTTTCAAGTCTTTCTTGACAACAATGGAAATTAAAATTTTCATATGGTTGTAAAGTCTATGAATTTAATAACAAAAACTGAAAAGCAGCTATCAAAAATTATATATAAAAGTAAGTATACTCAAAACTATAAATGCAGAAACCATAATTCCTTTGGAGCTAAACTGATTGATAATGGCTGGTGAAGGAGCTGACCCACTTCTCCATGCCTACAGGACTTTTCTAACTCTGGTGTTAGAAAAGAGTATGATGTATCTCTGGTGTATCTCACTCTGACCCTTGAGATGGGATTTGGTGGCCAGGTGGTTTGGCAGATTCTGCCAGGAAATTCAGACTATTTTTTGTCCATCTTAATGCTCATCCAGACATGTCTGCAGCCATGTGTAATGAAAATGCATTTATGTGCTGAAGGGGGGCAAAGAGGGGAGTAGGGAAGAATGGGACCTGGACAGAGAAAAGGCAGAGAGAACTGACAGAGATTATATGCCCTTCAACTTAAACAACCTGGGAGCAGGTTACTGTGCTCCTGCATGTGGGGCAAAGAGCATTCAGCTCCCAAAGGAAAACCAACCACCCCTCTTAAGACCGTAAAAAGGATTCCTGGTCAGACACCCTTGACACAGCATTACCATGGGGAGACAAAGCTGGTCTCTCTGTTACTCAGGGCACAGGTACACTGCTGCTAGACCTAAATTGGATAGCTCACTCAGTGCCACAAGACCTGCAAATCAGCAAGAGCCATTTGCTTTAAACATTGATAGAGCCTTTATTACTCTAATCCCTGAGCAAGCTCTGTGAGTGAGCCCAACCATGAGCCTGTCTCCCCCACTATGCAAAGGCCTCTACTTCAGATCCCCATCCACCACTGGCTGCCAGAAAGCTCAGGTACAGAAATACAGGACAACACTACCCAAGAATACACTTTAAACATAGAAAATGACATGACCTGAAATAGGTGGTTTCTCCATCTTTAAGTTTTTTACTGTCAACTGTGATTATGCACACCTTGCCCCATCCACAAGCAGCCACACTCAGTATATTAAAAACTCATCTGCAATCAATATTCAAAACAAATGTTTTTTTTCATAAGGATAGAGGGGAGTATTGAGTTCTTCACTGTCTTTTGGGAGTGTGATTTTTGTTTATCTGGATATGGGTATAGATAGTTCAACTCTCTACAGTCCCTTTCAATTCTCTACAGTCCCTATCAAAGATTGTTTTATTTAGCGAAAAATTAAAAGGCTCAAGCTGTGCACTTTGCATTCATATAATCCCCCCTCCCAATTTAGTGTTTGTGAAATTGAGAGATCCCTAATTAATAGAATTATCTTGCACTTACATGGCTCATTCCAACGGAGGCTTTATAAATATTTTATTAGGCTCACATTTTGAGAGGCACTAGATATGCTAAGAGAGAGATTAAGACCATGTTAGCCATTCCTACTTATGAAAAACAGAGCAAACTGGATCACCTTTGCCCCCGTTGTCCATTTCAGCTTCTTTTTCAAAAGAAAATAAATACTGAGCAATGACCAACACCTCTTTATTGGATGTTTTAACATTAGAAAATACTGTGCAAGTACTTAGCACATGCTAAACAAATGAGAAAAAGAACAAATAAAAAACATGAGCATCACTGAACTAAAAAAAAAACCCAAGCTCTTCAGTTAGGAACTGTAAGGCAACAAAATCTATATTAATGCAGATTTTCACTGATGCTTGTCTCATACATGTTTAATATAAAGTGTGTGTATAATTCAGTACTGATTTCAGAAAAGGTGAATGCCTGGTAATTGAGCAGCCTTGCTCTGCTGCCTGGATCTCCTATCCCATGAGTTTTGTGAGGATGATTGCATGCCTATATGCATGTGCTGGAGCAAAGGAAAGATACTGCAAGCTTGGCTTGTCCATTAGTTTTACAGAAGTGTAAGAAATGGATTTAACATCTGATCCTCAAGAACTACACATAGAAGCCAGAAGAGCTAAACAAGAATAATTCCTTACCTCTGCTGATCAGAACTGCAACATTGTCTTCCTGCTCCATCCCTTTCCATCTACGTAACTGCAGTATATTTATGATATACTTTGCTAAAACTTCATGCTAAGTAAGGGAACATGCAGCAAATTAAACTTCTTTAGTCATAACTTGCTGTTCCACTCCACCCTCCCCTTCTCAGGAGGAAACTGTGACTTGGGGGTCTAAAGGCTGTGATCAGATCTGACTGAAGATGGAAATGGGCCAGACTGATGGCAGTATGTCTGTATGTTCATCTCTTGATTCTTGGTGCAGTCTTTGTACCTTCCTTACCCCCGGCACTGCTATGGTATCAGCTGAGAGCAATGGAAACGGTATGGTTTACGGAGACTCCACATCATCAGAGGGGTCAGAATTATTTTTCCTTCAGCACTCACAAACTGATTTTATGGGATAAAAGTCAAAAGACAAAGGTACAACTGTCTGCTCTTTCTCCAAGGCCATGCTCAGTCATGCAAGGCTCCAGTCTCTCTTTAAATTTGCAATTACAGCTCAATAGAATTATGAAATCAGTTTGCCTAATCAGTTCACTTGCTCTTCTTGGCAAGTGAAACAACCCATTTTCCATTAGTATCTCCCTATTATACCATAGAGATTGTGAGATGCCTCTCTGTGTGACTACAGCAACAATGCTGGGGCTTCCTCAGCCCTACCACTCCAACAGGCATTGCAATGATACAGGAGCTTCCTTCTCAAATGCCCTCGTGATTTTCAGTCCTAAATATCTCTACGTATCAAGGAGTTAATTTTCTAAAAGCAATACTCTTTCTGTTAGAATACCACTGCACTATCAGAATAATGTTTCATTATTACAGTAATAGTTACATAAATTGGTAATGGATTTTATTGGTAAAAATAGGCTTATTTGTTCTAGACTTGTTTCCCTGCTGTCTGGCAAAAAAAAAATCTACTTTCATAATGTGTTTTAGTAGAAGATTACGTGAAGGACTCAGGCAAAGTGGGGTGTCTACATAAATATTTCTGTGTTATGAACCATTTCATAATTTGAGGTACATATCACATTATGAAAAGTCTGGGTCCGTGGTTGTCTTTCACGCAGTTCTTACCTTATCAAGGTGTTTTAAGGACATTTAAGAAGTATCCCTTTACTGAAAGATTGTTGTCAATAGTGCATTCTTTAAAAAGAAGTAACACCACCCAGAAGTATAAAATGAGTTGATGGCAAGGGGGGGAAAAAAAGGCACCAACTCCTCTGATACAGGTACTGAATCTTTAAAAATTTCATTAAAATACATACATTTATTAATTTTCTAAATTTCAGAAGAATAAATTCACTGATTTTGAAAATTAATTAATAGTCTTCAGTATATCCTGTTGAACAGCAGCACATTTGTTAGACATACTTTGTTCTGCAATTAATTTTTTTGACTCATTTGAGTAGTTTACTTACTTATTGAGTTTTTTATAGCACTTTTAATCAACTGATTTAATCTTTATTATTTTAATCTCTTAATCTATGCAGAGATAAAATCTCAAGGTGACTACTTAAAATGATGACTACACAAACTGCTACCACTGTGGAAGATGTAAAATTCACATGACCTATTCTCACAGGTCCTACCAGCCAGCAAGGCATTACTGAGATATTTGCAAATCAAAAGGAAAAATGCTTTTTTTCAATTACAAAACTGCCCACAGCACCTGCTGTGTGACTTGCCCAGGTACAATGTGTTACTGCACAGAGGCAAGAAGGAGTGAACACCACCAGTGAAGAGACTTTTCCTTCAGGAGATGACAGCAGAGGTTTGCACAGCTGAAGGCTCTTGATATTAACAGTACTTTCACCACTACAAAACTTTGGAAAACAGCTGCTTTAATAAATGGTAAGAACAGTACATGGTCCTTATGTGCAAGTGGTGCTCTAAGCCACACCTCTGTGGATTTGCTGCTGCACACAATAGCAGCAGCTCGAGTAGCAAGTGCATATGTAATAAGGAAGATCCAGAAATGGCAGGACAGAAGTCAGAGATGTCACCAGCTGTGTCACATTTTCACTGAGGAGTTAGATCCAGCTGCTGACAAAAAGGACTTGCTATGCTCATCTGACACCAAGGTGACATCATGGACTCAAGTTACAGATTTCTAGAATTTTCAAATATTCATCCTTACTTACCGAAAGACAATTTTAAACAGGCCAGATTGATTTGTTACACAGAAAAGAATAAAATTATACTGAATCCCATTGGTACTGGAGGTTTTCTATGTGAGTTTAAAATGTGCACTTTCCATTTTGAAATGGAAATACTAAGGATACTAACACGACCAATATTAAGAGTACAACACCCAGCCCTCAAGAACAGACAGGTGCTGCAGTAAAGCAGCAGAACTGGGAATGGGCAAAGTGAAGCTGCCACAACTTTAGCAATCTGCCTCACAACATGATGGGTTATATTCCACCCACTGGAATCCTTTCAGATAAACAAACCAGCCAAATACTGCAAACAACACGAAGGTGCTCTCTTCCCCCTTCCCATCAGAGAGAGGCTGAAAATTCTAGCAAATTGCCTCTTTGCTCTTTCCCTTGCAGCTTCCCTACCAGGATGCAGGATCTAACTGAGCAGGAATGTTGACTGACAAGTCTCTAAGTGGACTAGAGGAGCCAGGAAAGCTGGTCTACTGTCAGTTTTTCCTAAACATATTTAAGTCTAGCAGAGGAATATTCCAACAGACTGAGCACAAAACCAGACAAAGAACTTGTGGCTATAGGCCTCAGACAAAAAGATACGAAAGACAACACTGATTCAACCAATAAACTTTAACACTTGAGGCCCATCAAATGTCTTTTTAAGGAAAAGGTATGTTTCCTCCTTTAGCCTTGTTATGTCACATTTGGCTGCTAAAATCCCTGTAATGCTTATATAGAATACCAAGAAAAGTATATTCTAAATAAATGCACTCTTCATAAGAATACTTCTAATTTTCAAAGTTCTTCAAGAATGAAATTTTTATGAAACGACTGTGGGCAGTTTTGTAGGCACATGCAAATGAAAAAAAATATATGGGAAGCATTTTTCCTTTTATTAAAATCTTTTCAGCTGTAATTTCATACCAGTCCTTGGTAACCAGTCCAAAATATACTAAAAATGACATGTTTAGGACTGCTTAGCATTTACATGAATCTGCAACAATAACACTGAAGAGCAGAAGAATTAGTTCAAACACTTCAGCACTTAAAAACAGTTATGTAAATATACAAAGAATTCTATTTTCCTCTGAATTGCAAGCTACCAAAAATCTAGCTGCTGGATGATGAAAGAAATGGGCTTGCTTGTTTCCAATTTGAGCAAGAAAATATCAACACAAACACACAGCAATTACAACTTTTAGCATATCTCTCTGAATGGCTGGGTAGGCACTAAAAAGCATTGCTAGGCAGCAATTCAGCAAGCCTTCTGGAAGGAAAGAGGGGAGAAATGCTAATTGGTTTCTGGAAATCAGCTGTGTGACGTGTGTCTCCAATTACGTGGTGATCCAATTTGATGATACTGCTCAATGTGCCCTGATGTACCATGACACAAGCAGCAGAACCAACTTCCCTGTTCCCACCACGATCTAATACTTTTGACACCAGAGAGCCTTTTCACACTTCTCCTTAACCTGTTACTAACATTGCAGCACAGCTTTAGTACAGAGCCTAACAACTGTACTCAGCACAGCGGGAAGATATCACACACCCTTTCTGAAAGGGGAGGCTTCCTCGTAATTTCAACATAGAAAGGGTTTTTTCATCTACTTCTTTGCAAGAATTTCAGAAGAAACATACAGAAACCTTACAAAACTGACTGACAGCAAACAGAGACACAAAAGGTAGAAGTTCCCTAGATTTAAAATAGCTCCAAGTTTTTCAAGTAGACCCACTAGAGTAAGAGTAGATAGATGTTACCCAATCCACTGATTTTCCCTGGCATTTGCTTCTATCACCTAACAAAAGCAATGGTCAGCGTCTGGTTAAAGCCACACCTCTGGACTTCTATGAAGAATGCTTTAAGAAAATTCTTTACTGGGATTTTCTATGCAGCAGGAGCCAAGCTGGCTCCTTTAGAAGGCTGTGCCTGGGCAGCAGGCAGCAAGGAAGCTCTCAAATTCAGCTCCGTGCCCACCTGAGGCAGCTCCTGCTGCCCCACAGCTTCATGGACATTGTGTCAGAGCCACCTGAGCCATGAGCCCTCAGCAGATAAACAGATTCTTACTGCAGCCTCAAATACGGCAGGGAATTCTCAGGGGCTATCAGACCTTTGCTCTGCACAAAAGTAATTTTGCAGTTTTGTTTGTATGGACAAAGACTTAAAGAAAAAAGCCTGGGCCCTGAACATCCAGCTTCCTCCAGTGTACCCTGAAGAGTCTCCTGTGTCATGACAAACTAATTGCACGTGTTAAGGAAAGCCTGTTACTTTGGCTTTTTCCACTGTACATCAAAAAAGCTATGTTTGATTTTAAAGCACACACACTTACAAATACTAAGGGAATCAGCTACAAAGAGACCACACAAGCTGTTCCAGCCTTCCACAGAAGTCTGGGGTTTTTTTAAGCATAAATACACAGCCACCTCTTCAGTTTGCCCTTTCATCTATTCTGAAACACTTCTTAACACACACTTCATTTCCTAACTAGCTGATCATATACAAGTTTTGGGTTTGTAGCTTTAAAGCACTAAAAAAGATGAAGGTAAAACACAACCTTGATCCTGGAACAGAAGTCAGCAAGGATATTGTGGGTGTCTCATAAGTCACAGAGCTGGGAAGAAAGAAGCCTGTCCTGACCCTGTGCTGAAACCTGATCTTGTTAAAGAGGCACATGGATTACCATTTATAGCATTTCTCAGGGGCTGGAGTGAGGGGCAAGGAGGGTGGCAGACAGCTCTCAGTCTGGCTGCAGGAGCCACTGGCTGCCAGCAGGGATATAAAACTTGCAGATGCTGAGCGCCAAGGAAGGATGGTTTTCTCCCCCTGCTGCAGTGCACCTTCCACACCACTGCTGTGTTAGCCACCCCAAGAGCACACGTGTGCTCAGGAGAACAGCAGCACTGTTTGCTCACAGTCTGGGAAAAGAGGATAACAGACAAGACCAGGAAGAAAAGGCAGACAGATTTTTGTCTGACCCTGCAGTTAATCCCCAGAGTAGGTGAAGATACATTTATATGGCCATGCAAGGTGGTGCTCTGCTCCCAAACTCAACATGCACAGAGCAGTGTGTGGTCCAGTTCTCAATGGCTGAACTGGAAATTACTCTTTCTAGTATTAGCCAGCTAATGACCAGCCTCAAAGAACAAGGTAAATGTCCTCAGACTGGAAATTTATGACCCTGTGACAGAGAGTTGAGTGTCTTCCAAAAAGGCAGTTAGTTTCTGTCTCTTTCTCCACTATGGCAAAGACAACAGCACAAGATTTTGGAACTATGAAAAAGCAAACAGCAGTTTTGATGATACTTTCTTAAACAAAACAAATTATTAAAAAAAAAATTAGTCATTATTCTCCAACAAAACTACAAGTAGTGCCACTCACACACACACAAAAAAGCTTTCTGAGACATATTTTTGGTGTTCAGCCACTGTCTTAGTTAACTACAGTTCGTCTTGAGTTGAAAACAAGAGTTTTCTTCTTCTCTTCTTTTTTTTGGGCCTAAACAGAATGGGGGAACCATGAATTCACAAGCATTTCCAAGAAGCATAGCTCCTTTTCAGGCATCCTTTGAGCTCTGACACAAGCATGCTGCTGGTCTACCAGAAAACCCCAAGCTTTCTTCCAGGATCAAAGAAAACAGAGAATGCTACACAAATTCTGGGCAGCCTGACCTTCCTCCCTTCCCCCTGGCCTTCATCACTGAAGAAATACCCAAGCTGCATATGCAAAACAGCACTACATATAAAAGAAGTGAGTGGTTTAACTGACAGAGTACCCATTACATAGGCAAAATTATCTCTTTAAAACTTTAAGAAGTGTAATTTGATATTCTCTTATCTAATTAAAATAATATAAATTATGTACAGAATCTGACAGCTCTAGAAAAAGGAGCTGAGCAGCATCCTCCATTTGTCTCCACTCGATGTAAAGGTCTGTTCTTACAGCTAGAAGGTTAAATTGTTCTGCAATTTAACCTTCATTCTTCATCCTGTGGGCTAGGATGGCCAAAAAGGACACCAATTTGTACCAGTCAAGGGCATGTTTTTTCTGAACCAGATAGTTGTTCATAAGAAACTGGGATGAAATCCTCAAATTCATATTTTCCTCAAGCCTCTGAAGGGCCATTACATGCATTAACTTTCACTGCAGAGTGATAAAAGAGAGAGACACCACAGAGCGAGGCTGGATTATGACCAACAATTCTGCAGGAAAAGATTCCTATTTCTGCTCCTTGACCTATGAACTAGCTTTGTTTGATTCATTCTGCAACCCTCTCTTATAAAGGAAATATGGAGAGAAAAATCATCTGGTTTAGGCGTGAGCTGTAATCTTTTTTTTATATCACCCAAAGCATGGCCAGACTTGTAAAAACCCACATATTCCTGCATTACAACACATTCTAGAAAATATAAACTTCCACTAATATCTAGTCCTGCTCCTTACAGGACTACCTAAAATTAAATCACGTGACCAAGAGCATCATCTGGACGTTCCTTGAACTCTGACAGGCTTGGTGTTGTGACCACTTCCACAGGTAGCCTGTTGCAGTGACTTACCATCCTCCCAGGGAAGAGCCTTTTCCTGATGCCCAGTCTGAACTTCCCCTGACACAGCATCATTGCCTTTTCCTGTGTCCTATCGCTGCTCACCAGAGACAGATCAGCACTTCCCCTTGGCTGCTTCTCTTGAGAAAGTTGTTGTTAAAGAAATACATTTAAAAATCCAGGGCTACTCATCCAGTACCACCCCCGTACTTATCTTTTATCAGTTCCTTTGATTTAGGGTGCTTGTGGCTACAACACAAATCTATGAACAGAGAAATGCTGTGCTGCCTCAAGAAGCAATATGCATGTGTCCTAAGGGCACAAGTAGGTAGGCAGGTTTTTACCTTCACTAATACAAATAAAAAACTAAAGCACCAGGACTCTGCTGTGACCTGATCTGACAAAGAAAACTGCCCAGACAACAATGAAAAATTATTTGGGAACATTATTTCATGGAATAACAAGTTTCTGTTTTTCCAGTGTAATTCAGAAAATTTCAACCAGTCTGAAGAGATGAACTCTGGAGCTCATCTCCTGGATCCAGATGGGATCTTCAAAATATCTGCATGCAACTTGCATTTATGCACCTGTTTGCTGCATGCATGCATGCATTGATTTACAGATAAACACAGGAAATATCAACATGAAAAACCATTCTCTTGCTCACCTCCTCTAAAAGGACCATTGCTATGAAAATTCTGATAAGATTGTTGCATGTGGATAAGGACACACGTGAGGGGAGAATACACACTGCCTGCAACCCTAGAGAGCAAAGTTCACTGAGAAGGGTAAAGCAGGGAAAGACTGCCTCTGCATCCTTGCCATTGTAGTTTCACTCGGTTATAAAAGCATTTGCAAGCACAGTTACAGTGGGAAAATCTGTAAATGAGACATAATTCACTGAAAGGCAGTGGCATGTGAAGAGCCCTTCATCTTCACAAACAGATGCTTCTGAAAATTCTACCTCGCAATCAGAAGTTTTTACAATCTCCATGCAAACTGATTAAGCAGCACTCTGAGCACTTGGAGGCATGCCAACCATCCAAGTTCTGAGTCTCCAGGCACTGCAGGTCTCAGGTCAGCTACTGGATTAAAATCAAAACTGGCCCATTGGAATTGTGGATTACTGTGCTCAGAGCACCAGAATGACAGCCGCCCGCTGTGACCCTCCAGGGCTGAGCTGGCAGGACGAGCACCACTCTGCTTCCAGCTGAGACAGATTTGTTGAGTCTCCAGGCTAAAGATTTCTTAGAAAGGTGTATGGGAAAGTTTGGCTTTTGAGGTTAATACACCAGCTCTCACAGCAGATACTCTCTTCAATGAGATTAGTGTGTCTCATTCCTTCCCTCTAGAGGTGAAGGACACTCATTAAGCAATAGGTAACTATAATCTGCAACACCTGCCACACAACACCCAACCCTCATTTAGCAGCAATGGCCTCCACCTTCAGCTTACCTGTTTTATGCACTGCAGCCTGTCATTGGTCTGCTGTATGTGCCTGTCCATAGAATTCATTTTGATTGTCTCCACTTTCTTCTACCTGAAAGCCATTAAAATCCCTCGATCTGCAAGACAAAAAGGACAATAAAGATCACTGAACATGGTCCATACACTTCCACCACCTGAACAATTGAACAGAGGTGCTTGCAAGAAACCCCTGAGCACACTGTGAGATAAAATAATAACAATCCCAATAACAATGACAGCCCAGCTTTTACAAGGACAAGGGCACAGGGATTCTTCCTAATCTTCCTCTAAGAGAAAACACCTCCCATAAATATTAAATGAATCAGATATAGCAGAGTATTACATGGCCAAAAATAGCACAAAATGTGTGTCCTGAAGAATCTGGATTTCTGGATTGAAAATAAAAGCAACAGGTACATTTTGGACTCTCCTCCAACTAGCAGATCTATTTCATGAGCCCTTGAAATGGCCAAGATGACAGGGCAGGAAGGACTGGCATCCACAACTCAGCCCAGACTTTAAGAATGACAAATATCCAGATGCATAACCCAGAATATATGGAATAGGCCTAATCTTCAGAGCAAAGGGCTGCGCAGTTCCTGCCTTCTAGAAGTTATGTTAATTCAGGTATCTATAGCTGAACAAACTACTTGTTACTTCTGGAAAAACATGGCTTGCAGTCTTTAGGCCCATCTCTTATCAAACAGTGTAATTTAAGGCAAATTAAACCTTCCTGCAACTTAAAAATAATCTAGAAAATAAAAATTAAGGCTCAGAGTAGTGCTTAGAGTTGATGAACAATGAATGGGTACAGAAATATATACCCAGATGGCTTATTTACACCAAACTTTATAGTAGCACAAGCAAGGTCCCAGTCTTGCACAGCCACCTCTCCCTCACGGACCTCTTCAGTGGCACTGAGTGGTTTGTTATTCGGAGCACTGTTCAGGACAAAACTATTTTCCACTCCCTCCACCACATACATAAGAGAGAGCAGATTTTTCAGATACTTGTCTGGTTAGAGAAGCTGGCTGTTCACTTCTGGTACACGACTCAACATCTCTTCAGTTAAACAATTCCAGCACTGTCCATACTCAACCCCCTTGAGGGGAAGAGTGTTCCTGTGGTGGGAACCTTGATTACACAGCTCTCACAATGAGACAGACCCCAGACCACAGATCCCACACACCCAAACCACCCGAGATTTCTGTACCCAGCTGATAATGTTCTTTCATGGCTCCTGCTGGATTAGATTCAGGGGAAGAAATATTTTCTGCTAGACAACTAAATGAGGTCTTAGAACAGCAGCTCTAGCTCCTCATCTCCAAGCTCTAGACACAAGAGAGTTCAATGAAGCATTCCTGTCAATAAATTATAATACTTATTGAAACAGAAAAGGCAGTTTCACATGCAAGTATTATCTTTTGATTATGCCACTGCCTCCTTCTCAATAGCAAATGCCATCCAAAAATCCTCTAGCAAATGTAAATTGATATATTTTATTAAAAGCCAGTTACATAGTCTTATCTGCCTGTAGGACCCCTAAACAGACCTCAGTAGTCATGAAGTTTAATCTCTCAGTGGACAGCAGAGGTATTTATCAAGAGATAAGCTAGCCTAGACATGACACTACTTCAGCAGTGATCCATCTTACAAGCTAGAACACATTATCTGCATTTTAATTGAACATCAGCACAGATGGAGAAGGGCACACTGGAAACAAATACATATACAAGCACACAGATGTCTGTTGAAAAATTTGAAGACCTGCAAACTGAGGCACCTTTTTTTTTTAAGAAAGTAATGATATTTTTCAAATTATACAATTTCATGTACACATGTAATACCACCCCAGTTCGCTGCCTTACAGTTAACCACAAACAAAATCAAAGGTTGTTATCAGCTACCTGAGCCACAGCTTACTATAGCACTTGTTCAAATTGCCATTTCTCCCACATGGCACAACTTCTCAAAGCCCATCTGGAAAAGCAGAAGGGCAGAATACACAAAAGTAACTCACCTAACTGAGCAGGAACCTGACAAGGCTCTTGAAGGCAGGACTGGGAGAGCAATCCCCTACTCTCCTACATAGACAGGGCACACAAATTCTGTAATAAACTGATCAAACTCCAAAATAGTTCTGGTTTTAAAACCCAATGGCTCTCATAGAAAAGCACTCTCTAACTCTCACCCTTCCCCTAGCGGGCTAGAAGAATTTTCACTTCCCTGCTCAATCCCACTTGCTCTCACATCATTAGCTCTATGGCTGAGCCTTTGCCCTGCCAGGCTCCCTCTGCCTCTTCTCCCTCATGGCATGGATGGACGGTCACCTGCCAGCCCTTACTGCTGACAGTTTGATACTTTCACAGCCCAATCTCATTTATTCTCTCCTGGTCAAGAGAAGGCCCTCAGCCCACTAACTCCCCTGGACAGTGAGCATTTGTTGCATGGACCAAACAGCCAAAACTGTACACATGAAGCCTCATCACACACAATGCTTTGTGTTTGAAATGCTTGCCTCACTGTCGCAAGACTTGTCTTTATCTTTCTCTCAGACACATCATAAGAGTATCAAATAGAGTAATTTTTTTCAGTGAGCATACTGGCTCTAAGTAATTTCTGCTATAAAAAACGCAGAGCTTATTAGTGGGAAACCATCATTATCTGGAAATTGCTCTTTCATGGGCCTCAGCAAGAATTAAAAGATTAAACATGGAAAGTGAAAATTATCATAGAGATCAGAAATTTCACCACGGCAGAATAAGCATTTTGACACCAGACCATTTTGGCTGGAAGAAAAATAACAGCAGAATTAAATTTTCAGTAACTATACCAGTAACATGGGCATTGCTGTACTCTAGCCTCATTCCCTACATGCACATCCACGTCCTGAAATTTTAAAAACTGCCATTTATGTCGATCTCATCGTATTTTAAAAGTAGCAGCAAGATGACCTTAGTCGAAAATAACAGTACTTAGGATACAGAAAGGCCGTCAGGGCTGAATAAGAACAGACTTCTATTCGGTTAAGTGCTGTGCACTTATCAGGTCACAAGTGAAAGCGACTTTGCAGGGTCCCTGGCTGGCCTGCGGTGTCCCTGCATTAGACAGCACGCTGAGATCCAGGCCTGCGAGCAGCTCAAGAGACAGCAGGGGATGTTGCTGATCAGGATTAAGAGTACTGGCAGAGGAGGATAGAGAAGGGAATTTTTCCCAGTGCTTTGTAACAAATCCCCTCTGTTTGGTGCACACATTAGCCAGAAAGGTTGTACACTACTGTTTTACATGCTAACTCCATCCAAAAGGATAAACAAAAAAAGAAGCGTTCCCAGCACCTTCTGGTAATTCAACAATAAAAAGCCTCATTCTTCTTTCTTTTTGGAGTCTCCCTCTCTTAAAAAAAAAAAAAAAGTGAATTATTCTTCCTTCTTCCCTCCCCTCTAGCATTGAGAGTTTATAGCCCTAGGCAGTAATTAAAGAGGCCTCATTTACATATTTATGATGTCTCAAAAATGGAGAGTGCTTTTTTTAAAGGAACAGATGTATCGACCTGTTAGTCTTTTTTTTTTTAACCCTAAACATACTGAATATTTTAAACCATTACTACAAAATCCTCTTCCATACTGAAAAACGGTTGAAATTTTTCACTGGCTCTATGAAAGAGAATTTCACGAGATTCTGCTGCACTCCGTGTTGGGTGACAGTTCAGGTTAGGAGACTATAATTATTATATCAGAAACTGAACTTCTAAGCAACACAAAATTAAGAAAACAATTTAGTAAAACGTGGTCCCCACCAGTTCTTAAGGCAGCCTGAACAGCTTCCTGGAGAGGAGGAAAAAAGAATTAAACCAAACATTTCACCACTGCTTCAAACATGTCTAAAACCATTCAGCGTTTTCAACCCATGGATTCAGTTCTGCTCTGGGGTGAGCTCTCCTCATGGCCAGAATTGCCATCCACAGTGAGAGCTCTGCCCCCGTGGGACCAATGGGCCAGGGAAATCTGCTCCCCTGCGGCCAAGGGAGACCTGAATCACCACTGAAACGGGCCCAGCCTTCCCCCCGAGTTTAGAGAGACTTCACATGGTGCCTTCTGCTCTTGCTCCCACAGTTAAGCATCACTGCTGGGCAGAGATGGAGCGGAGCTCTCCGGAAGCATCAGCTGCTGCCCAGCCCCGCCAGCCCCAAGCACTGCCACCAGCCCCCTCGCCGCAGCAACAGGGTGCCATTCCTCCAGAAACCAAGATTTTAGCAAATAATCTTTCCACCAGAAATCCATTCTGAGGGCAGAGGAGGAAAGGCAGCCCTCCCCGGGAGGCTGCTGTGAGCAGTGCTCGGGGCCAGCAGCACAGCGTTACGCCAGGTCTCCATTCCCACAGGGGACCAGCCACCCTGCGGCGGCCGCGCCAGACGAGATCTCATTTGGAGGCACTTCGGAGCACTCAGGGCAAGAAGGCCATGAATTAAAAGATACAGGAAATACCTTTATCGGCTAAAATTTTACACAGTAGGTGAGAAGGGAAAATGAAGATCAGTTCCTTAAGCAGGGATTCAGAACAGCAGCTCTAAACATCGCTGCCCCCTGCCGCCACAGCACACAAGTTGGTTAATGCTGTTTATTCAATCAGCTAAAAACTAATAATTTCCTTCAAGTCTCCAGCATGCTGAGGGTCCTACGAGAGGGCAGACAATCTGTATCTACGAAGTGACTTTGATGAAGCAACAAGCCAGGCGAGAGCGAGGGCGGGAGCGGCTGCGCCGGAGCGGGGCCGGGGCCGGGCGAGGGCAGGTGCCTCCGCGGCCCGCCAGGGGGCGCCGCCGGGCCGCGCCACCGCCCGCCGGGGGACCAGGGGGGACCGGGACANCACGGACCCCCCGAGGAGCCGGGTCTGAGGCAGCCCAGCAGCTCCCGGGAGCCTGTCACCTCCAGTGATGGATTTAAGAAACATCATTTCTCTCAGCGCCCTGTCCTGGTGGTAAAATGTGGCGATCCGGAGACAAAAACCATCTAATTCCACTTGACATTTCCCTTGCCATTAAACATATTGTAAGAAGTTGTTTCTCGTACTATGAGAACGCACCTCCGTGCGTACACACAGGTTAACGCTACTAATTGCGTGTAATTGCGTCGATTCTCCGCCTCGGCCCCAGCCGGTGCCCGCCCGCGGCACAGCCCAGCCCCGAGGCGCAGCCCCGCCAGCCCGCACAGCGCGGGCACAATGCAGCTCGGCACGTCTGCACTCGGGCACATGGCTCACACAGCATTCAAAGGGCTCTAAGCCCGCTTTTCAGTACCAGAATTTTCAAAGATGCTTTCAAAGATCATCTGCTGGAAAAAGTTTAATATCTATCCATGACAACTAATTTATTTCTTCTACTAGATATGGTACAAAAAGTATAAAATGCCAGGTGAAAGGCTGTTTTCATCATTAAGCACTTGAAAAAGGAAGTTGTTTTAATAAAGCTTTATTTACCGTAAGCTGTTAAATAGCTACTGCTGTTGGCTTTGAGCTATTAAAAAGGGCCAGATGTGAGACAAAGCAGCGTTTGTTATGCTGGGTGAGGAAGAATAGATATTTGTGCTGTGCTGCTTTCCATTGTTGCTCTACAAATGTGCAGTAATCCCCAGAAGACTTTCTATCATCTTTGACTGCGAGAGAGGGAAAGCGAGTGTGTATGCGCACACAGCGCCCGGCAGGCACAGCTTCAGGGAGGTGGGAGCAGGTTTTTGTAATTTATGGTGGCTTGAGCTGCAAGGGCTGGCAATTTTGTCGGGTTTAAGGAAGCTGTTTCCGCAGCCGTGTGCTTGGGAACGTTTTTATACACAGAGCCTATTATATGCAGGCACCAACAGCCAGCCGGATACACACAAAAGCAAACCCACACACGCTTTTGAAAAAAAAGACAGCATGACAGCTTGCATAAGCAAGCCTGCTGGACTCCTCTGGGAGGAGGAGCGGCGGTGCGCAGAAGTTGTTCAATCATGAAGCACATCTGCACCCTGATTACAAAAGCAAAGGTGGTCGGGCTAGCTGGAAGCATACACACTGGGATATTTCCTGTACTTAAAGTATAGACACAGAAACACAAAAAAGCTCACACACTGTGTAAGAGAGAGCTAAGGAGAGAGCTCCCTTGAGCCTGGACAAGTTGGTCACCAGCCAGCACTAACCATTAAGCACATGAACTGCCTTTTGCACCGGCAGCCCTCACCCCCAGCCCTGGCTGAAATGAGTGGTTTCCTCAGACTGAGAGCAGCATCTGCAGATCACAGGTAATTGCCCTGCTGCATGCTTGTATTATAAGGTTGGTTTCCCTGCATTCCATCCAGCTCCTTGTGTCATCAGCTCTGTCAGCTTGTTATCTTTAGGGAGAGCAAGGAGGTAAAAGGACACTGCAGTTTAAAACAGCAAGAGATAATAACACAGAATTAAAGGCAGAAGTGTGTAGAAGTGTGCTACTGGGGAGCCAGGGCTGAGAGCCCTGCTATAGTGCTCTCAGAGGCTTTGCACATTCCAATATAGATAGATCTACTAGAACAAACATTGACAGTTCACAGCAGAACCCACTGATCCAGAGGTTTACTATATGTACTGTAGCTTGCAGGTAAGAAATACTAATCCTCATTGGGACAGCTACAAGCAAATGAGCCATCCCTAAAAGCTTGCTGGGTTGTGCTCAAATAATTTCATAACCAGTGTTCCTGATCACTCACACAACAATGCTGTAAAAAATCTCTCCTTGATAAATTGCCAGTCTCTAAACTGAAGCAGAATCAAGCACTTCTTCCCACCTTCTGGGCTCAGTGGGAGGATTGCAGAAGTCAGGTAAGCATAAGAACAGAAAAACGTTTGCATTCTGGCATGCAATGTTTGCTTATTTACCTAATGAAAGCTTGATTCTTTCAGAGGTTCTGTGGTAAGATGCAAAGTATTTGCTGAGAATTCTTTGTGTCTGCCTACCAAATCCTGCAAACAGGCATGTAGTACAAGCTAACATCACCTGGCTTACACACCTTCTGGGGGCTGAGTCTATAGAGCTGCAACAAAGAACATCTATGAACTGGAAACTTTTTCCTGCTTTTGCTAGACATTTATCAGCTACTGAAGAAAACCAGCTGGTTTGGACATAAGCACCTAAGTTATTAGCTTAAAACTTGGGAGATGAGCTACAGACGAAAACTTAATATAAGCATTTTCTAAAGGTCTAGAAGAAACAGTAATGATCTAACTGAACTGTCAAAGACTGTCTCAGAAGGAGGAGAAAAGGACAGAGGAGAGACAGTATTAGCAGCAAATATTTTTAACAATTACCTATCAAAAACTGAAGATGCTACTCTGTGTTTGCTAGGCTCTGATAACAACTCTCTTGCAGCAGATAGCCTGCTAAATAACAAAGAGAGGTCAAAATCTCTTGGGTCAACCCAAAGAAATGCTCCTAGCAAGAACTGTCTCAAGCCCACTGTGAATTGGAAACTAGAAGGATTTGCATGCTGACACTGAAGGCCCTCTTACTTATCTGATGAAACCAGGCATGTTTTAGAAGTTGAACTGTAGCATTTGAAGGAAATTGCTGATTTCTTCTCATGATACTGTTCCATCACAACTTCTATTCCTCATTACTGAGTGGCAACACAAAGAATATAACAATTCCCCATCCCCAAACTATATCGCACCAAGTAAAGGAATGAGGATAGATTTGGACTCCTTTTTTCCCCCCACTAAGTTTAGCATAATAAAGAAGTCATATAGTTAAAGTAGATGGTAATTTCTCTTTATTGTTTATATATGTAAGATCTATTCATCTTTTCTTTCATTTTATGAGATAAGGAAGTCCTCCTAAGATCAATGATTTCTGATAAGCCACCAGGGGAAGCATCACTACTTTGGAGAAGACCACTCAGGGAGAGGGAAGGAATGGAGAAAAATCATTAGCTCAATCAGCAAAGTCTCTGGAGAACAGAGCAACTGAATAGCTGCTTTGAGACACGAGCTCCAACAATTTTGACATCAGCCATTATTCTGGCCTGTTCTGATGAAATTTAAATATTTACCAAGCTTCCCAGAAAAGAAGCAATAGAAATTTCAGGAGGACCAGCAAAACCTGTAAAAACTATAAACACCTGAAAAAGTAAAGTATATGTCAGATGGCTGTGAACTTTTGTAACAGGAGAAACAGAGCAGTTGCTGGCAGCCAAATTACATTGTCTGCACTGCTTTCAGGTGCTGTCCAAATGGGGTTTCTCACAAACTCTCCACTTGCTTTATGACAATTTAGTGCTAGGAGGTAACTTTCTTTTAAGTAACTTAAACTAGAGCTATTGGGCATCTAGACAAAAAAACCCTACAGTTTCGTTAATGTCAATAATCTATTTTATCATCTTCATTTTAAGGCAGCTGACTGGATAGCCATCTATATTAATAGTTCTGGACCTGCAGAATATACATTAAAAACCAAAGGATTTGGTTCTACTGAATTGTCAATACAATTGGATAAACATTCAGTGTTTCAAGTCGCCGCCAAATCCTAAATTTTAAGAAACTGTACTCAAAGTCTGGGTAAAATGAGGCAGGATTGGACAAGCAAATCAAATGACTGTGTATCCCTTATGGAAAACTCTTCTGTACATATATAATCAAATATTGTGTGAACACAATATACTGGAAGACTTCAACTGTGACTGCTATTTATGTTATTCTCAACAGCTAGTATTCAAGGGCCTGAAGCCCAACCAAAGGGACAGATGCATTGCTACTGAAACTTCATCATGAAGCCCAGAAATACTTTGGACACCCTAGAGTTGATTTTGAAAACAACATATTTTAAAACTAGTTCCAACTGCAATGCCTTCAATTTCAATAAAGTCAAATCTGCACACATCCCTGCTACTTGCCTATCTGTAGTGCAGTCATTGCTATTCATGCTTTTCAAGTGCCAATAATTCCAGTAGGTAGGAATTCTTCTAGACACCTAGATGACAAAATACTGCAGGAGCTTTACACAACAAAGCCTGCTGCCTTCAACAAAGATTTTAACTGAAACACCCATGATCCTCTCCCCCGTTTGGTTTTCTCACCACCTTATCATTTGAGAGGAACTTTTTATCAAGAAACTGGCCTCTAAGAATTACCAGCGTCCCAAACCTCCTTTAGAGGCAAATAAATAGAATTTTACACTTACCAATAAATAGAATTTTACACTTATCCTAAACCAGGACACCATGAAATAAGTTTCTTTTCACCAACAATCTTAACAGACAGTTTAGATTTCAAAGGCCTATGAATCCATGGTTAAAGATCTGTCATGTGCTCAGCTCACAATCAAACCTCTTGGGATAATCAGGAGCAGATTTCAGTAGAATTTCTTCTGGGAGCACAGATCTCTGTTAGCTGTACCTCCATTAGGTCTCTCACCCTCAGGTGATAGCACAACCAAAACTGAAATGGCATTTGGCAGAACTCAACAGAGATCTCAAGCAGGTTTTAAAAAATCCCCTCAAGTATTTGAAAGCAGCAACTACACAAATGCTAAATTTAGCCAGGACAAAAGCTACCTCAACTGCAAAGACTAGGCACCAACGTGGTATCTCCAACTGTGCTCCTAGAGCACCGTTCCCATCATCCCCACTCCTGTTTTGACAGGAACAGACCAGGAGTGAGTGACAACTGTCTCACAAAGTGAAGCAGGCAGCCTTCCCATTTTTATTACAGACAATGTAAACAGGAACACTATTGCTAATGAATTATTTATAGTGTGGTCCACAAATTAAGACACTTAGACTGCCTTGCATTTTTCATACTACCATCATTATGACAAAGTATATGCCCAGAAGCTTTTTCCCATAACTGCAGGAAAAAGCCAGCCCTGTGAACAGAGACCTGAGCTCTTCTCCACCACCAAAGGCTTCACTTCTTCAGCTTGTCTGGCTTTCCAATAACATCCAGTGCTGCTCTGGGCAGACACTATCTCCACCAAACACACGCAGTGCCTAACGCAAATCACAATTCAGACTAGGGCTACCACGTGCTAGTTTAATATGAACGATGAAGTGATAGTGTAAAATCTATAATGAATGTATTACTCAAAGTTAAGGATAAAACACCTAATATTACCCTTCCTGCAATTTCAAGACAAAATTTCCAGCATTCAGACAGACTTCCAAATACAGAATTAACTTGATAAACTTACACTGTACAGCTGGATAAAAGTAGTTGAAGTCCAGATGGTATTTTCTTCTACTCATATCCTTCCTTTCTTATTTTTTTTTTGTTTAAATGGTTATTATAAACCAGTGGAACAGACCTCAAAAAGCTACACATTTTTCTTCTTTGCTCCCAACAGCAACACTACAGACTCCAGAGGTCAGCTTTAGAGCCTTCAAGTCTTTCTGAAGCCTTGCCTGATTAGACATACTCTGGAGTGACTTTCATTGTGATCAAACGTGATGTGCTGGTGACATGGTGACACGCATACAAAGCTGGCAGAGCAGCCACACTGCAAAGCCTCCAGCAGGGAGGAGTCGGTGTAACGACTCACTGGAAACAACACTTGGCTCCCCCGAAAAGGAAACAAGTATTCCCTTTGAAAAGGTTCTGATGAACTCAAGGAGAGACATGTTATTGTGACAATATCAAACCTTGCAGAGAATAAAACTCTTTCTGTTCTACATCTCCTTGTCATTTGCTCTTGATTTTTGTGATTCTTGAGTGGTTACATTTTGGCACTTTTTTTTTTCCCCCCTGAGTAACTGAGGTACATTAGATCTGAAATTTGGAGAGATATATTTTGAAAGATGGTTCATTGCTTATAAAGCCTAGCTGCCCAATATGCCATATTACAGGATTAAAAAGGTTCTTGCTTATTGCATGACTGATCTGGGCAGGGACATAAAAGGAAAGGACAGGCTGGCATGAAACAAGTCATGTTCCAGGAGCAGCCCATTTGCTCCTGTCCCATTTGAGACACGGGAAGCAATTCAAACAGTACCACATGTGAGTGATTCTATTTTTTCTGATTTTGTTTCACTTGACATACCCCAATTCATGAAGAAGGAGTTATTTAGTAAACAGCAGATCTTCCTTCCCAATCAAAGAGCCATGTCACAAACTTGAACCACTTCAGATTAAGGACTTCTTTGACCCATACTTTCCTACCTTTCGCATAGGTCAGATATTGAGCCTGGCTCCACTGTCCCTTGTAATACATTTAGACACTCACCAGTCCTGAATAAGGAAATTTTTTCTCTCTTACCTTTCAAAAGGAAGGAGGCTTATTAAAAAATTCTATGCTTTTCACAGAGATGTTTTTCACAGGCCAGTCAGAAAGCTCTTGAGAACTTTGCTAACACCCATCAGAGGTTTTCTTCCCATAGCTGCATAATAGCACTGCAGTTGCTATGAAGTTCATTAGTAAGTCGTGACTCTATGACAGGTGTGATGTATTAAAAGCACTTGTATTACATAGCGATGTTTAAAAAAACTTGAATTGCAGGTAATATAAACCAATCTTTTCTAGAGATTTGAATAAATCCTGAAGGAGAAGCTAAGGCAAGGGGGGGGAAAAGATGGCAACTCTGATAGCCTGAAGAGGTGGCAGCAATAGACTAACTTAGGTCCTTAGCAATACTTGAGGGACTTGAATAGAGTCATCCCAAGAAACAGATACCTAAATTGGTTTTAAACCATTTCAGAGAATGAATCTGTACTCCTAATGTCAGCTGGAAGTAGAATAGGACAATCTATTAACATTGAGCTTCTTGTGACAGACAGAAAAGGAAGGACAGTTGTTAGGACACTGTATAGGGCTTAAGTGAAAGGTCCAAATTGCCTGTTTTGACACTTTGGACAAATCACCGAGACAACATGCAACTGACCTCCTGCAATATAGCTCCTTCCTTTTCAAAGGAAGCAACAGGTCTGCTATTTATAAGGCTTTGATTAAACTAACACATGCGAATACAGACATAAGCATACATGTGCACACAGAATGGGATGAAATGATAGGGATGAAAGAATTCATATTACAAACTCAGGTAAACACTTTCTTGAAAGATCAAACAACAAATCCTAAGTGTTATGGAACATGGCAGAAAAGCTCACACTAGTGATACTCAGCAAATTTGTCCCAGAAACAGGGATTTTATTCCGCAGCTTAATTCATCTATGATGCAGAACATGCCTAGCTTCGGCCTAGGTTTTTATGAATCATCCCATGTACTAAATTGTGAGGGGAAAACACAGGGAAATGTGATACATTTTGTTTGATACACCATATTGCCATGGCTCTACCTGCAAGAAATTGAATTTCTAAATTAGTTTAAAACATTCATTTAAGAAAACATGTCCAAGAATTGAACAAGCAATTTAACACTCAACAGAATAAAGCAGCATTTAACCCTGAGGGTGACCCAGCAGGCTCCTCACAGGTTCAGTGAAGCACGGGCTGCCTTGTCAGTCTCTGAGAACGAGGCAGGGCCAATAGGTAGAAGGGAGCCGGTTAGGACACACACTGGCAAGGAAAATATCAGAGTTGGAAGGTCACATAAATTGCTAGACATGGAGACGAGATCTGTCAAAAAGACAAACTACCTAACAATTTTAACCTATTGGCTAGAGCTGTCCGTGTCAGCATAATGTTAACATATATTATAACCTCATCGCAAAAACATCCACGTAGATGGAAAAGAGCTGCAGCTAAACTCCCTCTCTTATCTTCTGTTTAGACAGGAACTCATTCTAACAGAGGCTTAAGGAAGAATTTCTCTGGGTTTTGGTTTTTTTCTTTTATCTAAACCTAACACATCATATATATATTACAAGGAAAAAAGAGCTGGCTAATATGCTCAAAACATACTGTCCATTCCTCTACAGTTAGAGAGTTTATCAAAGCATCCATCACAAGCACCTCTATTTCCAGACAACAGTGAGTTTTTTACTTATTACTACTTTAAAACAAAAGCTTTTCTGAACAGTCACTGAAATATTTAAAATAGAAAAGTGGGCATTTGCTAGACAGGAGATTAACTTTTTCATATTTTAAATTGTCTACATTTCTCCCAACTATTACAACTAACTCAATCATAATTATGAAGCTGTGATTTTTTCCTCTACCAGATGTTGATGACTCTCCATTTTAATGTAAAATCAAATCATGGTATGTCTTCTGATGAGATCTCTGTGACTTTTCTACACCACATGATTTTTACTGGCTGCCTCAAAGCCCCACTGCTTTGCAGTATCTTGCTTGTGTCACCTCTCCCCTGGCCTTATTTGGACCGAGGTTAGAGAGAAGCCCTGGAAGCACACATCAAGTTAGTAGGTGGGACACTTCCCTGAGAGAGAGTATTAAGTTAAACCTCCAAGAATACTCTCAGGGAATCCTGATATTGTTAATCCCCCAGGGTTTATGCATGAAATGTGACATTTGAGATTAGTTCAGAAGCATCTGTTCATAATGCCGAGAACCGAACCTCCAAGAATGCACCACACATCATTTTCAGAAAAAAGACACCTCCCTAAAGCTTCATTTCCCTTTTGAGCCACTAAGGCAAAAATCCGATGATTATAAAACTGACCTGTTTATCACATTATGACCCACTAAATGACACATGAAACTCAAATGACAAACCTCCTTCCAAGTTCCATTAGGTTAGATTCTACTTATTGGTGCACATCCTACTTGCAGAATTTTTTTTTTTTTTTGAAGAGTAAGTCAGGATTACTCTCACATCTCGGGATTACTCTTACATGTCAATTTTCATAGTAATCAGCCTGTTGAGCATGTCGATCAATGAAGAAAAACAAAGCCAGCAAACAGAAAAGGAAGAATTCCTGGTTTTTGATTTTTTTGTTTGGGTGGTTTTCTGTTCAGTTTTCAGGTTTTTTTTTCCTCTTTTTTTTGTGTGTGTCGTATTGCTTGTTTCCTGTTTTTTTCTCCTCCTAAATACAATACAAGCAGAAGCCTATTCTGAAGGATTTGTAAGGCAATGTATATTCCCTCCCAGCTATTCAAGCAGGCAGTAGATATTCATGAGTACTGAGAGATGCACGTAATTATGCCTGAATGATTATTTATCTAGAATGAAGAGCAACTGTGTAGCATCTATCACTCTTTGTTCCAGGTCAGAAGTTTCAGATAGCCATTTAAAAAGAAAAAAACAGCATCACGTGGATGAAGCAACCAACAATAGAGTGAGCACTATGAATACTGAATACAGAAATCAAAGGGTTTCAGAAACACTGAAGCTCTGAAGTTAGAGCTGTTTGTCATGTATTGCTCAACATGAAAAGTTTGTTTTGTTCACAAAAAAAGACATTAACAAAAACCACTAATTCTTTTAAAAGATGCATTATATGCTTAGGGTAGCCATTTTCTACTGATTGTGACATCTATCCTGTTAGTTTCTTTTAACCAGACACTAAGCAGGATATATCCAACAGGACATCGATTACAGCCTAGATCAAGGAGCCCATACTGAAGTAGGGAACAACATGAACTGCATCCTATACACTTGCAGGGTCTAGTTCTCATATTGCATCACCTTCGGAAGGTCAGAAAGGTGTTAAAGAGCTGTAACACTCAGTTTCCCATGGCCTCTGGGTACAGAGCTCTTCAAAATGTGCCATTTCTACTTGAAAAAAACCCTAAAACTTTGGCATACTCTGTTTGGTACCATTTTCAATAGTGCTTTCCATTGATCAAGCACAGTCTGAACCAAGGCAGTATGGCCACACCCACATCAGGGATTTCAATTCCCTGCCATTATCAACAGCACTTCACACAGAGACAGAAGGAAAAGAAAAGGATATAGGAAAGGACAGCTAATACTTTGGAAACCTGCAGGAGGACATGCAATTTTACTGCTGTGTCATTCTGCATGCTTGTGAAGCATGTGATCTGTCTGCACGAGGGCATCCAGCATTAGCACCACTGCTGGGGCTACCAGCAACTGGGGACAGCTCCTGCAAAAAAATAGTTTGTCTGAAGTAAATGAATTTAGACCTTTTGTCATTCTTCACTGGTTACGATAGCACAGTGCAAACCCTCATCCCCCTTAACAAAAAAAAAAAAAAATCGGCAAAACAAAGGATGGAGTTGGTTTGACTAACTTCATTTCACTGACTTGATGTAGAAAAGCAAGCCAAAAAAGAAGCAGAAAGCTGGAACTAATTCAAGGAAAAAGTTGTTGTTTCATGCTACCCTTTTATGCACCAAGATGAGAAAGGAATATTAACCAAATTCTAATCTCAACCAGGAGAGTTTAATGCTCATTTTTAAATATGTCATCTAAGAAAACAATGAATGAGTTAGGCTTTAAATTTGTTCTTTCTTCAGGGAAAAGAAATAGCAAAGGTATTTAAAATTAAACAGGACATTCACAATTAATCTGCTTTTTAATTAACTTACTTTGCTGCTGTAAGTGATTCTGCATTTACTCTCATTCTTTTGAAAATTCCAAAGTGCTACTTCTGACCTGTGATTTACTGTTGCCGTACATCTTTATAAGCAGTACTTTAGTTTAAGTGGCAGTTGCATATTAATTACAAAGTTAATTATGTGCTATGTAATCATGCTGTAATTCATTAGTTTACTCCGCAGTGCGAAAGGATAACGCTAAATGGAAGACCTGATGCAGAGTATTTTAGTAATTTACATTTTTTGCATCAAATATTCAAAATATTAACCAGAAAACATTGTCTGCACTTAAAGACGCCTATAAAACAGCTCATTGTGATTCCAGTAGCAATTGAGCTATAACTTTTCCTCCTTAAAACAGTTGCAGAAATTCAAGCAGGGGTAAAGTATCTTCTCTAAAACTAAGTACACAGTTGCTAAGTACACAGGGCAAAAGATCAGAAATACTGGACAAGTTCAAGCATCCAAATGTGACAGTTAACATGACTCATCGTCCAAAGACATGGGCCCTCTGCTTTCTCAAATCATTGTTGTTAAGATGTTTCAGCTTGAAAACCTAAACAATGATGCATCCAATAGTACAAATCACAGTTGAAGATATTGGCGACAGGCTTTTATGATTCTTCATCACTTTGCATGAAGTACTTATAGCCAGGTAATTTACTACTGGTTTCTGCCCAAAATCTGCAGGGAAATGCAATTCCTGTTTGCAGAGGTCTCAAAACAACTCTGTTACTACAGATCTATGTTTCCCAACAGAAGTACTGAATACAAATGTAAATATTTATTTTTAATATAATGATTTTTAGTGAAAAATGAACCGGGCACAATACCATAAAGCTGTGTCTCTGTCCCAGGTTTAATTATCCCTGGAACGATTCAGCTTACTCTGATCAATAGAAATACAAGACCTAATTTGCTCTTAGTCATGAAGAATTCCTCTTCTGCTTTCAAGGGCATGCCCCCACCCCTCTAAAAGGATTCCATCATTTACTGGTCTTCCTCAACCAACACTGGTTTTTCAACACCAGATCTTGAAAAGTTCTACTTCTTTTTCCTTTCAATAGCTATCACTGTGATGCAAAATGATGCTCTTTGTCTGATATTTAAAAATCAACAGAGGTAGGAGTTTCTCCTCCTAAAACTAACACCATAAAACCCATGATAAACAGCAGTTCTACCACTTGGAATTAGAGACAGAAAAATTAGAATGCAAAGGGACTATGTTTTTCAGCACATACACTTCATCTCTACATTCAGCTATATTCACTTACTAAAACAAAAGCAAGGCTATTTTAGCTATTGGTATGTCTGCACAAAATTGAGACATGCCATGAACAGAGTAGTCAACTTCCGTGCAGTGTTTTGACTGCACAATCTTTATTATCAGGCAGATTTCATCAATGAAAAGAAGCCCTAACTATCCAAATAAACATCAAGAGATTACCAAATCCATGACTGAGTTTGCAGCACCTCCACAATTGTGTCTCATGGGCTGAACAAGTTTCCCTTTGAAGTCATTTGAGAAAAAAAAAAAAAAGAATCCATATTTATACAGACAAATTATGACAGTGAAACTACGAAGAGCTTTTCACTCCCTAAAATTCTAAAACCATTGTTTAGAAAACATCATAGGGATCTCAAAATATAAACAAAATGCACAAAGAGTAACTGAAGTTCCAGTGAAAAAAAAATGAATTAATGATATGGTACTACCGAAAATTTAAATACAGCAAAAGAGCATTCTGTTTCGTGCTACTGCAATTTGTATACTACATATATAATTATATGGGGCTGGAGCTAGTTACTTAAACTTTTTAAAACTTCAGTGAGAGAAAATGCACATGTGCCAGTGTCTTTGTAAAAACAAACCTGAAATCTATGTAAAATCTTGATGCACTTTGTTGTCTCTGGTAACAATAAATAGCTCTCTTTCTCTGAGCAATATGGTTCTGGATTTCCCAAGAAAAGGAGTTGAAAAATTAATCTCAAGCATTACTAGAACAAAATAATAAATATTCTGTCTACTACAAAAGCAATTGTAAGGATTCCTAATCAGTGGAAAAGCAATTTTAACTGCAAACTTGCACACAAGTACCACAACAGCTAAAAAAAAAAACAAAAAGCATTTACTTCCCCTTCAGAAACAGCCACAAGACATCTCACTCAGTCAGTAAAGCCTGCACTTGCTGAGCTGTGTAATTAATTTAGGTCTGTAGGGACTGGGTTACAGAACACACAGATCTTCGATCAGCTTTGGCTCCTATTTTGGAGCAGGTACCTAACATGTGTTGTTAAAATGTGTATGGTATGGACAGATCCCTGCACTGGTTTTACAGAATCCAAAACGCTGGTTTTTTTGAATGTATGATGACACAAAATCCAAAATCCAACAACAATTAAAATAAACAAACCCCAAACACAGCTCAAATTCTCTTTGACATGTTAGCTCATGGTAGGAAGTATTAGCCTAATAGTTCTATATGGTGGTGTAAAAAAAAGCTTTTAAGAGCAAGTAAAGCTTTGGAAAATATTAAGATAATTAATTTTATTTAATTTTAATAGAATATGGTTACATGGTTGACTCACCCTTTTAGGTTACTTGGTGATTTCTGCACAGAAAATTTCTGCACAAAATTTCTGGATTTCTGGTTAGTGATTTTTCTCCTACTTTAGCAAAAGGACCAATAACTTTGCTCTGGATTCTCAATATTATCCATCTCAAAGAGAGGTTTTAGCCTTAGCTAACCATTCAGGTTCCATCAACAGCCAATAGAGAGCAGTACTTCCTGAGGACACTTTCTTCTTTGCTAAGACAGATGTCAAAAATGGGTGGCACAAATTGCTCTCTGCAGATACCTATTTCTGATTACAGTGATTATAGAGCAAGTCTTGATAATTTCTTAAGAAGCCTGAGTCTTCACTGACTTGGAAGATGATGAAGACTCTTTAATCCCAGCCTCTTTTTTGAAAACCAAACTTATTTCCTAGACATTTCTGAAATTGTGTGCCAATGTTACAAAATCCATTAATTTTAATTTGGGCAGAATTAAAAGTATCTGAAATTAGAATCCTTAATTGTTACACAATACTTGGTTTCCTATTACAAAAATATAGTAAATGTTTCTTACATAATTAATAAGACATATATCTAACTGTAAATTGTATGTAAATATGTATAGTTTACTTGCCCACTTGTAAAATGTAAGTACACTCTCTTCCAAAAATCGTTAAAAATACATACGAAGAGACCTTTCTAGAGGCTTGAGTTTTGTAGAACGTGGATAATTTATGTAAAATAGTCAGTAATTTATATAAATCTCATTCTCTACACTAACATGTGCAGCTGCACATATGTTTCACACATAATAAAAAGGGAGAATATTTTCCATTATTTGGAGTCCTAGACAAGGGATCTGGGAAGGTGCATTCAACTTCTCAGTCACTCCTCCCATGGAAGTTTGGGAAAGTCATAGGCTCATCTATGCAGTTAACAGCAGTGGAATAATACACTTTCCCAGGGTGTTATGGGAATAGATCCATTAAAATTATGATCTGCTCAATTAGCCCAATCACACAGGTAACATTAAAGTATCCAGATGAAGTATATTGCAATACAAGTGTTTTCTTTAAATTAAATACATCTCTCTCAGCCATGCAATGAAGCTAAATTACAAAAGCTCCCTAAGACAAATATCCTGAAAGAAAACAAGCCTAGAGTTCAGTATGATGTATTACCACCTTTAATTATTAAAAAATAATAAAAATTACAAAACTCTGAGATTACTTAGGCTCTTTGCCTTTATCAGCGAATTTATTGCAGAGCAAATTTTTAAATAGAGCCCAAAACCATGACACTTTAGGCAAGACCATTAGCACATTCTTATTTGTCCTGGTACAGCCTTAAAAGAAGAGAGTGCTACTGATTTATAACTTTGAAAGTAAACAGAACTGCAAATCTCTTGGACATATCTTCCTTATCACCCTTTTCTGGACATGCAGGCATGTAATGAATTCCCAGGAACAGCACAGGCCACCACCTTGCCTCACCTTTGCTAACACAAGGCTTGCATTTCTCATTTGCTGCTGGCTGTCCTTGTGCACCTTTGCTCTTCCGATGGCTCCCATGAAAGGAGCTGGCAGCACGCAGAGGCTGCTCCCAAAGCAGGGATCCATCAGGATAATACCATTTTACCTCTCAAATGACATCTGCACGAGCTGTGTTACTAAACAAAAAAGACTCCTTTGTTCAGCAGCTCCTAGTGAGTCTGAAAGCTCAAAATTTGTTTCCATAAAAAAGTAATATATCCACTAATGGCACTCAAAGCCTTCTGTTTTTCCTTAGTCATGTTGTAAGATGAGCTACAAACCTGGGTCTGTTCCCCACAGGATTCAGCAACTTGGTCTAATTTTTGCAATAAATTCCTCATGAAATGGGATTTCTGCCCACTAAGACCAAGTTTTGGTTACTCTTGTTATCATCCCACTGCAATAATTATCAAGGAAGTAAGAATGCTGAGTCCTTGCTCAGTGCAAATGTAACAGTTCAAACAGCATGCTCAGTGTGAAAAGTCATCAGAAATTCCCTTACCACTTCTGCTATAGGTTTCTCTATCACAAATACAGCTCGTAATTTCAGATCTCAATTTTTTTAAAATAGACCAAAAAATAACATATCTGAGTCCTGCAGCTCAAGATGTCTCTATACTTACAATCTTTTAAGGTTCAATCCTTCTCTTCCTATGAAAGCATCTCCCAAGACCTCCTTGTTTGTGAGACAATTTTCTTTCAAAGGTTTAACAGTCACCGTACTCATGGTGGAGCCTCCAAAGCCCCTCAAGTAGCTTGCCCCAGTACCAGCAAAGCAAATGAAGATAGCAGGAGAAGTCTTTAATGCTAAAAACCAGGACTGTCCCCTAGTGAGACATCTGTCAGGAATGCCAGGAACCACCACTTTATAGGTGGTCTGATCAGTTGGAAGCATAATTCCTGCAACATACCTCCCACAGTGCCACGTCAAGTATGGGAGAGCAGGAGCAGGCTGTGTGGGTTTGCACAGTGCTCATGGGGCAGGGCTGGCACTGAGGGGCTGGCTGGGGAAATGCTGAAAGGCCCAGCCTGGCCCCACCACTGAGGGCTCTGCTCACCTCAGAGACAGCCTTAGTTAACACAGGCAGAGTTTAATAAACACACATCAAACACTAACTCATCTAACAGTGTCTGCCCTCTTATTATATGCTTTGAAATGCTTGCCTCTCATCTTACAACCCGCTTTATTCTGTTGTTCACCTTTAGAATATTAAAATTACTAAACTGGAAATGGTACCTAAATGAAGAGATCCAGACACCAGCAAAGCAGATAGAATGAAGTATACATGATCAAGCAGGCAGTCTGAGAAACTCTGCGTCCTGTTGTTTCATACTCTAGAACTGCTGATCCATCAGCAACGCAAAGCAACTGTGAATCTCTCAGTGTTCCTGGCAGCAGCGCTTGCAGTGTAAGCCTCAGGGTAATTTCTAACTTATTACAGACCTCTTTTTGTCAGCTCATGATGGCAGTTCTTTGTAGGGATAAATAACTTGCATATCCATCTTTGCTACATCTAAATAGAAATATAGTCATGCTTTAGAAGTCATGAATCAGAAGCACCACTACTTTCCACTTCCCCCCAAACCAGTTTGACTGACGTTTTCAAGAAAGGAGTGTAAAACCATAAACATTTTGCCTTCAAAAAATACAGGCTTTTACAAATAAAGAGAAAAGGGACTGAGAAGATTATGTATTAGAGACCACAGATTAATGACAGTAGTGGCACAGTACTGAATATGGATAATTACACACACACACTAAATTTGAAGAGATCAATGGGTATAGCACCACCAAAGAAAAAGTCATGTACTGTAGGTGTGCAAGTCAGACAGTACATAAAAAGAGAATCACAGGGATCACCGTTTAATCAGAAGAAGGTCTCTCAGGAAAACTGTTTGCTAATTCTGTAAGAAAAAAATGACAGCAACAAGTATGAAGGGCATGTAATAGAGAAAGAGCGAGAAGGGGAAATATTGCATTTTACAACAGAAAAATCCAAGAATTGCTCCTGAGATAGGATCTTGGAGTGTGGTTTTGTTAATTAATTTTTATTAACATGAGAATCTTCAAAGAAGATGCTGCTAACATGAAGAGCTGACAGAGTTAACTATAAAGCAGAACAATAAAAGCAAGAACAGATGGAGGAGAAATGTCTTCTTTTCCTTCATGTATCTGTGAGAGGTTTGACTTCACACACATCCCAGGCTAGGTATCAAAACTAAAACTAAATTTGATGGCTCATATTCTTAATAGGATACAGCGGCCTTCACCTTTAGGTCAAGAGGTCGAATGCAAGCCCAATCAGTGGTGACCAAATGTTGTTACCATCTGCCTGTTTAGAGGCCTAGACAAGAAGAGAAGGGTTGTTCAGCTCAGTCCCATTGTTAATGGGCAGGTGTCTCCATCACAGCAACAACCATCACGAGTGTTACTTACTGGAAGTTGAGTCAGAGAGGTCAAGAACTGAATGGGCATAAAAACTAAATTAGCAGATTAAAGAGTCCCTCTAGATAAGGGTCAAGGCAGTTGTGTGTCTAGATAAAGAGCATTTCAGTCTTCAGGGCTTGCAGTCACATGCCTATCACTGAACCAAATTATTTTTAAATGGAAATTGAATTGAATAAAATTATTTATAATTTGATTTAAATTTAGCTATTAGACTGGTTTCCATTCTCTTTAGCATCAGCTGGAGCTACACAGAAGCACACGCACATCTGAGGCTTATGCAACAGCACTGCTAAATATCAGTATCCTGAATGTTCCAAGGATTTCACATCCTCCAGCTTGACAGGTAGCAGACATGGCTACAGCCACACCATGGCTATTCCACATAGTGCAAGTGGGTTTCATGCAGCAGGCTTGAAAACCCATCTGGGCTTTCAAGTGCTGAGATTTGTAGTGACAGCACTGGAAGGATGCAGTAGGCTTTACTGATAATATCACCCACAAACAGGAATCTGTATTCTTTTCTCTTGCAGAATTTGGTATTTGCAAATAAAGAGTGATAGAGCTACCTTAACTAAACTCTTTATATTGATACTCCTAAGAAACTCTTGTTGGTTTTTACTCTGCTGCTTATTTTTAATTCCTTTCTGTAAAACTGTAGTTCTAACAGTGTCTCAAAATGCTAAGGCTTTATAGACTTAGTTCAAAATGTTTTTCTTTCCTGTACACATACATGTATTTTTCCCTTCTACTTAGATTCACTGAAATCTGATGATAATTACTTTGTTTTGATTCTCACAGTAAGTGCTGTGCTAGAGTCAACAATGAAGCAGGAATATGTCAGATGTGCAGAGAAGATAGCTTGAAGCATCAGCTTTGAAAAATTCTGTACAGATAGGAACTCTGCTCTCCTCCCTGCCAGGAGAGATAATCTGGGCTCTATGCAATTTAAAGCATGTATATGCATACATATCTTTGGGAACATTAACAGGAGCATGAGGTTTGTTCAAGGAGGAGGAGCTAAGTCTGACTTGCCCAACAATTCCCGTATTACAATTGTCGTGAATCAGATATTTTCTCAAATCAGATATTTCTCCTTGTCATTGTACACAACACCACCTTTCAACATCACTTTGGGAACATGGGAGTGCTCTTTTCTACCCTGCAAATCCCACTGTTTCTCACTGGTATCTTACTTGGAGCATACTTTTTGGATGCTTTCCATAAATCATAAATATGAATATTATTTAACATGAATATTTACAGCAAGGAGACAAAGCAAAAACTCTTATTCACAAAGCTGTTTGAAAGAGAAAAAAAAAGAACAAGAAAAGGACACGGGAACTTGCTGTTAGTCTCTGTACAAAGTCACAATAAAATTGCAGTTTATGTAATTCTCACTCTGCACTGACACACCTCCCAACAGTTTCTTAAGATAGAAATAAAACAATTCCTACTCCAATTATTTTATTTCATCAGACTTGAAGGCAGTAACACAATTGATGGGAAGTAACTGTCCTTCATAGATTATACCTGGGCTTGGCAAGGCACTAACCTGCATAAATGCATTGGGGGGGGGGTGGCGGGGGGGGAAGGTATGACTCAATATAACAAGTTAGAAGAGGTCTCAGTAAATATTTTTATAAAGCAGTTATGTCCGAATACTATTTACATTCCAAAGACTCAGAAATAGAAGCAATGGGCAACATCTTTATTGTGATAGTGTGAAACAGTCTCCAGGATGAAATGGGCCATTCCAAGAAAATGGATAATTCCTCTATTCATTGTTTGTTCAGATAACCATCAATTCAACAGTGGATTAACACCATATGGTCATTTACACCTAGGCCACCACACAACATTGTTTTTCCTTATTGAAAGGCTTCCTTCCCATGAGGAAGGAATTCCCATCCTTTTACCTTTACCTTCTCTCACACAATCCACATGTCTAGTAGCCTCTTAACAAATAATGGCCTCCAAGTTATTCTCATTCACCATGGTAGAATAGATATATTATACTTTTAGCTTCTTCTCCTGGCTACAATATAATCCTGGGAAAATACTTTTCTGTTACTCCTATACATCGGTTATTTAGACTTCCCCTTTGGACCAAGAACAATCCAGTATTTCAAGACTATCAGACACAATCTGGTCACAAATTTTTATGCTCTACACAAAAAATTCATCCTGAATTCTCTAATAATTGCTATATTGGAAAATAAATTCTGTATCTGCTAAGGGTTAGGTTCAATAATCCTGATTATGCCTTCCTATTACAAGGTTCCTGGGAACTGAACACAGCAGCCCGTTTTAAAGACTTAGGAGCAACTTTCTTCTATTTCAACTAAAGAAGTTTGATGAGGATGCTTTAGCAGGGCCCCGGTTCTTCAGAAAGAGTTTCTCTCTGGATACTCTTCCTGAGTGCCTGCAGGGTTGAGTGCACTGGAATGCAACATGGAAACTACTGAAACCTACTGAGGCAGTAAAGCAACTGAACGAGATGATGCCACTGCAGTAAGGAAATAGAAGTCATCTTACTGCCGTGGTTTGGATCGTTTCCCCTCCTGTGCCTCTTGAAACATACTCTGCATGCTTTGCTAAAAAGAATCATTGAATTAATTCTCCAGGTCATATTTAACCAAAGGAGAGACTTCTACCATTTATAACTGCTCCAAGTTAACTATTAGTTTTGCTAGTCTTGCTGATCATTACCTACAGCATTAAAATATTCTAAACATTCTAAAATCTGGTAACTAATACCCTGTTAAAAACTGAAAAAGGAGAGTACTCAAAAGCTGCCCATAACTAATATACCTAGTGAAGTAATTTTTCAGTGAAGCTACTGAATTACAAGCTCCACATCTAAGATGCCTCACAGGAAAACAAAATATCCATCTAACGACTGCTTCCAAGGCACACATCCATCATCTTATCCAGCTGCTCAACCTACAACACTATTTCTTTGCACCCTGCCTTTGTATTAGATGATGTTTAATCTCACTGATGTACTAACACAAGAAAATGTAAGTAGGAGGCATGAACTGCTGAAGACACAGGAACCACATCCTCAACCCTGTTAACTAGCTGTAAAGAAGAGAGAGAAAAGCTTTGCAAAAAACAGGTTCTAACTGTGCTGTGTAAGCACCACTGTTGAGCTACCTTAAATGTTTCCAGTTTGCAAGTTAGCATCACAAGCAATGGTGTGGTCTAGAACACAGGACAGACATCCATGGGTCTCACCCATCTTCCACGACTAAATGTGTAACTACTTCCAGGATGTGCAAATGATGGTGAAAGGGATTAGGGTTGCTGGATCTTAGTAGGGCTTTGTGATAAGAGTAATACTTTGTATAAAAGGTGTGGCGAGAGGCCCAAGACAAACCCCAGTTATGCCAAAATACCTGAAAGCTACAACCCCAATCTAGTAATCAAAACAGACTGAACCACAATCCCATGTGCACCAACTTACATTACATACCTTGCCTCTAGAATCTGCTAGTAACACACAAAATCAGCTCTTTAAGAATCCCTTTAAATTCCACGAAAATAGAATTTTCACATGTTATTTATCACAGTCTAAGGTAAATGTACAAATGTCTGTTTCACAGCTATGGTTTTTGATAAACACATCAAATCCATTAAAACTTCTCAGAGAATGTAAGTGGAAGTACATGTCTGAATAGTCTGAATACTGACAGTCCTCCAGAAGTCTCACAAGGCCCAATGCTCAGCAGACTGTTAACTGATAGCATTGCAAAAGGAGGGCAAATCCTGGTCTGTTTGTAAAGCTGCACAGATAGCTGCAGATTGCTCTCTGTGACATTAGATAAAAGGGGATACAAAGCCTTAGAACACATTGTGCTTTCACAGAATAATAACAACAACAAGAAAACAAAACCCTTCATTTATGTGTGTCTCTTGGAAACTTTCAGAAGCAAATTCAGAAAGGAAGGTCTTATAACATTCTATCTTCAGAGCCACACCTATTGAAGGCTACAGCTGACAATCTGGCAATAGCCTCCATTATAAAAGTGATTTTTTGCTATCTACTTTAAACACAATGTCATTATGTCACATATTTTAATAATAAGGAGACAAATCTAATAAAACTAATGTGAAAGCTTAAATTGATGAGTATATATAAAATACACAGGCATACATAAACACACACAAAATTAATTGCTATTTTCTGACTCTGCCTACCATCTTGGCCTTGCAAAGACAGCATTCTTTATGTTCATCATTTGTGTTAGATGTGTTTCCCTTTTGCCTTTCAGTTTCAACAAATTCATCTTTGTTCTTATACTATGAAAAGAGACTAAAAGATGTATGATTGACCTCCATACTATTCTCTACTTCATATTCTCCCCACCCTCCCCCCGCCCCGTTTAGTTGTCTTCTAAACTCAATATGTCAATCTTTAATTTTCTTCCTCCTCCTGAGTAATACTTTTGTTGCCAGGACTTAAATCTTTCCTATCCCGTCTATTCATAACCAGACAGAAAATAAGTTTTTATTCAAGGTGAGGTGACCTGTGTTTCATCTTTGAGTATTTCAGGACTATATTTCAAGTATTTCCTCAGTCCAAATTCATTTTAGTTCTACATTAAACAGCCTTGTATTTTTCCCCATTTTGAAAATAAAAATAACCCCTAAATTCAATGTACTCACAGAACTTTGTTGATGAGAAATTCACCTTGTCACACCATTCTAGTTTTGTAAGGATGATTAACATAGGAATATGCCCGTGTAAACACCCTGAAAATACACTGTATTATGAGTGATACCTATTGCCAGTATTACACCACTGGTGAAGAGTTTCCTTGACATTTGCAATTGATCAGTAATTATTATAACCCTTCCTTCACATAGACAGGGTATATAAAACACAGTAGTGAAAACAGGTGAAGTTTGACAGACTCCATCTTCACAACCAGCTTCCCACAATAACAATTTTCCTATTATTAGAGAGGGGTTTGCTTTCTCCCTCACAAGGGCAGGGTGGCTCCAAGTCCCCAGCTGGTACAGCACACAGTTTACATTGTCACACCACTAATGTGCCGAGGCAGTAGCACGCTGTGGGTCTTATGTTGTAACTACATTCTTACTTTTTTTTTAGGCTACCTACCATGCAAAACCAAACACACAGAATTTCTCCAGTCTCAAGGATCTTCCAGAGAGGGATTCAGGTAACCAGCTGATGACTTGAGCCTCCAGCCCACAGTGCTCACTGAAGTAGAGGACAACACAGCCTCCCACAAGCAATCCCAGTCCTGAACCCACTCCTGGCCCTTTTCCTCCCGTTGCTTCATGAGCTGTTTGGGACATGGCCTCTGCTTCTGATGGCTATTGCCATATCCATATTGTCAAATCCAATGTGAGGGTCAGGAGAGAGCTTTCCATCACACCACTGCCCTCAAAAAACACCTTCTAAGGCCACTGCCAACACAACATGCAGCCTGTGTGTGCTCCTTTTCTTGCCTCTGCCTCTTTATGTCTCTACATGTTAGACAACACTGAGATCAGAAATGGCACTTTAGTCAGAAAATTATTACTTAAATTTTTGTGTAGGACTAAGAAGAAAGAAAATACAATTACACATACCAGACATACACATACACATGCCTCATCGCTAATTCAAGGCAAATATTTCATAGTCAGTTTCTTGGCATTTTATGTGAATATATATTAAGTCTAACCAGGCTTTATGCTGAATATGTCAACCATGTCATACATAAAGCTGTCCATCACAGTCTTTCAGGAGCAACAAAATGGTGAAACAAACACACTGGGGCTCCTGACTACCTTCAGGCACTGCTGAGTAATCTGTGGAGGCTCGTGACCAAAGTCATTTAGCTCTTCTATACCGACCTCAGACACGCAAGACTCCGTGTGCCCCCTCGGCATGAGCTGCTCCTGAGCAGCAGCACGGCCACCCTGACCCGTGGGCACTGTGGCCATACCTGCCCTACCCTGCCCCATCCTTCAGCACTCCACAACTGCTGGTGCTGCAAACACAGCACACTTCAACTCCTAAGAATGACACTGCTACCCCAGGTTGAGGCTAGACTGTGGTTCAGCTCTTCAGCTCTAATTATTTTTTTTCCGTGAAGAATCATCTTTCATGCTATACCACCAGGCAGGAAAGTTTAAGATTATGATAATTTTCTGTTATTCTTCTCTGGCCATGTCTGATACTTTCTTATCTGCATTTCTTTTGCTAAAGACATTTGCTGATCTTAAACCTGGCTTGAATGAATAGCAATTGTTCCCTTCTGGTTTTGAAGGTACTTTGTTTGTCTACCCCATTCACTGGCCTGAAATCAGCAAGGCCTCAGATGGCTGTTGCTATGGCAACTCTGTTCATTCAACACTGGCATATAATGAAGACAATGTGTTTTCCATTTAGATGAGTTTTAGAGCAAAAGAGAGAAGACTCCTGCTTAACAGTCCCCGAGAATGCCAGGGTAATATAATCAGGGTTTCTGTAGTACCAGTAAAACCACCATGTGCAACTAAAAGAGAGAAGGAAAGAAAGAAAGAAAGTTACGTTGCTATTTCACAATAATTACAGTGCTGGGCAAATTAATCAACAGTGTGACTGCATTTCTTTACTCTTTAAGACCTTCTCTACTGAGAATAATTTAGAAATAGATGTTTTGCTCATACTTTTTCCTAGCAGAGTGGCAATTTGGACACTACTGCCTTGCTAATGAGACACTGAAAACCTCCTCTCTCCCCCCACCCTTGCTTCCTTAATCAAAGGAGCACTTTGAAAGCACAAGATGTGTGGGTATGTGCTTGTTTTCAGAACAAGTTTTCATGAACACTGACAGGCAGAATTACTAATGCAACAACTTTCTCTGCCTCCTCTCCTCTGCCAGGTCCTGGCCACGCAGGCTACAGCAGAACAGAAACAAGGAACACAGCTATCAAAGAAATGGCTCTTTAAATACAGATACCATTCACTTTTCACATCTATGCCCCACATTTTTCTACCTATCTCAGTTATGTTAAAAACAGGTGTAATTAAGTGTGTGTTAGGAGAGAGGAAGAAGAAAGGGCTCCTGATGACAGGGAAGGGCTGCTGCTCTTGCCCTCTGGGGCTCGCAGTGCCCCATGTATCGTTACGGAAGAGGGTGTTTTAAAGAGATGCTTTCAAATATGAACATTTCAAAAAAAACATACCACAGAAACTTATTTACTCCTTTCATTAATGAAGTCCGGACATTTTCTCTCTCTCCCCCTTCTCCTTCCGTTTCTCTTGCTCTCTCCACAAGCCTTTTCTAACTTTTTATCTGGTTACCTCGTGGCCTTCACTCAGGAAAAGAAAATAGGGATTCTTAAGATCTCCAGCAATAACAACAAAGAAGAAAATGGAAACTAGTTCTTTTTCTATTTACAGTGGAAACATTGACTTGAAAAGATTTCTCTTTTCCACTGTTTTTGCAGAGCAGCAGGGAGCTAACACTTCCTGAAGGGAAAGCCAGTTTTCCATACTCAAATGAAGTCCAATGTTTTGAAATTCTTCAAACAGGAAACATTATGTTTTCAACTGACATGTTGTTCATCTAATCAGGTTATCTCCTCTTTATTTTACTCTAAGGAGGTGAGCGAGCTTGGAACTTAGTTCTTTTCTTTTAGGAATCACATTTATGTCGCTATTTTTTTAAATGGCAAAGTGAAAAAAACCCTAATATCAAGCCAGAGTAAAGATACAGGACCTACATTTCTCTACCTTCAAGATAGTAGCGTTTGAGATTTTTTCCTCATTGCTGAAGTTAAGATTTCCAGGAGTAAGGAAACAGCCCATTTTAATGCACAGGACACTCTCTTCACACATCAAAGGGTTGTGGCATCGAAGTCAAGAAAACCTGGGTGTTCTTGCTGATTTCAGCCTTTGCATAACAGCAGTCTGTGAAATCACACACACTCACTGCAACACACAAAGCACCCCAGAATTTCAAATATCTGTGCCACCAGATTGCTTAAAATTTCTGAAAACAAAACAATATTCTCCATATAGATACCCACAGTAAGATTTCTGAGACTTCTAATTTTCTCTCAAATAGAAGGTTTCCCCTTATATTACCCTTATATAAGGTGGAGCCAACTAATATTTCTCTGTTATCCAAGTGTGCTAGGCTTTGATGGGTTATAAAACTTGGTGACTACTCATACATTTTGTAACACTATCTAAGGAGGAGGATGATGTATGTCAAGATCTGTGTTTGTTCCTTTGCACTTCTACAGCTGAAGAAAGCAGTCATGTTTATGTCTGTCAGATCTTTTCTGGCTCTTCACTTGTGCTGACAGCTTACAGCCTTGCTTCAGTTCCTACAAAGCTCAAAACCTGCAGCTGCACTAGCTGGCATGCCCTTTCTCATTCCTTTCCTCCACCCCTTATCTCCCCCCTTTCACACCCCCATCATTATTTCTAGCTTGTTTTTGTCTCTATCAAAAGCATATTTTCACCAAGCCTGACCAGGCTCCATCGAGAGACCAGATTTTAAGGCATAACTACAAACATGCTGTACATGCACTCACGCTTTCCTCTTTTGATTTCAAACAACCAACCCCGAATTCTAAAGGCTGGCACTGATCTCACTTATTGCCAGCATACCAAAAAACAGCCATCATTTATGCAAGGAAGACAGCAATATAAATCGAGACAAGTCCAGGGTACTTGAATGCAGATTCATTGTCACTTCAGACCTTGAGACATAGCTCTTTGGCTCCTGTCAGCTGAGTCAAGATTCAAGGTTATGATTCCCCAGATGAAATAGACAAACCCATTCTGTAGTGTCAGCCCAACCAAAGGGTAGTTTTGCTTAAATCCAGTAACACCAGTTTCCTAGCAATACTCTAAGATATAACATCAGTTCTTACAGAAATCTCTGTATTTCCTACAAGATAAAAAAACACAACCAGCTTTTTAACAGGCACCAAGTCTGCATGAAGAACTGTATTGCAGATTTTGAAGAGTACCTGTACTGGCAAATGAAGTTACGTTGAAGCTTTTAAAGCATTAAACACCACGACAACATCCAGGTCAAACTTTTCGCTAAAAGATAAAATTGTTTCCTTTCCTCATCTCTCTTCTGTAGACAAAAGTACTGCAGAAACAGTGGTGAGTAGGGCAGAGCTGCAAAAGCCCCCAACACAAACCAAAAGAGCAGAGTGTGCAACTGCAGAGGGCTCAGAAAGGAAAATTTTGCTGGTTTTCCTAAATCCAAATGTCCTGGTTAACCCAAACAGACAAGACAGCAGCAGTAAGCACTACTGCCTCAGAAACAAAGGCAATTTCAACAAGATTCAGCAATGAATGCGCCCTGTACTTCTGTATCACTTGTCAGTGTTTGTACCACTGGGCGTCTCAAGGCTCTTGGCACACACCAGCACAGGAGGTGCTGCAGGGGCCTGACTGTAAATGTGAATAATCCCACAAGCATCAAGGGATTATTCTCCACGGTTCAGCCATCTCAGTCTTTGCACGCAAGGTGGGGGAGAGGATAGAGCGGCTCTGCAGCCTGCAATGCAGCGTGTACACATCCAGCCTCACAACGCAGGGATGACACCAGCCTCCAGCTAGGGCTGCGTTCCCTAATGCAGTTAGTTTAGGTGCTAGCTGCCCAAATGAATGCACACGTCCTTGTGTGCAGAGCACCCCTCCCTCTGGCAGCCAAGGACCCCGTGGTGTGCAGCACAGCTGCTGAACCAAAGTTAGCAGCTCAGGCTCCTGTGCCAGCCAGAGCTCCCTGTGCCGCGCTGTCAGCAGATGAGGGAAGGAGAAACAAATGCCAGTAACATCTTCTGGGCTCATTAGTTTATGACCTGCACAGGAAGGGGAATCACTGGAAGATGGGGCACGGTAGGGTAGCTGCTCTATGAGATATTTCAGATTCCTTACTCTTTTTACTCCTCCTAATTCATAAGCTTGTGCCTTTCTCTGCAGTGAACCTGCTTCTGTAAAAGGCCCAGCACTGTGGGTGCATGTACTGAGGGAGCAGGGAGGGGAAGCCTCGGTCCCAGGCTGGCAGTGGGACACCAAGAGACAGAAACACAATCTCAATGAGCACAAGATCCTTACAGGTCCTTACCGAGGTCCTTACAGCAGAGGCCAGCACAGAGTAAAACACAGGCAGATGGGCGGCTGCTTAGAAGGAAAAGTGGCAGTAATCACCTCAAAGATACACTAGGAATTCCTGGTGTAGAAGATACTAAAATTGGAAAAATCTTATTTCTTGAAACAAAAGGAAGTAATGTATTAGCTAATGTTTACTGCCCTCATTTCATCTACTTCTATGTCAATGTGATTTATGCATATCAGTTTAGGATCTTTCTCAAGGTAGTAGTAGTAGGTTTTTAATCTGCACTGAAACACTGCAAGTTATTGGAAAAGAAAACATTTCCTTTATATTTTAAACATTTTTCTTCCTTTTATCATCTAGGTATGCATACTATCTAGCAAACTGCAGTCAGGTCATAGGGGAGGTGCCTCCTAGTAATGTTATAAACAACTGGAAGAATTGTTTCAGCAAAACCAGTTTGAACAGGGGAAATAAATTTGTTCTTTTCACCAATGCACTGATAAATAGCAACAACGAGCAAGAACAGAAGCAACAGCAATTTGATGATTCAATGTTTACAAAACTGTGTAGTTTGAAAAAATTTCCAGGGAACTTTTAAATTCAGACAAAGAAAAATGTTTTAATTTAGAAAGTTTCAACTTTTCAAGTCATGTACAGGCTGTAAGCAAGCTGCTCAGCCCCTCAATGACTGGGCTCATTCTAACGTTTTGTTAGAATGAACTGCTGAATACAGAACACTGGCCTACTGAACATCCACTCAGAATAGAACATGTTCCAGTAAAATTCATTAGAAGCACTCTTTTTCCCATCATATGCATAAACACAGATGTCATTTTCACTCACACATTCTTCCTCATTTCAGGAACAATTACTGACCAAAATGAAAGCTGAGATTTTCACCCAAACAAAAATTTTCATCAAAATTATACAGATGCAGAAGTCAACAGGATCTAAGTCTACATTAGGTAATTAAGTAATTTAAATATTAAACATAAAGTTATTAATAGTCTACATTCTTGCTAACCGTAACATGTGAGTCACCACTATGAGAATTTTGAGCAAAAGAGAATTTTTTTGTAGAGAGCAGGATTTACTTCAGCAGCTCTATGTTACTCCTTTTGGGTTACAATACTGTGCACCAGCTCACAACTTCTGTCTAATAAAGATACTATAACATGAGCAAACATCATGGCTAAACTAAATCCTAATGTAAACTACTGTTAGAGGGGTATTACATTGTTTTCATTTGCTCTGTGAGTTGCAGACTTTAGGATAATAATATTGCTCGGTAATAGTGATAGCTTAATTTCATGTTGTAACACCCTAATGACTTTATTGTTTCACTCCCATTCCAATTCCAACAGCTATTACCATTTAAACACCTGTATTATCAAAGTGCTGTGGTTGAGTACCTTCCAGATAATTTACTTATGTTACAAAAGACTAATTCAAAGGAAGGCTGGATGTTTCTCTAACTGTTGCACTATTTATCTTTTAGCATTGGCAGAATCCATCAGGAAAGTACATGTTGATTAAAACCACCAGCCTACAGTTATACCTCATGTGCAGGATATATCTCTTTCAACATGATGATGAGGGGGAGAGAGACAAAAGAAATTTTACTGTAGGAAGAATTTCTACAAAATTTCCAGGGCAGCAAATTCTTATTACACACAATTAAGACATTCTTATTGCACACAGAAAACAACTGCACTCTGGTTAAAAAGGTAAAGTTATATTAGCTTTTAATTTCCATTTTCAAAGATATGCTTATGAAATATTTCAATTTATATTAATTTTTCCCACCACACACAATGACTACTGTGTGTTCTCTCTTGTGCTCCCCATTTGCCTACTCCAACCACCCTCTGCCCTGAATCTACATCATAAACATAAATTTCGGTATCTGTGAGTGTCCATATATAATAAAAGGAATCACTAACTTAACATAGAGGGGGAAAAAAAACCTATTAAATTTCTCTGCTTTTTCTGATAAATGCATGAACCATATGAAAGGACCAGGATGTTGGACGCAGTCCAAAGATCTGATTGGAGAAATTGCTTTCAAAAATACTATTTCTACTATTATATTAAAAACATAACATTGTAGTTTTAGAAAGAGAGCTTGTTTAATAAGGATTTTGCATTTCATTAGAACACTACAAAGATTCTTGAAGAAATTCTTATGCACTGCATTCATTACTTGAAGTGACCAGCACTTAAAGCAGGAAACTTCCTAAGGATGAAATAGCAAAGCATACTACCATGTTTAGTGAGACACAGAGTTAGCACAAACTCAGGCTCAAGAACTATTTTTTATTCCACATGCTGAAATCATTCATATCTTGATGTTAAATTTCTAAAGGGAGTAAGGGGAAGGAGCTTTGCTTAGGCTAAAAACCTCACTTACTTTCTAAAGGCAAAACAAAATTTCCTTGAAAATAAGGTTTTTGTGCAGAGGAAATCTAAAATACTTTAGGATCAGTTGATTCTGTTAAACCAGTGTTGTTCTTCCTCTGTCGCAAATTATTAACCTGTACTCCTCCACAGCAAAAAACCCTCCATCTCAGCATCCAGAGACTCCCACCAGTTGTGATCCCAGCCCAGAAGTAATCTGCTTAACACTCAGCTTTACCAACAACTGTACAAGGAGACAGCTGTTTTAAAAAAGGAAGTAAAAAAATAAAGCCAAATTTTAAAATCACTGATCTAGTTCACTATTACTTGCCCAAGGTCAGTTTGAATTATTTTCCAGCATGGCATCTACGAGGAAACTGACACATACTCAACAGTCCCCTAACAAAGGAAAAACAGAAACAAATTTCAGGGACGGCATCACATCCAATTTTGCAGCTTTCTGGTTCCCTCTGAGCCAACTCCAACTCCATATATCAAAGTGCATTTGGTAGCTGGTTGGCAGCATGGCCACTATGGACAACCAGGGGCTCAGCAGGCTTCCCCAGGGCAGGACGGTGGAATGATAAATGCCAGTACAGTCACCTCACTCACCTAAGAGGAAACTCATGGACACAACGCCTAAGTGTATCCATGAATTTTTGGCATTCAAAAACTGCAAGTGCCTAAAAACATCCCCATTTGAATATAAATCTAATTGTGAGGCTAAAACACCAAGGTACGAAAAACCTGATTTGTAAAATTACTTGATGGAAGTACACACAGTATTTCCCATCTCGCTTTTTGGAATAAACAGCAAGCAACACTACAGCACACACCTCCAGAGAATAAAGCCAGACTAAAACCTTGGGGTTTTGTCACTTTCACAGCACTTCAGCTCCTGCGTGGCTTCTTTCTCGGCTAGAGCCAGCTATTGCTGGAAGGGAGCCGACAGCTTCTCGTGCATCAAAGAGCAAAGCGAGTTACCTGAGCTCTCAGTAGTAGCCAGCCTGTGATAAAGGCAGTACTGAAGAAAAGGATGTTCTTATTTAAAAAGCAGCAAGGTAGAAAATTTGCCACATGCATACCAGCCAGGGAAGATTTTGGAATATATATTAGCAACAGCCAAAGGACAGTTCAGGGTAAGATTCAGTGGAGCCTGAGATGACAGACACTCAGACTGCAGTGGATGAATATGAGTACTAAAGCTCAGCCTGGCCTCTGCAGAGGGCCAGGACAGGGAGCACATGGCAGCTCAGCACAGGGCACAGCAAGGCTGCCAGCCAGCCCAGGAACCTCCCTGGCCTGGCTGTACCCCAGGGGAGGGAGTGCCCAGCCCTGGCACGGCCCCACGGCCAGGACCCCCCCCAGCACTGCCCCGAGCCTGGGCTGCACGTCCTTACCTCCTACTAACAGGAACCTTGTTTGGTGGCCACCAGGCATAACAGAGCTCAAATCTCACTCATGAAGTATTCCATGGCTTCTCACAGAGAATAATAACAGTATTTAGGAAATTCATTTCCCCCTTGATGTGCCCAGACTGTCACACAGATTAGTACCTTCAGTGAAATGTTGCAGTTAATACACTTTTCAGTCCAGCTCAGTTCCAATCTGATTCTTGGAAAATCACGTGGAGAGTTTTCAGCTGTAAGCACCATTTCTTGCACTGTGTTATTACTTAATTACTGTACAGGAGCTGGTTACAGACCTGATAAAGCACTGCAGTTCCTAATTCTCTTGACTTGTGTCTGGCCTTCAAGTGAAAAGCTAAATAAAGGAAACATTCTTGGTGGTATTTCCACAATGTTAACAGTATTGCACAACTTGAGGAAGAAAGCCATGATCTTGCATAACTATGCAACAACATGCAGTCAGCAACAGCATTCACTCATTACTGACTTACCCTCAGACTGATTTTACCAAGAGAATCATGTAACAATGAAGAAGTCTAAGACCTCTATTTGTCTAAGACTTAAATGAAGATCCAGTAGCTCAGCTAACTAAATTTTAAGATTTTTTTTTTTTGCTGCTAGATAAAATGTTTGTTTACCAGGAATCACAAAACTAAACAAAAAAGCATTAAACTTCTATAATGCTCCAAGTTTTTACTTAATCCTGAGGCAACAAATTAACTTAATTTCTCAGTGCCTGATAGTATTTCTGCAGGATATCAACTATTAACTTTACTGTTAGCTCAAAATCTTTATTAATATTGCCAGAAACCAGGGTGGTAGGGGGAGATTGACTTACTCTTATTTATTTCTCATTCCCGAAGAAAAAGAGGTGGTGATAAACTGCATGCCTGTTAGAACAACATGATTTAAAATCTTACAACAGAATAAAGCTCCTGTTGTACCACCTGGTTAATAAGCTGTCAGTTCATTCATTAAGAACTACAGAGATCTGATGGAATTTGGGTGAGTGGCTGACAGCCCATCATATTTCTAATTCTAAGGTACATCCTGTCATTCAGTAAAGTTTGAATAAAACAATTCCACGTGCCAGGTTTGCAAGTGAGCTATACAAAGAACAAAGGCAGTTGGGAGGAATCTTGTGAAGACCTAAAGATACCTGTAGAGTATCTAGAGAAACCTATAACCAGACACTGAATCAGAGTAATTTCCCCTGCTACACTCCCCAGTGCATTTTCTCCCATCCCTTCTCGGAATGGAATTCTGAAGGAATGGAATTTCTGAAGAACATTTACAGAAGGTAATGACTGTTGGAGGGAGGAAGGGTAGGAGTTTTTCATTTCCAAGGCTAAATGAATGAAGTTGACCATAGCATAGCATCTGACCATAGCATAGCATCTGCAACTGTTCTCAGAGTGAGAAGGGGGTTTGGACTAGCAGCAGAATAAAAACAAGTCTCAGCTTAAGCCTAAGAAAAAATGGTAGGGACAAATGGAAAGGAAAAAACCTTAGGAGCTGTGATTCCTAGCTGTCCAAACTGCCATTTGGGAAAAGGACTGCCTCCCTTACAAGAACTGAAAGTGATGTAAAATTTAGTAGCCTTATTGGATGTTTTACTACATCCTCACCAGGATCTTCATTAAAATCCTACTTAAGATTAAGTCAGTGGCTGGTTGCAATAGTAAAGTGGCACCCCTGGGATGTTGCCCAATGTGATTAAGAAGCACACAGAACAGTGCCACAAATTGTTGCTTTTCCAACTCGGATATCCCAGTGGTTTTGTTTTCAAGGAAACATCAAGAAACCTTTCAATTAAAAATACACCAGTGGTTAGGAAATATCTTCTACTAGAAGAGAAAAGGTGTGCAGCACTAGCCTGTGGGACTGGCACTAACACAAGCAGCTCTTGTGCTGTGACAAAAATCATCAGAACCAACAACCTGATAGGTGCAATCAGGGGAACCAGCTCTGTTTCAGAATATTTCAAGTGCAACTAACATTTTTTGAAATACAAAAACGCACAATATAGGCTTCCTTATATTACACAATGCTGGAAGACCACACATGAATAATGTTCGGATTTATATGTAAAAGATCCATCTGCTGCTGAAGTCTTTACAGGCCTCAGCTTTATTTTCAAGATTGTCAACTGGCAGAAGAAAAACAGTTTTACCTCTTGTTGGTAGGACAAACAGTAAGTCACAGAAAGTTCCACTTATTCCCTCCACATGGGAGAGTCTCACTGAGCCAAAACCGAACATAACATATCCTGGTCAGAACAGGCCAATCAACCACAAAAATACCTACCTCTAACTCTTGTCATAAAAGAGAGTTTTGCCAAGATTCTCTGACTTACGAGTCTCTAAAACCTGGAGTTTTGAAAATGGATTAATCCCTATGTCATGACTAGTTCTTTTTTGGTTACATGACCTACATTACAGCTCCCAGTCAGGACTACTATATATAATTAGATTCACAAAATAACTCCACAAAATAACATCATACTTAAGTTAAACACGTGTTCATGTTCTTTGCTAAGCTCTGGTCTTAACAGTGACATAAAAGTAAATATTTTTATAGCTCAAAAATCTCAAAACCTTTACCAGCTCTTTTAATCCCTACTGTTTTAGGCACTATTATTTAAATGCATAATTTTTTAAAATAAAAACAGAGCATACTGATTTCGCTGTTAATATAAAAATATGAGCATGTTTCCATTTTCGTAACTGTAGGTAATGCACAAGGGACCAGAACTTGCACACATTTTATCACAGTATTATACAACAGCATTTTCCAAAATTGCCGTTTATTGTCTCCCTTAAAACCAGAACAAATGCTGACAGAACAAAAGGGAAGATACACCTGTTCTCCCTGTGTTGTAATGTTTTGGGGGATTGCCTGTTTTCAAATGCAAACTGCACAGAAGAACAACCTAATTTGCAGAAACATACAACTTCTTAAGGGTTTGAGTTTAAATATAAACAAAAAGTGACTGTAAAACCTGACATAACAGAACATTTCTTTTGGTAAGTTACTAGCAAAACTTTTACTAAAAATTGCTCATCAATTACAAGTTGTGCCAAAGCAAACAAGCCTGCCAGTCTTTGAAACCCCTCAGAGGAAAAGCATGGTAAGGGATGACATTCCTGGGAGTTCCTGTTTTCCTCCTGCCTGCTGGGAACTGCAGCACCCCTGTATGGACAGCCCTTTCACAGCAAGGTCTTGTCAAACAATGCTGATGTTTCCAGAATGGTTAAAAAAGTCCTATGGGACCCTAAACCGAATGGCTTTACCTCTAACCTCATGAAGACAAAAAAGCACAAAAAAGGCACAAAAAAGACAAAAAAGCACAAAAAATAAACTCATCAGAGGCATCAAGCCTTCATGGAAATTCCACACAGAGTGGTTCCTGCTTGCATGCAGCTCCTTGCTGGATCCAGACCCAGGATTAATGAGTTGCACTGGCTTTCATGATGAAATGAAAATTTCTTTACAGAATGCTAGTTAAACATGAAATGTTTTTAAATACTATGGCTCTCTGCCTTGGACACTGAAAACGTCACAGGTCCAATAATTATTAGCATTGGGACTTGCTAAGTCAGTAATTAAAATACGCCGGGTCTCGGTCAGGACTGCCCTACCACTGCATCTCCTCACAGCTCAAGCTACAGTGCAGGTAGTACATGAATATTTTTGTTTACAGAATGAGAATGGTGATGCACATAAAGCTAATGAACAAAACTGTAAGATGACAGCATTCTGCATCATTTAAGAGACAGCAATTTCAAAGCAAAGCAATTTTTTGTAAACTTTTTTTTAATAGAAAATTTGGAAGACATGGATTTTCCAGTTAATTTGAGATGTAAACTCAGATTGCCTGAAAAATCCTATTTCTCATGCATTTCTCAATTCCAAAATGAGGAAATTTCCAAAGTCTTAAACTTAGTGTATTCCACTGTAAATGCAGGATGACAACACGTATGAGAAAATCCAAAACGTATTTTAAACATGTTATCATTCTTTACAATGTTGAAGTTCTAATGGGGTTAAATGTTAAAAGAAATGCTTCTTCAAATAAGAGAGTAGAATACTGTTTAGAATGCTTAATACGTCTGCCATTGCCTAGGTAGCTTGTCACCCAGTCTTCTCTTCCTAAATCATAACTCCAGCGCTGCAGATTTATTGAAAAATATAAATGGGGAGGAGGAGTAAGTCAGGGTGTAAGAAACCAAAATCATATTTCAACTTTCAAAATGCTTTTAAATATATTATGCTTTATCTATCACAGCAAGTTCTCCTTTTTCAAAACCTGAATTGTGCATCTTTTTAAGGGCAGCACTACTTGCCACTAGCACTGCACAAACCTCCAGACTTCCAGAAATTTTGGGCCAGCTTCAAGAAGTTGACACACTTACCAGCATCTCTTTGGTCCAGAAATCCTGGGAAAGTTTCAATTCATCCCTATTTCAAAATGGTCACAAATATTTCAAGAATAGCCTTTGCTGTGGTATTTCTCTTTCCTCTTCCAAAAAAACCCTAACATCACTTCAGAGGCATGTGACAATGCTGTAAAATGCCTCTTGTGCCTTCCTTAACCACCTAAAAAGGATCAAAGTTTTGAGTAAAGGTTTGCTTTTTGAAGCAGGATACACAACAGTAACTCATGACAAGCATTATGAATGCTCTCTCAAAGTTCACCTCCTTTTACAACCCAAATGAGAACATCTAAATGTCGTCTTCTCGGAGTCACAAAATCTTATTGCACTTGCACCTCTTACAGAAAAGGTCAGAATCTCACACACTATGGTATCTCATTCACAAAAAAGATGTATCTTTTTCCATATTTCCCTCATAGAAGTTACTGGAGCCAACAGCTGACTTGTGCCTTTAACCTTCTGATAACCTCACAACAATGACACTGCCCTGCAAGGAACTGAGCCTTGCTCTACATCAATTCCAGCAAGAAGCAGGTTTTACACAAGGATGCATTATCTCCCCAAGACTGGAAAAGATTTATATAATAAAACTTTGATAAAAATCAGCTTTTTAGAGCAGTTACAGGATAAACTCAAAGGTCTAAGTGAGGTAACAAATAGAATCACGTTTGATACAACACCTACCAAGGCCAAAAAACATCACTATCATGACTAATTTCAGTGGATGCATGTTCCCATGCTTGGCCTCAAGACCCTTTGTATTTGAGAAATTAGGGGATAACCTAAACTTTTTCTGACCTCCTAAAAAGCCGGCAATAATGCAAGAACTCTATTTTCCAGAGATGAAATTTCAACCAAAAAAAGCTGCCTTAAAAAAAAGAAAAACAAAAGAAACCCCCAACCAACCAAAAACAACACAGAGGCTTTTGCTGCCAGTTACTCACAGTACTATTTTTTCCCTTAACTGCCCACAAAAACTTCATGTCAGACTGTAATTGTTTCAGCTTTTGCTGAAATATGTTCCCACTGAAAACCATCACTGCATCATCATTTGAGGCTTAGCATAAGAGGTCTCACAGACAGACCACTACCACAAAGTCCATGCTGCCAGCAGCCCTGCTTCTGGTTTACCTTCATACGTCAAGCTATCATTGACAGCAGGTCAGCAGCTGCTTGGTGAGCAGCTCTGCCAACCCCACTGGAGCAGAGCAAGCTTCCCAGAAAGGGAGCAGGAGCTGGAGGTGAAAGCAGCTCGGGCATCCCGAGACAAGGCAGCTCCTCGTGAATCACAGCCATTAGTCACGCTTCCAGCAGCGCCATGCCGGGACAGCTGCGCGCTAACTGCTACAAGGGTGCTCGCTAAAGCCCCCGGCTCCTTTTGTCTTCAGATCCCCCAGTGCTCCCATGCCAGCCTGCTTTTGAAAATTACACTTACTGCTTCCACAAAAGCCTTGGCTTTTGGAAGAATAAGGTGTGTGCTGTCTAAGCAACATTTGGGGCCTTTCCAAACAACTGATGGTAGCTGAAAAGTCAGTGTAGTTGCAATACGGCATATCCACACTAATGCAGAAAACCCACGATGGTTTTGTTCCATGACAACAAACACATTTTAAACCTCCCTGTATTCCAGTGACGTTGTAAGCTAATGACAAACCTTTTATTTATAAACATATACCACCCCCCAAGCTTAAATTCTAGAAAGACAAGCATCAAAGTACTGCTCTCTTTTAGACAGTGGGACTAAATGGCTTCCCTGAAGTCCCACAGCTATCCAAGAAGTATTTTGTCTGTGCCTTAAGCACGAAGAACCCATCCCCAATGTGACACCACAGGACATCCAGCTTTGCTGCACCCCATCCTCAGTGTGACACCACAGGACATCCTGCTTTGTTGGCTTCAGCAACTCCATCAGCAGTCCTCTCTGTCCAAGAACTGCTCCACCACTTGCTCTAATCTAGTGCTGGGAAAGTGGAAAATCTCAAAACTGTTTGTAAGCCAATTAGCATCTTGCTAGCAGCACCTTCGTATTTAATTCTATTTAGGACGTAATTATCAGCAAAGACCTCAGTCAATACCCTCTCTGCTATTAGCAAAGACACACCCAAGGAGCAAACAGGAACACCACAGGAATATTATCCAGAGTAAGTTGAACCACACGCACATTATATTGTATTCATGTCAGGTATTTTCTCTTTGTACCGTCTTCATTTTTTACTTTTTAAATTACTACATCACATGACATCTTTTAAAAGCTACAACAAATTAAACAGCTTGACAGAAATATTATTGGAGAGGAGACTCTTGGCTGTATGCAGGAGCACAGATTAAACTTACATATTTATCCTTTCTGACATTATAAAACAATTAAAAAGCAATCTTTCTTGTGTTACTTTGAATGAAAGTGTTACTTTATAATTAAAGAGTCAAGTTCTAGAATTAAGTGACTATCACCTGTAAATTTTAATTTCTCTCCCTTTCAAAAATTTGGTAGTGTGTTAGTAGCAAAATACTTGAAAAATAGATTCGCTGTGTCCTGAACGGCATAGAAGAAAAAAACCTCAAAAACAACCCAAAAGCAAACTTAGAAAAAAAATATTTGCTCCTCTACATTGCAACCGGAAGCACACAAGGTTTTCCTCCCCCTGACATGCAAATCCATGACATTTTAACTATTGAACCCCGCAAAAGACAGAGCTGAATTCCCACTACTCAGCCGCCCTGCTCATCCAAGGCAGTGCAGGGAAGGAGCCCCTTGGGACGCGCAGCATTACACGCGGAGCTTTCCTGCCACGCCGACCAGCAGCTTCTCCGCACGGCAGCATCCGCCAGTGCCCGCGCTGCAGGTCACTGAACTGGAAGGGACAGCCTCCCATGTGAGCCAGCCTGAAGGGCAGCAGAGCAAAATGAGAGCTGAACTGGAACTAGAGTTTCATCACATGGAATGAGGCAGCTACCTTCCCTCAGCAGCGTGAGCCGTGCTCGTTAGCGTGTCCAGGGGTTAACAGTTATCACATTGATCGGCCGCTTCTGAGTGACAAGCCTTCCCCCAAGGAAACGGATTGCCACCGCAATTAAAATACACAGTTTATACAGAAACGCCACAGAAAGCACTCTAATTAAAAGAAAATACTGCAAATATTCACGTGTTAGATTTTTTGCAGTTTGGAATGCAATTGCGAAGCTTTTCAAGGACAGCACAGTCACTCACGACATTTATTTAGTTGAAGAAATAGCAAATTTCATGTTAGAAGGTTTAATTTCATGTTAGAAGGTTTTTGCTGCGTGGAAGGCAACACAGTGAATGAACTTTTTTTGTAGATGAGTGGGCACCAGAGCAAGCTTAAAAGGAAATTCCCATCTCCATCGATGGCTAGTGTTCCAGAAAAAAACCTTTTATCCTTATTTCTAATACTTGTTTTACAATAATATCTAAAAGACCTTCTGCCAGATACAAAAGCAAACTGCGACAAGCATTCTCCCAGCAGAGATTTATAATCTAATAACAGGATATGGCATAGGTGCAGAGACTTGTCCAAGGTCACATAGTAGATACACACCACAAATAAGAACGTCAATGCTTCCTGACACTCTCTCTAGCCTTTTGCCGTCTAATTCACATTGCCTTTCTACACCTTTTATGACAAACAAGCAAACAACCTATCTAGGGTGGCAGGAAGGAGATGTGTGTGATCCTTCAGATGAGTACGAGCCTATTTTGCTGATTAAATAAAAGGTTTCCACTTATCCTTCAACTGAATAGTTGCAGGTACAGTCTTTATTTCCCTTCACCAGAAAATCATTACAAGTCACATAAATAAATTTATCTACAAAAGTACACAAAAATACTTTTATTTAAAGATTGGGTCTTAAAAAATGGAAAAAATGCTAATTTTCAACAGATACTTTTTAAGAAGAAGCATTAAAAACATAAGCTTAACTACCTTCCTTCCCCTGCCTGCCTTTGTTTACCATGTAAATTGCCACCCACACACTTTCCCATATAGAGCACAGTGGGGTACTATTCACCAACACAGAGCTTCAGCAAATGCAGCTCCTGTCCCCAGCTCCTGTCCTCTGTGCCTGGAGTTCACTCTTTAAGTCACATAAATTTATCAGGGGGTAACAGGAAAAAGAGGCCTGATAAGAGTCACTGAGCTAATGTGACTTACACCTAATGGACCTGAGGGTGGGGGAATGGAGGGAGACGCAGAGCACAAAACACATGGAGAACACATCACCTCAGGAAAAGTAATTTTAAAACCATTAATTTACATTTACTGGGGTTCCTTCATGACACACAACCAATGTGTTGTACTGTCATACTGTACCATGCATCCAAAAATGTGCCAAATCAAGAAAACAAAAAGTAACCCAAAAATCCAGAACTATGTAAGTTTAAACTTCAAAAAACCAAAAATTTTTAAGAAATATTAGAGGGATGTCTTTTAGAATATTACTTTCTTCCTTTCAAAGGAAATACTCTTTTTATTCCTTTCCTTAACAAATGCTCAGCCTCAAAATCCATTTATGAGGTTGCTTTTGTGCAACCTCAAAATCCATTTATGAAGTGCTGTCCTACCACTGTACATTCAGTGAAGGCACACGATGTTTCTCCGATAAGTATCAGCATTCGTATTTTTATGCATTCAAAACAACCCCCATCTGTGTGCCTGCAAGCTGGAGGTTTGTCATATGGGAAAAGAGCTCCAGGAGCAGCTCACTGCTCTCCACTTCCTGCAGGAGGGAGGAGAAGTAGGGAAACCTTCCTATGCCTCAGTCTTCCTTTGGGTAAAGTATTAGCAACCTCCAGAGAATAGAAATAAGACCTCTACACTGCTGTATACCACAGACTGCAAAGGAAAAAGCCAGAAACACACGCATGAGATTTGCACAGGCAAAAGTATTTTATTCCAAGTTCTCAATGCAATACTACTGCAGGGGTAGGCAGGTGCTAAAAAAGCAAAACCCACAGGGAAAGAGCAGAGAGAAACAGAACCAAAACATTCTAGCATCTCCATCTGCAATATATCTCCTTTTAGAGGTCCACGTGGACACACATGCACAATCAAAACCTCTACTTTCCATCAGAAGACAAAATGCACATTGGACAAACACACATGTAGCACTCCGTGCACCCATTTACTAAAGCCATGTTCTTACATTTACAGAGGAAGAAAAAAATCCAACCCTGATTTAAAACACACAAAAACTTAATGCAAAGTGTTATGAGGATTTTCAAGTATCATTTTTCCAGTTACATCAGTAATAACTTTTATAATTTTGAATTTCCATGATGGGGGTATCCCTTGCAGGTTTCAATTAGTAGTCTTTACTGTCTGAAAGTCTTTACTTTAATCTAATTTTTTTTCCCCTGCAGTGAAATGTTTTGCCATTAAGCAAAATGGAAGATTAGGAATAATGACAATTAATGGAGCAAATGTTTGTATAATGAAATCATGCTTGTATCAGCAGGCAAAGAGAGGGACTCGGGATAGCCTTTCTCCACTCCTGATTTTACACTGTGCAGCTTCAGATATTATAGGAAAACAATTTAGAGCAAAAGATTATCCTCTGGCTCCTGATCTGGCATTGTGTTTACTAAGGACACACAGAAGTGACATTATCCCAAGTGACATGTTAGGCAAGCTTAAAACTTACATTTTGTTTTTCACTCCCTCCTTCTTTTTCACTCTCTTGAAAAGGTTTTAGGGAACCTGGATTTTTAAGACTACCAAGGAATTTGGTGGCTAAGGAATTTAGAAATTAAGTTGCCCACTGTCTAGACACCATATTTTTTTTCAGGGAGACTGCACTGTGCTTTTAGGTCTCTTTTCTGAAAAATCATCTTTTAACATCTATTTCTGACTATTCTTGTCTCAAAATGCTTTATTCTAAGAACCAGAATGGATATACAGATGAGACTATGGGCTTCCCACCCACGGCCAAGCTTTCATGGACAAGATACAACAGTAACAGCCACCTTCCCACTTCCATGTAAAGAGTTAGATAGGAGGTACCCAGTGAGAATGCAGCTACTGAAAAATTTCAGAGTACTCCCTCAAAACTCCACTCTTCAACTATTCCCAGGTTAGCTTTGCCCCAAAAGTCGCAGCCCCTGCATATGGTGTCTATGCAGGAGGCTGCAGAGACTGCTCAAATCCCCACAGGGGCAGAAATGAGGAAAGGTTGGTTCTCACTGACACTTTAATGCTGTTCTTTGCATTAAGAAACAGGCCTTGCAGAATGTAAATATCAGTATTTAGTACAGGTCTTTTTTGTTGTGCCAAGGTAACAATCTCTGTATGAAAGAAGCTGTGCTCAGGACCTCAAATGTTAAAATAAAGATATTAATTTTGAAGGGAAGGCAAAGTCAATAAAAAGTAAATTCAATCATCTTCAAAAGACTTCAGTGCATAGCTCAGAAAACACTGGCAGAAGACAGATGCCTTTACCACAACAGGAGGACAAATGAAAATACATATTGGAAAGGAGAACTTGCTTCCTTGGAAACTTTACTGGGAGTTTTAGAGGCCTTTGTTGCCATCTAGTCACAGAAGTTAGCAAGCTTCAATCCAGCTTGCTACCACTTCAGTTTTGAAACATACTCTAGCAGTCTTTCTTTAAAGGTTAAGAACAAACAATTTTCATTAGGTAATTTCGGACACTTTGACAAGACTAGTAATGTGCAATATTGTGAAGTCTGGCTAAAGTAGTATTTCCAACAGTTTTGCTGTTTTTTACCTGTGAAAAGCCTCTGTCATTTAATTTTTATCCTCTCCCTGAAAGTGAGCAGGTAGCCACCCAAAACACTGCAACTGACACAAAGTGTGTGCATTTCACTAAATTTTACTTCTTTGCCCAATTGATACTACTGAACACTGCTTTTATGTAAATATTTGAGCATACCATGTTTATTAAAAAAATATATATAACCAGGAAGGACTTCAGAGAAACAAATTGCTCTTCCATTCTCTTAATTCCCAAGTGCCTGAATAATGGCTCAACTATATAATTTCTTCTTACTCTCTTTTCCCAGGAGGTGGGAGGCATGGTATACACTCAGGGCTGTATTTTTAACATGCTAAAAAACTCCAACAAATTTAAGATACTATGTGCACACACATGCATGAAGTATGCTTTTTTTATTCCTTCAACTATTTTAATTGGTTTTCTTTGGCATCCCAAAGACACATCTAGATTTAGTTTACTTCTGCCAACATGTCTGTACAACATATCTATTCAAAGGAGTGTGTCTTGCGAGATTAGGGGCTGCTTATGCTTTTACTTAAAACTGCTGACATTAGTATCATGTAAGATGTACAGAAGTCAGGACTGGCAATTCTGGGGATAGGTACTAGGTTACACTGTAATTTATTGGCAGAGTCAGGGTGTCCACAAAGGTAAGGTTTAAATCTATCTGCTCTCTCCCAAATTCTGACAAATCAACTGCAAAACTGACTTGTGATAAAATTCTCTCAGGTATACACACAACAGTTTTTCTTTGGTCAATCATTTGTGCCACAACAACATGAATTCTTTTTATGCATGGTGTGTTACAGTTCAAGTCTTCTGAACAACCCACTGAGTTAAACTATTCAGTTCAAATAAGCTCTTTCACAAATTTTGGCCATGTTATCGCTGGTTCTTCTTGAATGCTCCAACTAAAAGATCCATCATTTGTAAACTCACACTGAAGAGGTTACAAATCCGTTTCTAATGGAAATTTGGGGGCTGCTTACCTTTTCTATGGTCCATTTCCTTACTCAAGGTGTATGACTGGACACAAAACAAGCACTTAACTATTCCTACTCCAACTATGCTGCTGGCAGAGAAAGAACACTGCCTATTCTTCTTTAATTCCCCTTAGCTCTCCTTTAGGAAAAACCTGATAACCAAAAATATGTCTCAATGCACAATTTCAGGAAAACCTCTTAGGCTAGAATCTGTGGGACTCCCTCAGTCATTAATGCTGTAACAAAGAAGCACTGCTTATCCACGTACTTCAGAAAGTATCATGACCCTAAGCCCGATTTTATACTCTGATTTAGTTATATTTTTGCATTACTCAACAGCTTTTACCTAGCCAGAGCACACTCTCAAGCACACATACACAACAATGTGTTCCTAATTACTCTGTTGGTGGGAAAGTCTGTCAGGGTTCTTACCTGTTATTTTTAGCCACTTCCAAGTTCTTTTTGTCCAAGCGCGAACCAGGGCGCATTTATTTCTATTAATCAATCAATGATGGCAGTGGTGGTGCACTCTAGTTTTTCATTCTGACTGCAAAGCAAAATTAAAAGCTATATTTTGCAAATTTACGCATTATAGATTGTAGCGGCAGCTGGTGGACTGCTGCTGAGACAGACCGTCTTTTCCCCTTCCAGTCCCCTGTGACTGAGATGGAAGAATTACAGGACAGCACTAGCAGCTGCTGCTGCCCCAGAAGCAGCAAGCCAAGGTCTCTGGAAAAATAATTGGGGAGGCGGGGGAAGGGAAGAAGGGGGACAAAGAAGTTGGGGAGGGAAAGGCATTGCCAAGGCTGGCGGCACAAACAGCACACTGCACCTTGCCTTCAAAAGAAACAATTGAGCTGGTTTGGGCTTCCTTCAGTAGGCACAAGACTCTTAAACCATTATGAGACTTGAAAACACTACCAGTTTTTGATAAGGACTTTTACAGAATTAAGAAAGAGTGAGAAAAGGCAATATTCCTTCCAGTCCGATGCTTGCAGCAGTTTGCTCTCGGATTCTCTAAAAATAAAGCACAGTACAATGAGGAACACCCTTCCTTGCAGCTTCCCAACAGAGTCATTCCAAGGAGCACTCGACATTAGCACAGGCACAGTCTACAAGTCAATTCATGCCCTGTCTCCTGTAAAACAGGGGTAACCAAATCCTTTCTCACACACACATAGTCATGAAGATAAATGATTAATGACTCCAAGACATCATCAGTGTGAAAACACTAACAATCACTCATTTTTAGACAGATTTGAAAGCTGAACTAGTGGGAATTATGGTCATTAAAAAAAAAAAAACAACCTTCTAAGTGCAAAGATCAGCTTGCTTATGTATTTGGTCACCTAAGCAGGGTCTCAGTGCAAGAAAGCAATGCCCATCTATGCTACTCAGCACACTAAATAAAAAGCTCATCTCAACAGGGCTGACAAACACAAATACACTGACTGACCAAACCACATCCACCCACAACTCAAAACCTGAAGCTGACCCCAAAGCTTTCATGTTTCCCAGTGGATCTCCTGGGTTCAGGCTGACCTCTGGGCTCCCACTGAGTGGGACAGCAACACGCCTCACTCCCTGTGAATGAAGAGCACCCCTTACAACAGTGACTAAACAGAAGAGACCTGTGAATGCTCATTTTCAAGGGAGATAACATGTTACACACAAACCACACATGGGTCAGGCGTGTGTTTCTCACTGTTCCTTCTATGAAGGGACTTCAATGCAAGATACTACTTGGTCCAGTGGACACTGCTTCATTTTCACAGCAGCATCACAGACTTCAAGATTAGCCATGAAAGAGATTATTTGAAGAAAACATTCAGCTATTCCCAAAAAAAAAAAAAAAAAGAAACAAACATCACTGCCACCACAACAGATGTAGCTTTCTGTGACTTGCTTAGAAAGACTGATTCAAAAGACATACATTCCTAGTTTAATTCCTGCATGGGAGAATATGCTTAATTTTAAATATATAGCTTATCTTTTAATTGGAGAACCTCTTTTCATCCAGTATATTTGGTTATTAAAACAAAGAGAAAAAAAAAAAAAAAACAGGAGAAAAGAAAATATCGAAACTTTTTCGAATTGATCTCATACACACAAGCCAAGAAATACTTAAGGTCAGAAGAAAGTACTGGTGGCTAAAACAGTTTGCATTGGTTTTGTTGTGTGTCAGAACCCCTCTCAAGATAAGCCAAGAACACTGTATACAAAACCAGCATCATTATAAGCAGACATAGCCTTCTCTCAATGTTCGTATTTCACATTCATTTTGGGAAGCTAAGCTAGTGATTGCTATCTGAAGAAACAGCTTTTGATATAGCATCAATTTCCTGAAGAACATATCAGTTTATTGAGTGGGGGTTTTCAGACTCTTATCTCATTCAATAGTATTATGCCTTACTTTTTTTAAATTTTTTTTTTAAACTATAGTTAAATATTGAGATGCTGGTAGAAAACACTTCCTCAAAATCTAACTACAGGTATCAGCTGCTAAGATTATCAGGGACTCAATCTGTTTAGAAATTTTTGAATAAAATTAAATAAATCCTTCCTCCTTGGCATATTAGATCCTACATTGTTTCTAAACCCAGAGTATTTAGTCAAAGTAATTGTGCACAAGTCTCAGATTAAATCCACCACCATATGAATTTTTAATGCATATAGGAAAGAAGTTTCAGCAACATTAACCCATTTCTGCTGCTACAAATGCTTCAGAAATCATGACTTCTAGGTGTTACAGTGATGATAAAGATTAGAACAAACATCCAGCTTTTATGTCAATTTATAGCTGTGTGAGTAAACAGCTGAGGACACGAAGGGTTAAATTACACAAAAGCCTTCACTGTCTTCCCAGCAGTCTTAACCAGTTAAGGAACAGGGCAGGTTTTTTTCTCCATAATTGATGAGGAAGGATTTATAGAATGACTTAGAATATTGCCACAAGAAAACCAAAGCATGTGGCCTCAGAAGTCCCAGCATCACACACATGGAAATGCAGGATCAGTAGAGACCAATAAATGGGGTACAGTGACAACCTGCACCTGAAGCAGCCCATTTCTGGTAGTGATATCATGTGTCTCTATACTGAAAATATTAGCTATGGCAGGCCTCTTCCTCAGCAGCAGTTCTCTCAATGACATCTCAGACACTCAAATGTTATCTGAAGTTACTCATCTCAGTGACTATACTGTCTCTTTCTCCTCCCTCCTTTTTGACCCAAAGCTATTTTTGAACTTGACCTTCTTTCAGTCTCTCCAGTAAGAGAAAAGCCTTTGATTTTTCTCGCGTTTGGGATCATGATGGAGAGGTAGGCACTATCCACTGTTCTTTGTGTAAGAATGCTTTTTGCTCTCCTTACACCATCTCTTTGTCTCTCATTTATTTACCCACAATCCACTTGCTTCATTTATTTAACAGATCACCATGCCTGTATCTTTCTTCCCCTCTTGGCTGCGAGGCCTCACAACACAAAAACTTAAGAAAACCATCTACTTCATGAAAATTAATTCAAGCAGATATTTCTCCTTTGCAGTGAGTTACCTTGGTGTAATTTGTTTTAGGCCTACTAAATATAACCACGTATGGAAGTATTTAAGGTATTCTGTCATTCACTTCACTTTTCAGGACTGAGAAGTCTGAAGTTTAAGAACATAAGAAGTTTGTTTTGAAGGCAGCATAGCCTTACCACAAACACATCTTCATAAGACACTTGAAATCACAGACTTGTGCCCGTACTTCACGTTTCATAAACATACAGCTTCTACACTTGGACAATTACTTCGCATTTCATGCAAAGGGCATTAGAAATACGATACCTGGGCTCACACATTTAGCCTGAAGCTTCAGGCTTATACTGTACTTTGTGTGTGTATATGTGTGAATGCACACTGTCCAAAAAAGAATCAACTGCAAGCTTACAAAAGGAATAAAGAAGACATATTGCAAAGTACAGCCTCTCCATCAGAGAGCATTATAGCTACAAATATACTGGCAGGTTGTATAGCGTATTCACGTTACAAGTAGTAAACTGGGTTTGCATGTATTCATATCCAAAATAATAAATTTACCAGCTACAGAAAATAAAGGCAAAACTTGTCCAAGAATGCTGGATGTTATTACGGGTATATTCTTATACCACTATCAAAACTGAATCCACTCCATTAAACTCTTTGCAGAAGTCAAGGCACATTTTGGCAACAAAATGAGCAAATACAGTTGATCACCTGGTTTCACGTATAAACTCAAAACGTCAAAGAATCAGGTGGTTATTACTCAAAATCTTTAATAAGACATAATTCGAGATTAATATCTACAGTCCTGCACCATGCTGTGGATGAAGGGAATAAACATTGAAATGAAACTCCACCACAAACCCTATTTCTAAAACACCTTCAATTCAGTATTAAGTTTCATTCTACAAAGAATGAAAGGAAAAGTGAACCTGATATCAGTCCAACTTTATATGAACTTTGACAACACTTAAAAATAAACTTTGACAATGGCTATTAAAAGGAAAGTTCTATTTTCATCAGACCTATTATTGAGGTTCCCTACTGAGGAACATAATAAGTTGCTGGCTGATTACTTCATTGTGTAATTATTCAGAACTTATCATAAACACATCATCTCATAAGATAGTGTGGCTTGTCCTACAATCTTCCTATTTTCATGACCAGTCCTTACAAGAAGCTAGAGGCACAGGTTGGTTTAGCAAGTTTCTGGATCAAAACAGTATCTGGCAATGCTTCAAACTGATAGCAACCAATCAAAGTTACAACAGATTCAATGGCCAAGGACAGTGAAGCCTATCCTCCAGATGTTTGCCTTCAGTGAGACCAAAAGAAAACAGGCTTTAGCTGTGTACCACCAGTGAGAGCAGCAGGATTATTTCAGTTGAGAAAAGCAGATGTTGAATTACCTAAAACTTTATGCATTTGATAAACAACAAAGATCTCTCCTGTTCTGAACGTTATGGTATTGCTCACTGCTGCACCATGATAACTAGTACATGTCCCTTACTTAGGAAAGGAAGTCCCAGAAAATGTCCATGTTAATTAATTTAACTAAATAGCTGGAATAAAGTTCTCCTCAAAAGCTTATAGCCTTATGGCTTCACACATACTTCCTCAAGACCAAAACGTACTTGCTGTGTGTGGCACACTAAAAGGAAAAATGTGACTGAAATCTATTTTTATCTAAAAGCTCCTGGAGAGCTAGTATGCAGATGTACATTTCTTGTACTTGCATATGTAATCAATATTTTACATTTTCTATTTTTACTGTAAAATGACAGCTCACAGGAGTAACTGCTAACTGCACAGATCACTAGAGACACACTCTGGGGAGTTATTTGTCTGTGGACATTTTTCAGGAAAGCCCACTGCCTTTAACTTGAAAAATACCCAGTAGAAATGGTTGGACAGAACTGGCTTCCTGATAGACATTTTAAAACAAAAGCTGGTAACAACCAAAGAAAAATGAAGATCAAGGGAGAACAGTCCTCAAAATCTAAACTGAAACTTTACCCTCTGTGAAAGTAGCCTATATATATGAAAATAAAAGTTTAGTCTATTCTAATGGAAAAAAAAAAATGAAGCAGAGGGTACTGAAGTAATTTAAAATACTATGAATATTATTTGAAACAGTTTTACATACATGAAAGCAGTAGGAGCAGAAAACATGCTATTGTGGGTTAATCCAGTCATCCCTCTAACTGGGTATTCTGAGCAGAAGATACTTATGTAGGCAGGGTGCACGAGCCCCGCTGCTGTCTGCAGTTTACTGCCTTCACTCCCCAGCACCCACAGTCAGACAGCAGCAGGAATGTGCTTCCCTCCATGTCTGCTCATGGAGCTGCTGTCCACAGCCGTGTTTAACCTGCTCATCTGCCTTCACAGCCTCCTACAGCAGCAGGTCTGCCAGGTAAGGCAATTCTCCCATTGGCATAGCCAGCACTTCTCTACAAATACCAGTCCTGCCACCACTCCCTAGGAAGATTTTAATGCTATCTTAAGTATCTTTTACAGGAAAGACCTGTAAAAATAATGTCCAACTGTCCAGTATCCTCACCACTCCTTTTGAGCACTGGTCTGCAGCAGCCAGGCACACCTCTTGCCCATGAGACTTTTCTGAGAATTTCCTATCACATGGAGTGCAGCAAGAAGAAAACAGGTATTACCCTATAACAAATTGACCCATCTTCCAGATTAGAGAAAACCAAACTCTTCAAATAAGCAAACTGTTGTTGGGGTTCTCCCCTCAACCACTTGGAGCACAGGAAGATCACAGCCACGCACCCCATTCGTATGATGGCCATTCTGTTATCTGAAAAGATTATGAACCCCTGACCAACCAGCATGTTACCACTGCCATTCCCATCACTGGAAGATAAACATTATTTCCACTTCACTTGTTGTCAGTGATCCTTTCTTATCATTGCTTTTATTTTTAACAAATATTCCTACCACCCCAAAAGCTGTAGTTTAAACAAAGTGAAGGAAAGACAAGGGAAGACTGATGTGGTGAAATTTGCTATTAGACAGCTAGGCTACTTGTGTCACGATTATCTGATTCTTGCAGAAAGAATGATCCAAAGCTACTATTTGCATGTTTAAACTAACCCAGCCCAGTTTGTCTCTAATGGTGCACAGAATAATCATGTGAACTATCTAGCTAGCAGATCTGAATGGCAGCAACTTCTGCCAGAGGCAGCAATGAGCTGCTGAGAACACATGCTTTTCACAGCCTAATACTCTCTCCAAATTCAACCAGAGCTGTCTGAATGATGACTACATTAGAAAAGAGGTATCAAAATCATCATGAAGGGCCACACAAGAATGTGGGACACACATGAATTTAGAAGGAATTTCTAAAGCACAAAGGGGAGAAAGGCAATCATCTCCCTTAGTATATTCAACCACAAGAGTGCCCCTGCCTCTTAGTGTTAGGGATCTACTCTGGAAACACCCACCTTGGAGTTCAGGACTTTCCACCATTCTGGACACCCGCTGACACCTGACACGAAAGCCAAATACTTGAGTTTATGCTTATCTATCAGTTGCTGTGATGCATACAGAAAACCCACCAACCCTCAGTACAGTGCTCACACCAGCCATTTGAGCCATCTGTATCTATTACTCCCCTTCCCTTCCCCTCAGTGTTTTGTTGACCATGCAAGTGGTGCACAGGTGATACACTGGGCTGAGACAGGGGAGGAACACTGGTGACCAATGTGTCATTTATTTTTTTAAAACCCCTAATCTACATATTTGGAGAGGCAAAGAAACAGAATACATGATTCACCCTTGACATTCCACCAGATAACTTCAATCCTGGAAAATGCTCCCTAATGACCTGAATATAATACCATGGTGTTACAGTGTCACTTAAATACTGCAGGGTTCTTCCTCTGACAGTGCAGTCTGCAGACATAATATGTAATGTACAGGATTATACTGCCACTAAAATATTACTTAGTGCTGATGAAATTTCAAATTAATTCTGGGAGCTAAATCATTATTCAACTCTGCCTTTGCAGAGATACATTCCCCTGGTTGTTTTAATAACCGTGATTTTAGAACTAGAAGGTTGTTACTGTCTCTTCAAGGCTTATTTAAAAGGAGAAGTGGTCTCTAAACTGTCAAGCAAGTTAATGCAGTGATGCATGGATGTTTGTGACTAAAAAAATAATTAGAGAAAAAAATGGGCCCAAATATTAAGAGAGCTCATAGCAATGTGGCCGATGAATCATTTTATTATTTAACAATAAATTAAAAGACTAGCCCAGTTTTCTCTATATTTATATATACACTCCTATGTTCCCATCCAGCACCACCCTCCTCCACAGACAGAAGATTTCATAATAATTGAGGGGACATACTCTTGATGTAAATGACACAACTGCTGGTAACTGATCTTTGCCAGTTGAGGATGTGGCTTTCAAGTCATTCTGCGCTCTAGCTTTTCAAACCTAAATAAACAAACTTGAACTTTTTACAGCTCTGGGTTTCTTCTTCCTGAATAATTCCTGTAACTAGTGAGTATCCTGTACTTTTAGGTAACTATAGCACTTCAACACTAAGATGGGCCAATCCTTGACACTGCACTAGAGCCAGTGTACACAATAACGTGCTAACATAGGAAGTAAGGGAAGACAAAAAACAGTGGATGGGCTAATCATCAAAGCAAGTTTCTATCCTCTAAATGTTTGCCCATTTGCCCATGGCTTTTAACATTATGTTTAGATTATTTTCTGTTTCTCAGTTAAAATACCAGGCAGCTCACTTCTACAATGAGGTTTTTTATATCCGGGAAGCATTCCCAAGATATACTGAACAAAACCCCAAACCAAAATCCCCCAAAAAACAGTGGTAAATGAGGAACAAGACATGGCCAAACACACAGGCTGAAAAAAACTTGTGGCAGTGAGTCTAAATTAGGCTAAAATAATAAAACTTTCTCCTTATTAAAACTGTTACCCACTTCCTCACTCATTAATATTGTCGTTGTTTACACTTGCAGCCAGGCCAAAGATTTTCCCCTCCCTCCAAATATAATTTCCTGCTATTGACAGACATGTTCAAGTGCTGGATGTGTGTATGTCTACATGGCATACTGCAGGCAGAGGCGAGCCTTCTTGGCCACCATCCAAGCCAGCTGTAAATGAGCCAGCTCCAAACTGGAAGCTGTGTAAGCACAATTAGCACAGCAGTAAGCCTGATCTAACACATCCTGCCAAGAGACCGAGCTTATTAGCTCGAGCTCAACACAATGGGAACGATGGATATGGGGCTTCTGCTTTGGCTCCACACAGAGTGTGGGCAGCTGAGGACAAGCACATCAAGCTCCTATCTGCCCACAAGACTTGGTGTAAGTACATCTTCTCTTGGAGTATACCCTCTGCTGCAAGCACTATGCTTTCCCTCTGCACGAACTCCCAAAATACTCTGAGTGCTGTGAGCAGATGGAAGGAACAGGGGTCTCCAGGTGAGAACTTCTGAGGCAGTATAAGAAAAAAGGCACCAGGCAGGTGTTTAGGCACCAGGCACCAAAAAGGCCAAAGAAAAAGGTGAGCGGAAGGCAGAGCAAAGCACTGCAGGACTCCACAAACTGATAGAGAGCACTCCACTTCTGGCTTCTATCAGGTCCAGAGCAATAATGACCAAAAACCACTACCATACTGTAGATGTTAAATGGGCTCTGCACAGGTGCTCCCACCAACAAACAAAGAATTCACTATTTTTTGTGAACATTGGAACAGTCCAAAAGAGGAATGTGCTCAGAGAAGGAAAACTGCTTTCAAACTGGGACCCAAGAAACCAATGCTCCCCTGGTGCCATACCTTTTATTAAAGGAGCAGTGGCAATCCAGTGGTTGGCAATAGTAGTATGAGAAACTCATAAATTCAGAGCAAGATGAGACAAAAATCAAAGGGTAGCAATGAAAATTATCAGGGAAAAAAAAGCATCTTTTAAGAAAAGCGCCTGAAGAGACTGGGAATGTTTACATTTAAAAGGACAGTAATAAAATGGTCATTGCTAAACTATATTTATCAGAAACAAACCTGTGCAAGTTAGTGAGCTTAGTGAGCTTCTGCCCACCCAGTAAGAGAGCACAGGGGCAAAGAAAATTCCATTGGAGTGCCCCAATCAAAGGCAACTAAGAAAACACCTTATTCAACACATAATTATTTTGTTGCATTCTGTGTCAACAAACTGTTCTGTAGCAAACACTTAGTATCTCTGGAAGGGGGTGTTCATGCCTGTTTTCTTTTCCCTCCCACTCTGCTGTAAAGGAGTATTTTTAGCTTTCAGTTTGAGCTTTCTGATGTGTGGGACAAGTATAAGGAAGAGAGAGAAGGGACCCCACAAGGTGTGGCAGAAACACTCCTCCAACACACTCAGATTCTGCAGATTAACTAGGCTTATTTTGACTTCTGAGATTTTTAGATTACGTTGTGTATATGGAGGCTTTCCACAATTTGCTAGCTTAAAGTATTTTCTTTGAAAAGGCTTCATCTGTGATGAAGACTACACATTCTCAGCAGAGTACAAACAGTTTATATACTTGTCCCTGTCCCTTGTCTGATCATCAGTTTGGGCCATACACCTGCTGGAATTTCACACAGAATTTCTCACACTCTAGTAACAGAGATCTCAGTGACATATATCTTTATGATTCAAGGCAGCATTTGAATCACTGATACTTGCTTCAAAGAAGCATTTTTCTTCCCTTTTCCCTATCCTTTCATAAACTTCTAAAAACATGACCAAATCAAACCAAATTAATCACACCAGGTTAAGAGACATAGACAAAAGAAAAACTGAGAGCTGAGATTACACTTGAGTTGTTCTTTTGTCTTGAGAAGGAAACAATTTTCTCTCTCTTTTCCCACTTGAAGGCCTGAAAAAGAAAGCTGTGCTGTCAGAAATATCAAGGCCAAATAAAATGTGTGAAAAACCAGTTATACCTTGAACTTACTAACTTCAAGAAGGTGAAATAGAGAAATGTAGTTACATACTGTTTGGTATGAAACATTTAGAAATAAGCAACACTATGATTACTGCAGGTTAATTTAACCTTATTTAGGTTTTTCAGTCATTTAAAAATACATATGTAATTGTCAACCATTGTTCAGACAGTGACAACTGTTCTGAAGCAGGATCTCAATTTACACCCACATCTAATATATCTAAAATATACAGTATACATACGTGCAGGATATAAAAGTCAAATAACCATTCAGTGTCTTTACTTACACATACTTACAGTGAAAAGATAAAAAATCTTGGCTTATAAATCAGCTGAACTAAAATACCCTAAAAGAACACATTTCTAATAGTCAGAAGAAAACACAAGAGATAAACATGATTAAGGGGAAAAGAGAGGGTAGAGAAGTAAAATATTTGCCAGTTAGCTCTGAATACTTTTGTATTGAACAAAAATAAATACTCAATCTGCGTATTATTTCTTTTGGAAATACTTCTTTGCAGAGAGGAATGCAAGTTGGAATCCTTTATAAGGCCATAAGAATCTTGTACATACTACCATAATGTAGGTCCAGTACAGAATACAGCAATCTCCCATGCAGTGACATGATAAACAGAACCCTTGAATACTGATTTGGTCTCCCTTCAAAGCAATACTTAAAAAAAATAAATACTTAAAAAAACCAATAAAAAGATAAAAGAATCAGAAGCCATCTGCCAAAAGAAGTACCTCAGACTAAAAGACCTGTCTACACTCACTATGTGTACATTGCTTTTTGTTTAGACAAAGTAAACCAGGATAGATTGCAGTATGTCTGCAGAGGTTCTTCTATTTTTAACTAATACTGTCCTGCCAGTATCAATTCATCCAGATAGAAAATCCTTCATTAAAAATATAATTTACTTTGGTTGCTTTCCACTATGTTGAAGTGACATCTTTCCCTAACACTGTCAAAGGCCATTAGGAACACAGAGCTTTTGAGGACAACTTTCAACCATGACTCCCATTGGCCTGCCTAAAAAAAAGTTTCCTTAGGAAGGCTTGGGAATCCTTAGATGGGAAGGGGCAAAGCCAAAGGGCATGAAAAATATTATTCAGATATACACAGTATCATCACAAAAGTATAAAAAAATCTTTGCACTGTCTCATACAGGTGAAGTGACAAACCAGTGAAACATCCTAAGGAATGAGACACAACTTTGAAATGTCTCAAAAAAAAAAAAAAAAGGAAGCTCTTGTACACTATTTCTGCTACCTAAATAGGTGGAATTTTTCACCTAAAACTTGGGGTGCTACAGCATTTTATTAAAAAGTACAACACTGAAGAGGACTCAAGCAAGTTCAATTACAACATTTTACTCAGCTATACATATTTTTATGTGTCCACCTGGGAAAAAAACCACACACAGAAGCAGATAAGCTCAAATTAAAACACAGCTTGCCTTTGGAGCCATGGCTAACTTATACAAAAGATGACTTATCTATACCAGAGCATTTATATTTAAGCCAATATTTGAAACTATGTTTTTCCCTACAAATTACAGTACAAGAGTTTCAGAACAACTTCTTAGCTTCATCCCATTCCCTTCTCAATCAACTGCTCTAGCTAGAGACTAGCAGAGTAGGAGTCAGACTATGCAACAATCTGTGGCAATCAGACATCACAAAATTTATTGAAACAAAACGTAAGATGTACTTTATTAACGTAAATGATTTTAGACTTCATACATTTCAACACTAGGAGAAGAAAGTTCAGTAATTAGTCACACTTAAAGAGAGAATTCAGAAAGTTCAGTAGGGGACAGGAGAAAGGAGTGAACAAGCCCTCTCAAAGTGCAGAATTCAAGCCCTTGCTCAATTCCAGATCTACCCATGCTCCTCCTCAGAGTGCCAGTTTGGGGCTGGGAGTTGGGAAAAAACTAACTCTACTGCTTCATACTTAAAAGAGAAGCTCAAAGACAAACTGTGCTGCCTTTTTGTAACTCTTGATGCAATAAATAGTCTGATTCAGCAACAAGCCTGACTTGATATGGTTATGCACCTCCCACCATGTCCTGACCATATGACCATGTCCTGAGCAGCCTCATGGAACACACAGGCTCACTGCTGGGGGATTTTTCACAAAGGCTATCTGGAACAAGCAGTTCCTATCTCTGGCCACTTGTTACCAGCTCCTGTTGCACTGCCTTCGCCCCACCCCTCCTGGTAGTGTCAGGACAGCTTCATGGTGCTGTGCAGAGAACTGACTTGGTTAAGCTAAAAATAGTCCATTCATCCTCCCCCTCCCTCCCCATTTTTGCCAGGTTATTTTTAAAACAGATACCTTCTCTGCCCTTGTTCAACAGGCAGCTTGGCTGGAAGGGGAAGAGAGGAGGAGAAGATGCAGCTCTGCCAGCCCAGGCTGTAAGAGGGACTGCAGAGCCCCTTCAGCCCACCTTGGCACTAAGACATAACATATCCATGGCTTTACGGACACACAGAGGTCCTCATAATCCCAGTTTAAGCTGGTGTTAGCAAAGTCTCAGAAGGAGCACGTACTATTCCTACAGTTAGATGGAAGAGGTTTGCATAATCTTATCCCTCATATCCCAGGAGCCAGAACTAATTCTGTGCTTTTCTGATTTGACTTGGGGATTCTATGCCACCACAGCAGGACTTAGGAAATGGCTCTTCACTGTAACCTTGTCTGAGTGCTCATATTTTGTTTGCATTACTCTGCCTTGCAAGATGACAGCTATCAAGTCAGATTACTGAATGCCACTCACAGTGACACATGCCAAAAGTAAACCATTAAGACCGTCTAAATAAGAGCCAGGCTTAATATGTAGGTTGCCAGGTATTACATCTAGTAAGAAATCATTCTAGACAAGTTCAGCAATTAAAAAAATTATCAAATATTTTAACTTAGTTCTCAAAATTCACTGGACCGGTCAAATAAAAACTCTTCTGAATTCATAAAAGAGCCCTGCATTTGAAGTGCAAAGAATTTAGGCTTCAAAAAAAAAAAAAAAANAAATATAGCAATTTTTTAAAAAATCTTCCTAACCCCCACTGTTTTTTCTGTGTGTTTATGAAGCCTCCGGAAATACCATGGCAAACATTCCAGCTCTACAGCAGCGAGGTCACATGACCCAAAGGCACAGCAAGGAACTTCTTTCCCAAGTTTCCTTATGGTACAGAAGAGTGATTTTTATTTTATTTTTGAAAATGAGGATCTAAGTCTAGGGAAATATCCAGGAAATTTTCAAGAGTACAGTTTTAAAAACAGAGTGTTTCTTGATGTGGTGGGATTTGGTGTTGTGTTTCCTTTTGTTATTTATTTGCTGCATTTCTATGCCTGCACATACTATTTTTATTATCTAAGATCAGCATCTTAAACCCATATTCAGGGACCATTAAATACAGTATACCATTTAAGTCGCCCCTCAAAACTACTTGTAATGTTCTCTAAATCTTCTATTAGAGTTAAAAACAGTACTGCTGTATTTCTTAATACAGCCATGATTTTTCCTGGCAAAAATTATGGCACTTAAAACCTCTCCCCCTTCTTGTCCTTCAGGATTATTTCAGCTAGCACTATTAATGAAAGGATTTATGCAAATGAGCTTTGCTAAACATTATGAAAAAAACAGTCAAAATCTGAACCTGAATCACAACCTTGTGTTTTTACAAACAATCATGTGTACATACTTGGAAGTAACTGAAATGTAGGAGTATTGATGAATCATAATGTAATAGGCAAGTATCAGAAATTTGTGGTTGTCTGAAAACAACATAGAAGAAAGCACTGGGAAGGAAAACAGTCCTGCAGCAGAAATGCACAGCAAATGGCAGGCAGTCACCACTAACTTGCTTTGTAACCATGTCAGAAATGCTTCTAATTATCAGAGGTAAAAGAGGGATGGCATTTCTGCTGGAAGCAAGTTTTACACTTTAAATCTTTCCTCTCCCTTCTCTTTCAGCCTATAAATATTAGTCTTACACATTTTTCTCCCATACAGCTCTTGAAAAGGTTGAGTTTTTCAAGGCTGAGAGTAGAGAGAAATGTTCATCAAGAAATGCCTTGAGGTCACCTGTCTGTAACTCATCAAAGTGCAGCACTGAAATGGATGAGGTGGATTATATGAGCATGGTAAATCAGATTAAAAAAATAAAATTAAAAAAAAAATCTATGTTCTGATGATCAGTAACATTTTTTATGTTTGAAAATGGGTTCAGTTATGCACCCCCAGTGGTGATGGTCACAGTACTGACTGCCCCCCTAATTTCAGGTGCATTCAAAACAACTACAGACACATGCAAGTGTCTTTAGTGCTATTTCCCAATGTACAGAAATGCCACTGGGATATGACAAGGAGCAAAAATGGAGAAGACCCACACAGCAGTGTAAAGAGAGGCAGCTGGTCCACAAGAAAATTATGATGTAGGACAAGTTCTTGAGAAGGACTGAACTACACAGAAAATATGGCAGAGCTGAGCTTACCTCTGGCTTTACAAAGTACTTAAAAATATCAAAAAAACCACAAAAGCAAAAGAAAAGAAGCAACTGAACAAGTCTGCAAAGATTATTTTTCTTAAGTGAAGAAGGAAACAGATACCCTGGAGTGCCCACTCTGTGCTTTTTTTAAAATTCTGTACAACAGCTAGACATAAGATATTGAACATATTATTGAAACTACTGTTCACTTCTACTCAGGGATTTCTGCTTAGTTTATTATAAATGCACATTTATTGGCAGCAAGTAGAACATATTATTGCTCTGGTTTATAGCTCAAATGGCGCACGCAAAGAGTAATTTGTTTGTATTCCGTATCAGGATCAATACTGTACCAGGGATAGCCTGAGGAATGTTTATGCTGAGAGCTTTGCTTGCAGTGTTTTGTTGTTGCAATCAATTGACCAAACAGGGCTGCTTCTTAAAACAACAAATAAACTAAGATAGTGACCAGATCAGCCATTCAAGCATCAAACACGACACAGTGTCTGGAAGAAGAATGAAGGCCCACAAGTGTTTTTACTGCCTGATGATACACACAGCTTTCCTACCTGAATATTTCCCACCGGCCTTTCTTCTTCTCAGTAGCTGGGGACTGTTTCCTCAACGCCCTCACATAACAAGATCCATTTTCCTGCAATAAAAATACAGACACATCATGCTTCCATTCTCCTGCAGAACCCAGCAGCATTTGAATCAGCTCAGTGAAAAGACCTGAAATTAATTAAGAGCTTTTAGGAGTCCAACAACCAAGCCAGGAGGACCAGGTCTGAGGCTGGGTTGGGGTCCCAGCCCAGCTTCTGCCACCCACAAGCTTTTGAGACTCACTCAGGAGTTTAAGTATTACAGATTTTCATGCCTGTAACAATGAAATGAGGAAAAGATAATGAGAATTCTGTTGAGGTTTATATCAAAATGTCCTGAGCCAAATGGTAAATTTTTTTCAGTTAAAGGTCATGCTGAAGTCTCTTTCATTCTCTTTATAAAGGGTACTCACTGACTATTGTGAGCTAAGTGCCATTAAAAAAGATAGACCAACCCCCAAACACTGCTTAAAAAAGTACACCAAAATACCTCAGAACCACCATCCTCCCTGTAGCAAAACAAAACAAGTTTATGGATTACACTGGCACAGCACTGCAACTTCTAGGAAATGTTTTTTTAATTATAAAGAAAGATTGCAAAGGGAGACGGGAATGTTTACGGGTAGTCTGTATTTTGTTACATGCTGTTTCAGCAGGCAGACAAGGTGTCCTTACAGCATTATACTACCAGGCTCCAAAACACAGCAAACACTGAAGAAAGTAACACAGTAACTACGTTTTGCCTCTCTTTCGACTGACTTCCAAATAACTTCCATACAAAAAAATTTTCCATTAAACATGAAAAAGCACATACTACTGAAAAAAAAAAAAAAACAAACCAAAAAACAACACAGCAAACCTCACACAATCTGCAACCTGTTCCAGGTTCCTCCCCAACAACCAGCTGTGGGAGCAGACACTTTCATACCAACTCAAATTATGCAAGTCACAGGTGACTTTAAAAAAAATGGAGAAGAAAAGCCTCAAGTTATTACAAATAACTTGTCAGTTGCATTCAATGTTTGTTCTGCAGCCATATTTATCCTTTTCACTGGTAATCCAAGAATAAAAACGTGACTGAAAACCTTAGAAAGAGTCATCCCACCCCAACACACCCAGCGTAACCAAGGGACTGTCTGCTTCATACAGGGACACTGCTGGTTTTCTTGCCTCACAAAGGGCAATTTTAGAGAAGTTACATATTGACGAGCATCCTGGATGAATGATTGGCTTTAAGGCCTCATTGAGCTGTGAATGTTTTCACCCAAAACAGGTTTATTCTGATCCAGAAGTCTTCCCCAGTGCTTTTCTTCTGCTTATGCAAGGCAGGAAAAGCATGTTAATTGATTCAAATCTAGTATGTGTTAACATGACTTTCTCAGCTAATGTAGACTGGTCTTTAATGAAGTTGCAATTAGTTATTTTAGTTTGTTTCTTCAAAGGAAAAACTTCTTTTCTGCCTGCCCCAAGATTTGGGTACCATTCCATGTGTAACTGGATTGGACTTTTGGTCAGATCAGGTTATAGCACTTACCTGGACGCTTGAATTTTGCCTCTCACTCCTCTCTCCTGGATCCTTACTTACAACACTGCATTTGTGAAGCTGCATGGTTAGCTGGAATGGGGGGAACTAATTTCCTCCAGCATACTGTCTCAAACAGCTCTGCCAACACAACACAGGGAGCAGGCCCAAGACAGGAGTGATCAGCCATCATGGCAGAGGACAGGAACAGAGGCTGTTTAAACCAGCTTGAACTGCACTGCTGCAGCACACAAACCCAAAGCTTTGCCCCCCTCCTCTGTGCTTTATTCCGCCCATCTGTAAAACTGGCACCACAATTCCTACTTTGTTTTATAAAGCACCTCTTAAAATGAAAGCGCTATCCATTAACATTTCTGTGAATTCACATTACCGACCACCCACCCCTTTCATAAACCAGGTCCAAGCTGATTCTAAGGACACTGGCACTGTCCCCACCAGCATCTGCTCCCTGGTTTCCCTGCACAACCTGCTCAGGGGTTGTACAATGCCACCCCCCACCACTCCAGCCTGTTTGTGCCCCCACGCCAGCCCCAGCTCTGCCAACACACTTCACAGTGTCCTGCTGGGAACTGCAATCGGCTTCTAAAAATAAAATTAGCTTCTTAAACCTGGTCCCTTCTCTCATCCTGTTTCTAGAAAGATCCCCAAAACAGACTTTGCCAGAACTGGCAAAGTTTGGGGGTAGCAGGCTACACCTGAAAATGAGAATAGATGATAGAGAAGAAATGTCAACCGGAAAGCCCTTGCCTACACCTGGCTTGCCTCAGCCACCCTGTCCAGGTGTGTTCTAAGCCTAGCTGTGGCACGGTAACTTGGTGCTGCACAATTCCCAGCCTTTTCCACATTCACACCTGGGTCACGGCCCCTGGCGCAGCTGCAGGAGCGGACTCTGGGCAGCACCGAGTCCCTTCCACAAACACCGGCCGGTGCCCGGTCTGGGAGCTGTGGGGTGGGAACGGGGGAAGGAGGGGAACCAGCAGCGGAGAGCCGGGAGGGCTTCCTGCTCTCCCAGATCCAGCAGGGGGAGCACAAAAACCCACGGGCTTTTTTGGCTACGAACCGCCGGATCGCAATGCCGGACACTCTGCGTTCGGCTGCTCCTCCTGGAATGTGTATGCGGTGCATCGCAAGGGCACCACAGGCAGAACTCTTGCTCCGAGTAGATCTCACCGTAAAAACCGAGCCCGTGGAGGAGCCGAGCTGGACAGGCCGGGACGGCTGCAGGAGCCGGGGGGAGGAAGGAGAGGCCACACAGCAGGGCTGCCAACGCCAGCGATTCTATCGTGTCCCCTACAGCACTAGGAATTTTTCCTAAAGCCAGCTCTCCAAAGTCTCATCATCACATAAAAATTTCAGCTTTCAGCTCTCTGCTCGGCTTTTTTTAAGGGATATATTTATCTCTAGGCTTCCAAAGTTCAAAACCAAAGCTGTAAAAATAAACCCCAAAGATTTTAAAAACAGCAAAAGCAACAAAAGAATCCCCCAAATCTGTTGTCTGTGCATCATGGGCAAAAGAATCTCAGCTCGGGGAATTTCACATGATTTTATTTATTGACAATCAACAGCACACTGTTAATTACTGTTTCAGAAATTGAGGAGGGAAAAAACCGGAGTCTAAGCAGTTGAGCAACCACTGAGAGGAACTCTCTCCCTGCAGCTTCCCAAGGGTCAGCTCCACTCGAACACCTTTCCCAGCCTAACTGCCCTGGTTTGTGCCGTGCCTGACCCTCAGCCCAGCCTCTGGAGAGGTGACAGCCAGGCACAGACAGCCGCGGTCTGCCACGCCTTCTGTCTGCTCCTCCTCGCTTCTCATCTGTCCTAAGGCTGCTCCTTGCTCCATTTCCCCTGGCCCAGGCTGGACTCCTCCTCTCCAGGTCTCCCCCCGGGATGCCCTTGCTGTGGCACAGCCCTCAAGGGTGACCCTCACCGCACTCCGGGGCAGACACCATCCCAAAGGGCAGCCCAGGCAACGTCCCCATCCCTGCAGCCCCTGCTCCTAAACCCACCAATTTTGGCCCAATATACTATGTAGTTTCAACATTTTTTCTTTTAACATGGTGCTCTGTTTCTTTGGATTTTGCCAAAAATAATGGAAACTGTCTATATATATTTAAGGGAAACACCCAGAGCAAACTGCATTACAAGTCTTAAAATTAAAGCATATAAAAAATACTGCAAGGGGGAACTGGAGGAAATCCAGTAGAGAAGTAACAAGGAGTTCATCTTTAAACCTTCTAATCTCAGCTGTATCACTGCAATGGACTTAGGTCAAGCACAAAGAACTTTCCCTGCTTTCTCATCATACCCTGGTCCCAGCTGGTGGCTGCCAGATTTTAGATACAAGTTTATAATAGATCTCTCTGGACTATCACAGATAGCCCTGGAATCCTGCTTCTCATCCTCAGCCTTACCCTCTGCAGAAAGCAGGAGTGACTCCAGGGTATCTCACTGACCTCAGTACTTAGACCGTGCTGGACTTAAATAACTGTAAATAAATCAATTTCTGAAAGTAACCAAGAGTAAACCCTTCAGCTTCCATACACAAAATATCACTTGGACTCCACATACCCAAACAAAAATGAAGAGATAGCAAATAGAAAACACCCAAACAGAAATTCTTGAAAAACAAAAATACTGCTAGGATAGACAGTTAAAAAATGTTGTACAATCGTCCTACGGAAATGCATAAGGCAGGTTCATTTTCCTACTGTAGGTATTTTCCTACTTTCACAAATTATTTTGAAGTTCCAGCATTATTCTCATTGAAATGTAGAACATGCTCAAACTCAAAATTCCTGTAAAACCACAGCATGTCAGCAATCCCAACTTCTCATTTATCCACAGCTGTAACTGGGTCACAAGTGAAGAACACGAAGTGCTGCTCTTCCTAAATAAGCTTACTGGTCAGCAAGCGTACTTCTGCTATGCCAAAACATTAACAAACTTCTACAGAGAGCTGAACTATTAGATGCAGCCCTTATTAGGTATCACAGCCCTCTATCAGGACTTTTTATAAACTTGGGCTTTCTTGAAATTCTAAAGCAACTCAAAATCAATGGTCAGTGTATGTCTGACAAGTATCAGATGCCATCCACACTGACAAAGAAACAGCCTGCTAGTTTAACAAGAGAAAGGCAAAAAATGTTGTTCAATTAAGTAACGCAAAATAGGTGAAGGTTTTGGAGAGGAAAGAAGACAGAGAGACACTAATGTCTGTGCAGGTTGGTGTGTTGCTTCCTGGGCAGTGACAGAACAAGGGAGGAAAGCAAGGCTGGGAAGAACTGCGTGGAGGGAAGCAGGACTGCAGCTTCTGACAACTTTCAGCTTTGCCTACACCTAGACTTGGTCCTCAGTAATCCTTATAAAACAAGAACCAAAAAACACACAAATACATCACCCCAAAATGCAGCAGCCACGTGGCTGTAAAATACAGACATGTATCTGATGGAACAGGATGCACACTCCTTGCAAGCACAAGTAGCAGAAAGCCACAGAAAGTGGCCAGGCTGCACTGGAACCTGCCATGTGCCCCACCCGGCAGCACCTAACAAACACATCCTCTTCCCTGCCCTGGTGAGCCCTGGAGTCAGCCTCCTGCCTTCATCCCAGCAGGGCTCCTCCTGCCCGCAGAGTCCCAGGAGAAGCCTGGGCCAGCCCTCCTGCACTACCCCATTTCCTCCTGACATCTTTTGTTCCCAAAACAGAAGAAGCAGGTTCTCATAGGGGGCTGCTGCATTGAACAGCGCAGCCACGCAGACACTCTGTCAAACCTGGGGCTCCTGTACCACATCATGACTACAACCAGTCCTCCTGGGAGATTTCTCAAGCTCACACTGTTTGGCAGAATGCTACAAGAAAGAATCACAGTAATAAGTATGTACATTTTGCTTGTGTTTTTTTCCCATCTTCTTTCTCACCAGTGTGTAGAAGCAAAAGTTTTGTTTATTTAGTCAACAATTTCTCAATTAGTTTTCCCAATTTAAAAGAACCAAACAACTACCTTTAGTTTTTTCTCTGCATAAACAGAAATGGAAGTCTTCTAAAGGTTGTATTTCATATTATTTCAAAAAAATAAAACATAACTGAAGCACACATTTTCTCAGCTGTAGGAAGCCATGAATTTGCAATTTCCTTATTTTGAGATGGAAAGGAAAGGTCCAGGTTGTTGTCATACCCTACGCATTTAAGGCTTAACAGCAGCCATTTGCAGTATCATGATCTCCAGTTTAGAACAACAACAAAACCCTTTTCTTCTCCCAGTCTGTTCCACAAAAAGCTAATTAGGAGAGAACCACTTTTCCCATCCTCTTCTCTTGTTCAGGCTGCATGTAAGATGGGCCCAGTGCACCTAAGAACACGGGCTTGAGTAGGCCAAGATTGCTGTAGTCCATGTCTCTGCTCTCCTGTCACAGCCCTGGAAACCCTCAAGTCCCTGGGGCAGTGCTGCACCCCACCTCCCCCCCAGCCTCACACCCCAGATTTAAGGGGCTGAACATCAGTCAGTAGAATAGATCAGGGGTTTAAGCAGAATCAGGGAAATAGGACTAGGAGGACAGGCATTTCAGCCTATCTTTGTGAAACTATAATCTGATGGAGCTGGCTTTGGCCCAAGCTGAAATAAGAAAGATTTGTTGTGGCTGCCCTGTGCAGAGCAGTCCAGGCAGCTCCTCCTCCAGCAACTGCTCCAGCCCAACAGCACCCAGCCAGCTACAGTCAGAGTCAGCCTGGGGCTGATGGACCCAAACCAACTGAGGTTTGCAATTCATTACCATTTCACAAGTGACCATCGCAGCCATGGCTCCTCCCCAGGCCACAGTGGGCAGAAGCACATCAGACTGCATCTGTTTGTAGCAGAGGACTGAGTTGCCAACTCACAGGCATAGGACAACAAGCACTATTAATCTTGGCTTAAACTGAACCATTGTTCTGGAGATTGGACATCTCTTGTAAAATCCCATTATTAGAGACCATTTCCCATCTATTTCCGTAGAAACTTTTTTGCTGTGTTTTGTTCTATTTTAGAAAAATTTTCCCCTTCCCTTTTCCTTTAAGTCCTATTGTACTTTCAGAGCCTAAAACAATAATCCACTCAAGCACAACCATGGAAGTTGTGCTTGAAAGAACAAAAGCCTCTTCTGGCATAGCCAGTGCATCTGACTCCCCTTGCATACAGCTGCCTGTATAGCCTCTGCAGATTTGCAGAGCACCAGCAGCTACTGATTTCCCTCTGCTCCTCCTGTGTGTTTGATACAAAATAAACAGTAAACATGAGGAGTCTACTCAAATTATACTTGCAGCATCAGCTAAGGGTGCAGGTGAGTCACAAGCAAGTTCTGCAGCCTATCTTGTTAAAGGAATAGGGAGAAAAAAAGCAGTAGGCATGAGTAAGACAAATTAAAAAAAAAAACTAACTCCAGGGAGACAAGGCAGTGGAAGCAAAGTGTCTCAGGCTCTGTTAAAGAAGATTATTGCCACATCTAGCAGTTAGCACCCACCCAAGTAGAGTGCCATCAACTTAGTTCTGAAACGAGACTAGCAGAACAGCAAGACAGGATTAGACATGCTTGTTTTTAACCATTCTTTGCTCTCTCTGGTGTATTACTATCAGCACTGCATAGGCATCAAAATTACTACCCTTTGAAATGTGCAGAGCACATTTTTAATTTTACATGTAGCAGTTATGTCATCTGGGGTTATTTATTTTTTACTATAAAGTGGTATAACATATTTAATCTGTTTTGAGAAAAGAACAAATTGATTTAGTGAGCAGTTCAAGGCTCTCCCTGGAGACACTCAACCACACTCAAATCTGGATATAAGCTGAGACTTCGCTAAAGTCATTTTAATTGTAGGTCATAAGAAATGTCAAGATATAAACCACCAAGGAATACTAAAAATTAAGCTATCATCTCTGAGAGTAACAAATGTCTTATATTTGGCAGTAGAATAATTTCTAAATCTTTATAGCATTACTATTTAAGGACAGTAGCAGAGCAAAGGTCTTAGAACTACACACAACATGTGTGCATTATTTTTGCTGGGGGGCAGAGCCCAAAACCTGCACAAAGCAAAAAAATGCTGGAGAGAAGGAAACTTACACCACCACCAATAAAAATGTAGTGTTTTATCTTTTCCACTTTGTTTCACTACATTGAATGTCTTGTGTTAATAAACAAGTTTTGGTTTGTTTTGGTCTGAAAATGTTCCTCCCTAGGCAGTATGGAACAGAGTTGTGTATACAGCAACTTGTATGCGCAAAAACAGAGCACCAACTTGAGGAAAGCTGATTTTCAAGAAAACTTTAAAAACAAACAATCAGAAACCCACAAAGCCCTAAACCGCTTCTAGAGCTTTGTGCCTCAGTTTTACAAAGAAAAACTTCATTTTTTTTTCTTAGCTAAAAAGTGCTTCTTAAACAAGTGTTTCCCTGTAGAAGGTACACCCCAACTTCTGCATATTTGAGCTGGATCCCTCATTTACTAAAACCCTTTTATAGAACTGAGCTGAAATCCCCAAAATTTTCCTTTGCCCACTTACCTCAAACAACAGTGATAAGATGGCTCTGACCTTAGTAGATCAAAGTGAAAACCCCTCCAGTTTAACCTTCTTAAAACAGAGGAGGTTAAAAATTAAGAGCATTTTCAACACCAAAGAACAATACCTGAGAGCTCTTTCTAAAAGTATCTAAAGAAAACATATATAAACCATTTCCTTCTCCCACATGCTCCAATGTGGAAGTTAAAAGGTCAGCAATGTAAAATCAGGAGCAGATTTTTTTTACCATCTCTGCCTAGTAATCTCTTAAACTTGATCAACATACAAATTTCCTTTCCTGCCTCTACCTTCCACTTGTGGGAGTGGAGATGAGAAGGCTATTTCCCTGATCTTAGTTAAATCATAATGGAACTCACCAGTGAACAGCAATTTGAACAGAAAGCAGTTCAAGTGATGTGAAGACCCATATTAAGGGAAACAAGCTCATGTATGTGGAAGGAAATAAAAAAGTAATTTAACATCCTATATTGCTGCCAGTCGCCTCAATTACGAACATGTATTTTGCTGGGTTTAGCCACTGTCCCTAGCAGGTGTGCCAACACTTACGGGTTAAATTCCATTTCTCTAAATGCAAAGGTAGGCATTTCACAGAAGTTTAAATCTATCCTCTGCCAAGTCCATTTTCTTGAGTGCCTTCACATCAGCTCACTGAGTACACTAACCACCCCCTTCTGTAATACTAAACACCAGGTATATCCAACCCCATGTCTGCACAGGGTGGAGCAGGGGGACTGCTGCCTGCTTTGCCTGCCTGAGTGGAGCTATCATGGCAGGGAAGGGCAGGAAAACTGCAACACTGTGACCCAAATAAGATGCAGGCAAACACAGTTTTAGACATCCAAGCCTTTAATGCAAATTAAAGTCATAGCAATAAAAGCTCCAAAAGGAATAATTGCACAGATGTCTCAGAGGAAGAGTTGTATCTTGGGATTTAATAGCTAGAAGCAGTTTCCCCCCATCTTCTCTTCAGGTCATTTGGTTTCAACAGATAGTGCTCCTTGCTGTCTATCACACAAGCTATTACACAAGTACTATCAAACTGGTAGCCCTGAATCCTGGTTTTCTGGTCCCCTGGAGGGCTGCAGGGGCCTTCCCTGATGCCAAGCCCCATCAGGCTGCCCATGCTAAAACTCGAGGTCATCTGCAACATCAGAGAGGCAGCATTACACAATTCATGCTCTGCATGGACATCTGAGCTGGAAAGACAGTAATTTCAAAGCAAGATGCACTTTGCCTCAAGATCTTCCAAGTTTTACTGCAGGCTGTTCTTAAAATCTCCCACTGATAGCATTTGTAAAACTAGAATTAATTTTCTGTGACATTGAAAGAGGGAGGGAGAGACCCTAAACAAAACCCCAGCCCTGCCTCACTGACTTCACTCCTTATATCTGCACAAATATCCACTCGTTTCTCTGCTGTCCTTGAAAGCCCTTTCTCTGCAACACACCAAAAGCTTTTAACCCATATTGAAGCCACTGTCATCCTACCCCAGCTCCAAACAGGCACTGCTGTGCCAAGGGGAGCCCTGGAAAATGTTGCCCAGACACCAGGGACGTGGCTGCCATGGCCAGCCTGCTGTGTCCCTCCCCCAGGGGGGAGGCTCGCTGCAGCCACACTGGCCAGGGGCTCCTACCACACCTCTGCTTTACATGGGCCTGGGGTGCTTCGGCCAAGGAAAGTGCATTTTTTACAAGAAAGGGGACTGAGTTTCAACAACTGAGGCAGAGGCAAAGAGTGCCTTCTGGCAGCTTCTCTCTGGGGGTGGGATGGACATCCGAGCAAGGGTGAATTAGAGGGAGAACAGCTGCTTGTTCACTGAATGAGTCACAGGACTCAGCTATTAATTCTTCCTCTCAAGAGAATATGCCCCCATACCAGCCCACCCACCATCCTATAAAACAAACAAATATATAATGGAGGTCAGGGAGGGGGAGCTCAGTAAGAGGAAAGGAAAAAAAAAAGAGGAAAAAATAGCCAAGCATTTATTATTTACATAAGAATGAAATGTTTCATTAATTACATACAGAATCAATTTGCAGCTATTTTCTTTAAATTTCTCAGTCAAACCCACAGATTTGAAGCACTTTGAACCGTGCTGCACCAGTAATTGTGGATGAATATTTTAGATCAGTCTTGAATCACTGTAGAGCACACACCAAATGAACTAATAAGCTCCTCATGTGTGGACTACTAATGTATTTTCTTTCTTTGCTAGACAGATGGAATACAGTCTAAAATCAGTTGAATTGGCTACTAGTAATCTTCAGAAAGGCCTAGAAAAATCTTTAGCTCTACTGTTTTATTAAAAATACCACTCAAGAGCCTGCATGCATTAGAAAGGAGCTGGCAATACACAGAAAATCTCAAACAAGTTTTAAGGATATGAAGGAAGAGTCAGGCATTTCACCTGATTGTAGCCAGCTTCAGAGAGTGACAATGAACAGTGCACTGTCAAATGTTTTTAAAGGACTACTGCAAAGCTGGATACCCCTGTCATCTATTTGATATTTATCCCAATACAACCATTTATGGGCAGTCATTTTAAAGCACATACAGCAACCTATCAGTTCTATAATCTGACAGATGTGTTCTAGTTTACAGAAGCATCTGTTGAGTCATCAGGACATCAGAATAGTTAATTGCACTTTGGGGATGCTTTCAGAGATTAAAAGTTGCCTTACTTCAAGCAAATTTTAAGTGTCCTTATAGATTAAACTCCTTTTTCATGTACAAAATTAACATATGTACGCACACTCCAGAGAAACTAATGTATGAAATGTAAAGAATAACTTCCCTCAGGGATCATCTGTTTTCTTCCGCCTCCTGAGCATGGCCTCACACTGTGCTCAGCAATATGGAACAGAAAACAAAAATACAACTTGAATCATGCATGATTCTGAAATATAAACTAACACATGGCCTACGCTATCTGGGCAAAGACTACAGAAGAAGCTGCTTTGGGTCAAGAACTTTTACCAATTGTCTAACAGCTTAAAAACTGGGAGACTGTGTCTGTTTCTTTTTTTGGCAAAGCACTTATAATTGTATTTCAGAAGGTTTTATTACTGTTTATTCTAAAAGGATGTTGTAACTTTCACCACTACAAGACTATGTGACAAGCCTGGAGAACCATCCACAAAATTAAACATGGACAGGTAGACACTGAGCCATTCTCCAGCTGAAGTTGTACCAATTGCTTTACACAGCTAAGGACTGGAAGCGAACTCCATTCATACACATAATTGAAAATTTGAATTAAAAAGAGTAATACTTGTGGAAGATTCCTATGAGTTTTCAACATGTGTGAGCAGATGAGATCTTCCCCATGTTTCCAATCTGAGTTTCCTTGCAACCTTCTGGCCTCCATAGCAATAAGAGGATTAAAAAATGTATTTCTTAGAAAGAAAGATCTATCCCAAACTTTGGTTTAAAAACATTTAGCAGTGGATTTTTCATTTGCTTGGTGTTTCATCAAAAAAAAAAAAAAAAACAACACAACAAAACCAAATGAGTCAGTGAGAAAAGGTGTATTTGCCTGTTTCTCAGAGGTGATTGAATCCATCTGGTCTGTAGCTCCCGAACCACAGGGATCCCATGATTAATTCAATGAACTATTTGGTTTCACTCAAGAAGTGATCATAAAGCTTAAGTGCAAATTCATGACCAAGAGCACCGTACAAGAGCAGACACCAGCACTGCATCTGGGCTTTGCTTCCTATAAATCCTGAAGTGACAGCACACCTCAACCTAAGTGGACTGTTATTCTTTAGTGTGGAGCAAATCAAACTTGAAGTGAGAGTGTAAAAGTTGAAACGAGCACAGCAGTCATGACCATGCTTTAAAAAGGTGCCATACTTCTGGTTACAGCATATTCCCTTGCTGCTAAACCAAACTGAGATTGCTGTCTCAGTTGCATTAAATTATTAGCTAATTAGCCCTGACTAAGGACAACAGTATGTTGATGCTGGCAAGCTGTGAAAAGAACACTTCAGCAAAGAAGATCAATAGCATTTTTTGTCTGGCTTACAATAAGAAAACTGCTGGCCCAGGTTATGAGTTTAAGCCATTTTTCATTTGGCAGACAAGACAGTACTAGTGACAGATCAATACAGTAACTTTATGATATGCTGCTGCTCCTGCAGATGGCAGGACCATAAACAGGCATCATTTTTAAAGCCTGAAGCAATCCATTACTTGGACAGAAACCACCTGACCTTTTATAATATTTACACTTTTCTACTGAAAAAGGAAAATCAGAGAACAAAACAAGGGAAAATCAGCACAATTCGCTGTCCTGCAAGACAGAAGAGAATATTGCTTGTTTGAAAGTCAGTATTTAAAGTAACAAGCTTTGTGCTATTTGGGAGATCACATTAAAGCCACAAGGTTGGCACCAGGAAACTACTCACACCTTCAAAGAGAAAATGTTATTGGGGATCACATCTTACATGATCAAATTTTCTTATCTCCTAGTAATGTGGGATAACAAAAAAGCCTATTTATTAATCTTTAAGGAAAAAAACCCCAAACCAATCAGCCACTTTAATGTGTCATTAAAACATTAAACCAGTTCCTTTTATCACCCACAATTACTAGGCATTTGAGAGAAGTCAGTTACAAATGGGCAGTTATTTTTCCCATATTGCAGTATACACACTGTAGCATTTACACATATCTTATTCTGCACCAGTATTGGGATTGTTGGGCTTGCCTAGAGTGTTCCACTATTTTAACAAAGGCAAAGCAAAACAAGAGAAAGGTTTTTAAATCCTGGAGTTTTTTATGGCAAGACTTCTAGCTGAAGAGAATGTGAAGGACAGCACCTTAATAAATTATTCAGGCCACATCTTCAGATAAGGACCCAGGTGGAGCATCTGGCCCTATACTTACAGTCTTCTCTTTACTATAAACATGAAATAAGCACCGAATATGGTGAATCAATCATACAACCAGCTTGCCTCTGCCTCTCTCTCTGAGGCTGGTTTTTGTCAATTACTACAGAAATATCTGCTTAGAGCAGGAAACTAATTTTACAAAAGCACACTGGGTTCATGGGCTTTCATCAATACTTTTGGTTGCTGCAAGTAAGTAATTAACATTAATGTCAACATAAAGGACAGAAGGAGGAGGAAAGTATTAACGAGCACAATATAAAAACTGAGCTGGCTGATTCTTCCCCACACAGTACTGCCATGCAACCGGCTCCTAGTCCATGTCTGAAAAATGAGTTATTATTAATTTGGTCGCTAATTTTACTTTGCATAATGTAAGCAAACAGCACCACATTCTCCCCTTAACGAATGCCAATTATACACAACATTAGTTTAAAATACAACAGAATGGCACACAAACCAGAAGTCTTTTGACTGGGCTCCACTCATGCTAAGAATAACTTGGCACACACGTACATGATGCTAAATCTGCCAATGATTTGCTTTGCTCCAAAACTCCCCCCTCCACATCTTCTACAAGATCCTAAATACACAAGGCTGCGTTAAAGCAGGAAACCTACGTATCGAACCTATTTTTAAAACAAATTGAATTTCTTTGAACTCAAACGCAAGGGAGGGTTTCAGCAGTTCCACGTTTATAATCTCATGCGTTTTCAGCAGGCACAAGAGCTCTTTATTCCCAACTGCGCACAGACGCTGCCCGCCACATCTGCCAGCCCACAGCACTTGGGCTCAGCCCAGAGACTCCGTCAGCCTTCTGCACAATCACTGGTGCAAGCACACAAAGCAGCAGCCCACGGTTCTGATTCGCAGGATACAAAATATCCTTAGAGATAACATCCCCATGACCACACTAAAAAGACACTAAATAAATTCAGTGGCTTGGGTTTTGTAATTTTGTTTTGTGGTTTTGTTTACGGGCGGGGGTTAATCTTTTTTTTAAAGGGTACTAGGTTTTTGTTTGCAAACCCCCTACTCCCCAATATTAATGAGTAAAACAAAAATTGCAGCACTCAGAAATAATTACTGATTCTTCTTTTACAGTGCCTCAATGGCATTGTGTCAATTTTAAGATAATCCAAAGCATTTCAATCATGCCATAGTATGTGGATGCAGGTAGCAACCTCAGACTGACTGTTCCAGAACTCTGGTTCAGCCTCAGCACACCTGGGATGTACATCACTGCCACCTCTGAGAAGGAGGGAGGGCAACTGGGTTAGGCAGAGCTCAGCTCCATGGCCACTAGCTAAAAGCAGTGTTAGGAGGGATTATATAACCTGGCATCGGGCTGCTCGCAGAGAGATCCAAAGGGAGGCAAGGGCTGTGCCTCACGTGAAGGGGAAGAGAGCCCTCACCATCGAGTGGGAACAAGGCCATGCTCCTCCTGCACCCTCATTGGTGGTTACTTGCTTTTTGGTCCAATGACTCCCCTGAGAATATGCCCATATTTCCACTTATGCTTTCTTTTTTCCCTACATCCTATTGCATCTAAGATCCATTACTCTAATTCCTTTTCAGCAAGGTCCTCACAGCAATGTTGCCTTTCTCTTATTTTCCGTCTGTCACTGCTAAGATGCAAACTAACCCCTTACAGCCAGAACATTCCCTGCAGATTCCTGTTCTGTCCCTTCTTCCATCAAATTCCCTGGACTTTTTGTACTGTGTTTTAGCCAATAAGGATATTAACTCCCTTTATTCCTATTTCACTATTAAAATGATATGGTTCTTGTCTGAAGATAAGACCATGTAAACAGCTTTATAGACTTTAACATTAACATCAATGAAACCTCATTGAGGACCTCAGCAATTTCTTGTTGAAGAAAGAGTATATAAGTGACAAATCCACAAATATAAATGACCATGCAGCAACACTGCTACTGTTCATGAGGTTAATTAAGTTGCAGGGAAAGAAAACCAGGCTTCCAACATCATGCCAAACTTCCTTGTCATTATAGTTCCAGACTCTATATTAGCTACAAAAACCATAAACAACACTGCATTATTTATTTTTCTTTCCTAGAAAAACCTTGCTTGAAAAGTTACGTCTAAACGCTTGCTTCACATCCACTCAAAAAAACCCAAAAAGCCCAAAAGCATCCCAAGAAAACCTCTTTGTGTTTTGGAGATTGCATTCATGTGAGAGATACTCAATATTTGCTACTGTAATAAAAACATAAACTATTAGTTGGATAGTAAAGCACTTGTGAAAGACACCACCTCTTTGTTATGTACAGCCCCACAATCATATTTACCTCCATGATGGTGACCACAAGGCAAGCTCACAATGCATTTAACAACAAAAATCAGGAAACTCAATCTAGTGCATTCACATTGTCTGTACCACCATCCACCAGAGCCAATCCTTTCGAGCGTAACAAAGTGAAGGTATTATAATTAGAGAGTTCATAATGCCATTTAATCAAGTGTGGAGCTGGAGCACAGTGGGTTGTATGCCAAAGACAAAACCACATGAAGCAGTACAATGCTGAGTGCAAGAAAGGGCACACATACTCTTCAGGGAAAATAACAAGTTACTACAAAGCCCTGTTTGTTTTCAAGTACTCAATCCAGAGTTTGCATACTAGGTAATTTTGCATCATGAAAATAAGTTATTTCATAAACTGAAAATGAAGTGAGACCACAAAAATGTGTTCTGATTCTTACAGACAGAAAACCCTAGTTTCAAGTTCTTAATTTGTGAATTAATTCTTTGTAGTTTTACTGAAAGAATTAATTGTGCTTCAACAATGTTATAATTATTTTTCTACTGCAGCTTATGATTTACAAAGTGCTTTGTAATAACTAACCAGTTTCTGTGACACCTGTAGCAGTCTCCAGGTAGTGAGGCTGAGACAGTGGTATACTGAGCTATCAACATAAGAACAGCAAGGGCCAAGTGAGATCAGGAGTTAACAGAAGACTTTTCCATAATAAGCCCATTTTTCCAGGGGTCACATGCTTATCACAATCAAGATAATGATGCAAATGCTCTTTCCTGTGTCTCAGAACCGGACTGGGACTTACCCTGATTCTCTCCCATGAAACAAAGTATGCTTAAATAAAAAAACTCAGAACTCAGGAATGCCCCTTTGCAAATGGGAAGGATCAGACACTCACTTGCATGTTTTAGATTAGGCTCCTGACAGATCTGAAAGATCTTGCAGATCTGCCAGCCCAGAACTCATGCTGCCAGAAGGCAGCAGTGAACCCAGCACACAAGGAAGGACCCTAAGGACAACAGCTGCAGCCACTGCTCGTTCCCTCTCTGATTCACCAGAGATGTCTGGCACTATTCTTTGTAGAAACTAAGACTACTCCTGTCCTAAGCAACCCATATTTTAATCACACCATAACGTTTTTAGGAAAACATCAAAAATAGTTTCCATTTTATGTATGGAGAAACTTGCTTGACAAACACAGGAGCACCGCCACTGAATGTTCCAAAAAACCCTCATGGGAATGGGAGCACAAAGTGTTATAGACCTTATATTGATCTTGATTTGGGACTGTCAGAGGCCAAATACAATTTTTCATTACAACACAAACATCAATAAATATACCTAATGTATGTATCCAATATATCAGGTAAATCTAAAACCACACAAGCAACAGTTGAAAAATTCCAGCAGAAAAATGATGTGGCAGCACAGAGCTTCCAAAATTACTCATGGGCAAGTGAGAGTCTTCAGACTGAAGTATTATTTAACGATTTATTACACATAGAACAGCATATTCTCAAATGGCTGCAGATCAAGAAATGAAAAGGTCTGAGCTAAAACAGGCTGATTTAACAGCCATTAAGGTTGCAAGGAAGATTCCCATTTAGCCAGCATTGGTCACACCCTGGTCACACCACACACAACTTCCCTGAGCCTTTCAGCTCAATTGTGTGACAGCTCCGCACTCAGCCCATCCCAAAATAGCAAGGTACAACCTTTCTTCTGCCTGGATATTCTGCACAAACAGCACCACACTCCTAATGGCCAAGAAAGGACTTTGCAAACTGAGAGCCAATTTTATCATACACTGTAGAATCCCACAAAACCTTTGCCATCTCTAGAGAAGCACTGGATCACAAACCATTTATATTACCATATTTTCAAAGTTTTACAGACTAATTTCTTCCTTCCCTGCCCATCATTCTCAAGTCCTTTTTCATAATTGCATGTTTAAAGTAAGAAAGCCACAGAGATCACATGCTCTTATCACTTATTCCCAAATAGCTCATTAATTTAAGAACTTACATTGATTTTGTTGGGTCATTTACACATTTAAAATACTTAGGTGCTTAAGTTCTGTAGGAATGAGTATTCCAAAACATCTCCTATTGTCATGAAAGGGAAATGAGATGTTTGCACATCTGCATTCTAAAAAGTATGACTTGAAACATGGGAGAATGCTTAAAACAAAAGAAAAATACAATTTAAAGTACACAAAAAAAAAAAAAAAGGCAGGACAAATAGTTTAACCCTCCCTTAACAGACATACACCATAACTTACAGCTTTGAAATGGATGAAATAAAAGTCTACTCTTTATTAGTGGAAATAAATGTTTGTCACCTTAATTTCCAATATGCTATTTTTCCATAACTGTAGGGTATATTTCCCAGTTCAGTCTGAGAAATATTTAGGCACATGATGTAAAGCACAAAATTTGAGGAACATGAATCAAGTCAAAATGCTGCAGAATACTTTAGCCACAAACTGTAGATCCCATTGAACAGGACACAGCTGAGATAAAAATCATGCTGTTCTAATATCCTTAGGGATTTATCCTGCCAGCACTAACTGATAGTTTTGCTTATGAGAGACACTGGCAAAACAGAGCAACAATAAGGACAAAATGTACCTGAGAACCTTTATTGAAGCAGGTAATTTTAATGAATCCTTTATTCTACTGCTTTTGACTGTGCTGTGATACTAATCTGTTTAGATTCCCATCCATTTCACTCTGCTTGCATGTGCAGTGTTGATTCCACAAACATCCCACAAGGCCATTTACACCAAAGAGTATGTTGGCTGTACTGATTACATACCTCAAATGCCATTCCTGTCTGTCTTTCAGAAAGTCTGCAGCACCCTGTTTGAAAGTCAAGCTATTTAAGAGCTGCAAACTGGCAAACTCAAAAATCAGCACCCAAATCCAAAAGTGAAGGTTCCTATTTTTCTGTATGTTCAATAGAAAAAATTTCATTATTTTCTCTTGCTCTATTAATTGCTATCTAAAATATTAGCCCTTTATTTGCACCACAGTTTCTTGTTAATGCACCAAAGTGAAAACCAAATGCAGCTGTTAGACATGGATTGAAACTATTCAGCACCCACTTCAAATAAATGAGTGTTCCACACCTAAAAGCATTGCATCACACCTCCTATTTTTTTTTATTTCAGTCATTTTAATTGTCCCTTAGACAAGACACTAGAATAATCACTTAATTGTTACAATTACTGACAATGACCCTCAGAAGGTGACAGCATTTTGATCCCATTTGATTACATTAGTCTTAATAGATCCTAATGAAAATACAAGTAAATCCTTTTTCTTATCACTCATTCTCATTACTTTCAGCAGTCACTATAACTTAACTGTTCAAAGGGTTTCAAAGCACACACAGAGCACAAATGAAATAACTTGCCTTTCCTATACACCTTCTATTTAATTCACTGAATGAGTTTAGGGAAACTCTAAAAATGAATTCCCAAGTGTCCCAAGATAGAGCTGTCACAGTGCCAACTGGGGTTAACCCTGTACAACACTGACAACACACCAGCGGCCCACAGGAGAAAAGAACCAGGAAGGTGTCGACCCAAGAGCTCACATTCTAAGCAAAATCAAATAAACAGGGTCTACCTGGAAGGGCATAAAAGGAAATAAACATGACTATTATTGCTTACTGACTTCTTGCTGACACTGCAGAAGTATTAAGTTGTTAGGTGGAATTTGATCTGAGCAAGCAGGGAAAGGAAAATCTGATAAGGAAGCATGTCCATGTGCAGAAGGTGATGCCAGCAAAGGAGTGAAGACTGTCATGGGAGAAGCAGGTGGCCAGAGCATCAAGACTCACACTGCTGAAAGAACAGCCTGCTGGCAAAGACAGTCACCTACAGGTGCTCACATCCACACTGCCTGGAATTGCTCTGGCAAGCCAAACACAAATGCACAGCTCCAGTGGGTAGCTGTCATTTGTATTTCCCTATCTGATGGCACCTTCAGAAAACAGAGGTGAGAAAAACCTGAGAAATCAGAGTGGCCCACAAATGAGCCAACTGTGCTGAAATCTGGTTTGACTGTGGAGGTCAGGACAGCTCATCAGCCAGCTGCTCTGCTGTGTAAGCGTAACGAGGCACTCGCAGCTTGCTGCCCCTCCAGTGTAATTGCACATCTTGTTCTTTGTAATCATCCTTACCTCTTATACACTGATGCAGAGACAGAACTAATCCTCCCAGATCCCACTGAGAGGCAGCCAGAAAGTATTACCATCTCCATTTTGCAAATGGAAAGAAATATATATTATCTACAGGAGTCAGTTAATGAGTGGAATAACCTGATGCACTTCCACAGGCCTGGGAGGATTCAGCCTCATGCTCAGCAGTGACCAACTTGGCCAGCAGAGGTCAAGTCATTTGCCAAAAGCCATAGGGTGTTACTGGGAGATACAGGATGAAAACTTACAGTGCTGAAGCATGGTTTGTTCTCAGGCCACCGTAAAAGCCACACTCAGTAAATACCTTTGGCAGGTTGATTTGGGACTTTTTTCCTGGAGTTTGGGGACCTCAAGGTTTTTTTGTCATCATTTTGCAGTTCCTTTGTTAGTAAACCAATCCATAAGGTATTCTAATTAAAAATAAACTATAAGTTTTGCTACAGTTTCTCAAGTAGAAGAGAAACTACCCATAGTTTTATCAATCCTGAAAGCAAGTACAATTATTGCCTGGTTTCTGCAGCATCCAGAAAATAAAATGGTAGCTACTGCTGGAAGAAAGAAAGTGATTCATAAATGAAGTGCATGGAAAAAAAGAGGGCAGCAATATACAAATGACGTGATGTATACACAGGAAATAATAAAATGAGCAAGTAGCACAATATCTTTTTTGTTGTTATGAGGCCACAAATGCCCTGGTAGATGAAGAAAGTTTCAATAGCCATTTCATATTATTTTTAAGGTCTCAAAATTAAAATTGGATAAATGTAATGTAAGCTATTTCTGTGTTTAAAGCCAAACATGATCAATAATAACCAATCAACCATCCAAACTTCCATGACAATCATGAAATAACATGAGTTGTTCCTTAAACTCTTCTGCAACACTTGATTTACATTTTCCATCTCTTACAGATTTAGCATTGCTAAGAATTTTGGGAATGGAAAATGATCCTATCAGCTTGGTTTAAACAATCATCTGATTCTAAGAAACCAAGATTTTAAATACAATTATCAACACAAGGCCAAGAGCGAGGTTGGAGAATTGACACTGCGTTATTTTCATATCCACTGCTATTGCTCAGGCTTTTTTCAATACACATTGCCCATCCAAGCAGGAGTTATACAGCCTACAACCCTGCACTGAAGTTGCTTCTCATTAGCAGGAAACATTCAGAAAGCCATTTTTTAAGATACAGATTGATAGTTTTAGCCAGGTCTACAGACAGAAACACCAACATAGCGGCTAAGTAGATAAACTTTCCCCCCACACTGTCTCTATGCTGCTAAGAATTTTTCCATCCTTTGCTAATGTTCTTTTTTTAAATTCTCTGCTTGAACAAAAAGCAGAAAGGTTTTTTTTCATCACCGTTAAAGGAATCATGTCCAAACATCTTAGACTTCTTGGGTGGCAGGTGAAAGGAGAGGATTTACTTCAAGAACTAAGCTGAGCAGCCAGCTGTTCCAACCAGGCTTTCCTCTGGCGAGGCACTAGAACAGCACATTTCCCTTTCTAAGCAATGAACAAGCAATTCAATGCCTGCTCATCTCATACACCTATACCAAAAAGAAAAAAAAAAAAAGCATGATAGCATGATGCTTGCTTGTTGGTTGCTTATTTTCAGGACCTCTGCTGAAGGCAACTTAGGTTTCACGGAAGGCACTGAGGCTCATTTTCTGTTTGTGGATGCCAACAGGATTAATGACTGTAAAATAAGACTTCTCTGCTTATATTTAAAAAGAAATGATTTGGCTTTGGAAGTAGATACAGGATTGAATATACCTTACAGATCTGAACTCAGAAGACATGAAGGTGAATTATGTAACACTATGTATCTGAAATCCAACATTAACATAAAAATAACTTTCAGATAATCAATCCAGCTTATTTACTGAAGTACCTGGCTAACTACCAAAAGACAGTGATTTCAAGGGGTTTTTATAGATTCACTCAGAAAATCAAAAATCCATTTCCTAGAACAGGACTCACAATTTACCAACTCCTTAAGACAAAAGAAATGGATTAGAATTATACCTTTTTTCAATCTTTGGTTACACAGCTTTACAGTCGAAACACACACCACAGGATAAAGCAACTCGCCTGTTTACATTACCTTTCATGTTTCCACATGCACAACTCGCCTACCAGTTTTTAGGGATTATGTAAATAGTTATTAACGTCATGTGGTTTTAACTACTAGGAGAAAATCCCAGATAAAATTGCTCACCAAATGACCTTTATAGCTTTCCTTTAGCATGCAAAATTAAGCAAGGAAGTCGTGTAATAATCATATGTGCTTTTCAAGTAACATAATTTCAGAGGGAATGTCTTCTTTTTAAAGAAATAAAGCTGAGTTTGCACAAACCACTAAGACACTCAACAGACAGATCAGAAGACACACTCCAAAAAATCTAGTATCAAAGGGCATAAACATAAAATATTTCCACACACTTTAGGGCCCCCAGAAATTCTAACAGCAATCTCCTAAAGTGATCTCTCCACTCCCACTAATAATCATTCAGTGCTGCAGAGATCTCTGAGCACTGATGCACTCGGATCATTCTTGGACTATATAGCACATAAACATATTTTAAAAGCATGTTACAGAATCAAATATATGTATAGTACAGGCAGTTAGAAGTCTACTAAGATGAAGTCAGAAAACATAGTATTTTTGTTCTTTTTTACAACATAAAAGTTTTTGCTTTTTCTAGCAAAAAGAACTCTAGCAAAAAGAACTTCTCATCAGAGTTCGACTGTAAATAAATTCATTAATTGTTTGTTTGGTTTTTTGTTTGTTTTTGTCCAGCAAGTGGAACTATTTCGGGCCAAAAACTGAGGGGGGAAGAGGGGGAAAAAAGGAAGAAAGGCAAAAAAGCCAAACCAACCACCCCAGGGTGCCTTGGGACAGCAGATACGCGTTTTTCAGCTCCAGTTACCTTGTAACAACACTGGAAGTTTCATTCTATTAGGATGTCAGACCCAGCAGCATGGCAGAAAAGGGCCAAACCTGTATCCCATCAGGTAAAGGCAGGGCTGTGATGTGAGCCCAAGCACAGCCTGCCAGTCAGCACCCAGCACCCAGCTGTATGTCGCAGCATACAGGATGAGACGCAGTCAACACGGCCACGATACACAGAGCACCACCACACCATTTCACAAGGCTTCAACCCATACAGGGTAACACCATACCCCTTCAGAAGGCTGCAAACCCCTGCCCTTCTTGTTCTTCAGCCCAACCTTTTATACCCCTGGTTGTTCATGCATGGCACCTGTGTGCTCTCTGTACCCTGCTGTGGTTGGTCAGCACACCTGGGCACTCCATGGCTCACTGCTGTCAGTACTGCTCACCTGCTTTTCACAGCTGTAGCCCATCAGGGATGAGGCCACAGCCCCACCCCCAGTTACCACAAACTGGGTGCCTACACAACCCCAGCTATTCAGGAGAATAGCACACACAAGCCTCCTGCCTCAGTTTCTCCACCTGAAGCAACAACATTTACCCACCTCACACCAGAGCCCTGGAAAGGTAAAATCATGTGTTCAAAGTGCTTTTAGCACACTTTATTTCTCTCCTTTCAGCAAGGGAAGTCAACCTCACAGAAATCTGACTAGCTGGGAGCTTCCCATTCAGCCAGTTATAAAAGTCACAGTTCTCCTGATAGCTCTGCGTGACCCACTTCTCCACCTCGAGCCTGCCACAGCACTATTTAAATGTCGAGGAGTTTATCAGTATAAAACTGAAATGTTAAGGGGGAAAGCACATTCGTGGGGACAGGAAAAGGCAAAATTTATGACACATAAAAGGCACTGCTTATTCAGATGAAATTTATTATATCCCATTTGAGTTAAAATATCACATATGTATGAGACCTTAATGAAACCATAATCCAGACGGGAGTGGAGAGAGGGCTGAGTGAGCTGCGCGCTTGTGCAGAAGGAATTGGCTCCCGAAGCCTGGCAGGCAGAGGCGTAACCAGCTGCCTGTCTGCCTGTGTGCTCATGGCCAGCATCAGCCACGCAAAAACAAAGACCCCTACAGCCCTGGAAATTAATGGGAGTGAATCATGGAAACAAACTAACAAAGGAAGATGTATCAAAGGTTTCAAGATGAGACTGCGTATTTTAAACTATTCAGTATTCGATGTTGCGGGGTAAAGGCACAATGAATCACAGCTGATTAGCCCGGCTAAGCCTGGCTCTTGCTGCCTGCATGCACAGCAAGTACCGAGACAGAAACCCAAACCCTGTGGGATGCTTCAGGAGTTTCCAAGACAAAAATGTGAAAACAACCATTTCTAAAGAAAGGACTCTTCTGCAGATTATTTAAAACAAATACAATCTCTTGCACAGGAGGCTTGGAGGAGGCTTTCCCTTACCCCTCCTGTGGATGAGGCATGGACATCGTTGCCGGTTATTTGCAGATGAAGGAGTAGGAGGACAGCAACTGGATTCTTGTTTAGTCCCATTAAACATGTAGTGATATAAGCAGAGCACAGCGAGTCTGGCCACTGCCCTTTCTGCTGAAGCTGCCAGTGACTCACTTGCCAGGACACACATACACAACCCTGAGTAAGATGCACTATAACTGAACTACTGTGCCTCCTTTTCAGAGGCTTCTTCCTACACAGCTGCTCCACCACCTCTCATCCACCTCTGACCAGCACAGGACTGCACAAGGGAAGTTTGCATTTACAGCCTGCTGCTGGCATCACTGTTAAGGAGCAAAATTTTGAATTTCTTCAATACCATCTTTCCCCTGTAGCTCCCTTGGCAAATACAACACATGCTGTACACATCTTTGGTTCAGTTCGTATTGCTACTGCAGAGAAAAATTTCAAATACTGAATTAAGGAAGTCATGGCCCAAGGTGCCTGTTATCAATTGACTATGTCATCAAAAAATATTATTACTGAATACTTATTTGCTAGATTAAATCATGATTAAATATTTCTAGAAAGCAAGACAGCTGTCTTCAGCACCAGTTAACTAGGAGGCCTGAAAGCATGGCAGCACTTACAGGAGCCACTCTTATGTCAACTGCTTACACACTGTGTTACAGACAGCTGAAGCTCAGAGACCTGCAACAGCAAATCACCTGCTGTCCTGGGAAGGCCTCTCCTAGCACACTCAATGGCATGCTCTATCTTGTCTCATTCAAAAGTAAAAAAAATCTTACTCGGTTTCTCATCCTTACTGCTAAAACAATTAAACCACAAAAAGCCAGGACCTATGTCCCTGTAGAACACAAGACAGACAGTTAAGGACAGACAAACTTAACTCTAATTTCCCTCATTTTGAACAAGGTGAAAGATTTTGAAAAATCCATATGAGGAGAAGTATTAAACCAATATACCATGTTTGGCTTATGTCTGTTTATGAGCCTCATACTTTGTTAAACTTGAAAGTTGATATTAAGTGTTACTATTGAAGCAAGTAAGTATAGGCATTATTCTTCAAACAGTAAACATGTAGCAAACTCATAAACCAAGAAATACACTGCGTTTGTAAATAGCATAAAGAAATCCTGTGGATATATTTCTGAGTATCTAACATGAACTTTCACTTCAAAAAGACTAATTTCTCCATATGGACACTCATACACGGCTGTAGTTTGAGCTCTATCACACATGATGGCCTTAGCAACAATGGTCAGAATTTCGGAATTCTTGAAATGAATGTGTCATACAAACAATGGAACATTGACAGCTAAACAGATTATAAGCCTTCGTAAAATGCAAGTTAACAACAGCTAAACTGTATTAATGCTTTTACATCATTATTTTCTGAAATACAACACATGCCTGTTGTACTGAAAACAGGAATTTTTCAGAAAACAATGAAAAATGTGGTCCAGGTCAGCGAGAATAAAAAAAGTACAAGAAACAAGATGTCTTAGCATGAGAAAATATAAAAAAAAAACAACAAAATGTAACAAAAAGAAATACCATATCAACTAGCAGTAGTCTGTTTTTATCTTTTTTTAAATACCTTAATTCATAATACTAGTTTATAGTTGTTTTGAGTTAACATACCAAATGCATGACTTCACCATAAGCTTCAGTGTAAGCAATGCTTGCATCTCCTGGAATTTGGTGGTTATCTGAGAAGACAGGATCTAGAATATGTGGCCATTGAAGCAGTAACAAGCAGTAGACAGAGGATTTCCCTCTAGATACCTTCCTTGGATAAGCTTGACTTGCTCTGCACAAACACCCTACGCGGTGATATTGTCTGGTGGGAAATGCTGCCCCTCCGAGTCTAGACCAGCACTATGGCACCAGTCCCAAAAGCCTCCAGAGGGGCCAGGTGTCCAGTTCCTGGCCAGACATGGGCTTGGTGGTACTGCCTTGTGCTCTGCAGTGAAATGAACAGCTTGTTACCAGACTGCAAATTTTCACCATCCCTTTTAAACGAGCTCAAATTAGGAAGTGCCCCTAGATAGGCCAAGGTGCAACAGGGACTCTCAAAGTAGATGCTGTGATTTGTGCTAACGAGACAGAAATAGCAGCATGACTGGGACCTGAGTACATGATATGACATGTGCAGCTGTCTAAATAGCTCTGCTGCCACTGTCACTGTGTGCTAATGTCATTCCCTTCTGCTTGGCCTCATCTCTCCACTTTACACAAGAGCTTAAAAATTCAGGCTTTTCCAGCTCCACCTAGACTGAACTACTTATTTAAGCAAATAGGAAAAATAGCCACACAACTGGTTAAAATATCACTTCTTTGGAAACCTAGGGGAAAAAAAGCTTGGATTACACATGGCAAAAACTTAAGTAAGTATCTCTTATTTCAGGTGTATTCAAGAAATGGTGGCAAATTTTTGGTTTTTATTCATGGAGGTCTTTTTCAACGAAAAAGCAGTAGGAAATAAAAGCATTTACATCTTTTATATATTAATAATCAGTGCAATATTGTGAAAACATCAGAAGAGGAATTTCTGTTTACCTTTTTACCTCCTTAGGAACATATTTTATTGGACAAACTACTTTATGGTGAAGTACTGTGTGCATTTTGTGCGCTTTTATGTCTGAAATGTCTTAGAACAATTTCAAGCACAAGAACACGAGTTAGAAATATCCCCAGTAATTTACCAGTCCAACAGATGTATGCCCATGGTGCTGTCATGTCTCTTAATTTTAAAACCTTGCATTAATTTCAAGGGAAGAAACCCAGTTTTTTATTGTGAGATTTATACTCTAATTGCATTGTAATCCCAGCATAATGGTGAATGCAGCACTCATGCAACTTCTTCTTCATAGCACCCATGAAACCTAGAAGATATCAAGAGCTAAAAATGTCAGTCAAAAGACTTTTCTTCTCTAAGTGATTATGTGTCCCTACAAAAGACATTACTCCACGCCAGAAAAATCCAGGTCACATCATTTTAGGAGGTTTTGGGAACATACATGTTTGGTAAATTCTAGATGCCATCATAGCAACTTGGACCTAGACTTCTATTTCAGACTCTAAACTGGAGAGAAATTTTACATAGACCAAGACAAAAAATAGAAGCTTATTTGTGATTGGATTGTGGCACCACAGTATTAGAAACCAACTAAATACAGTAAAATACACACCTCTTTTTTTAGTAGCCAACAAGAAGGATGCTAAACGAGAAATTAATCTACCTTGCTAGCATAAAACATTTCTAGTGAAATACAGGGCTTTTCTGGGTCTGTCACCTGCCAGATGGACTCTGCTATGCACAATAAACAGAAGAGCTCCCACCACAGGCACCAGTGATCAGCCACTGAGGGCAATCAGTCACCAAAGAGCAAACCAGGCACTGCTGTGTCGTCTCCTAAAATGTCTACATGGCCAACAGAAAGCATCTGCTCCCAGCCAGTATCATTTTGGGTGTAGGGAGGAATTACTCCAGTCAGCTTTTTTTCAGACATGAAAGAAAATAGAGATGGTCAGCCCTTGTATATGAGGGCTTTTAACCAGCTCTAAATTCTCTTAAGAAAATACCATTGCTTCAAAGGAAATTAAACCTAGATGTCAAAAGCAACACAGAAAATCACTTCCCAAAAGCAACCATTTCTTTGCCAACATATTGACAAAGCACCAAATGCATTCAGAGCCCATAGAAATGTAGCAGGCTGAGGATTTACAGATTCTTGTTTAAAAAAACAAACAAACTGAACTACCTTGCATGTGGCTTAAAAGGGAACTGCATAGTTCCATACCATACCATTAAAGATTGAGCCACTCTATCTCAGGCAGTTAGAGAAAAAAGAAAAGCAATCTTTATGCCTGCCTAATACAAAAGTCAGAGCCCAAGATTTCTACTTGGCCTCAGCTGCAGGAAAAGTTTGTATCCCATGCTGCAAGGAGACCACAGCTACCTGTGCATTGCCCCATTCAGTGCCATGGGCATTGCCCACTGCTGGCAGTGCCATGCACCTGGGCAGGAAGGATAGGTGAGGGTGGAGAAAGCCGAGCTGATGGAAACATTCAACATCTGTGCAAATTAACGAGTTCAACTTAATTATCTCCCAACAGAAAGATTAAATAGGGTGCAACTGGTGATATGAAATCATCCTAATGGGTTCCACTGCTTGAACCCACCACTCATCAAGCTGAATTGATTTTTAAACAGTGGAAATTCAAACAACTCCCATGAGAAAGTAACACAATTCCCACCTCAATCAAATACATTGTAATAGTTACATATGAAATGTGATTTTTCAAGAGGGAGAGTCGATTATTTCTCCATCTTTCATTTCTGTAGGAGACCTGTGAATTGATGGTATTATCAGTCAATGCTGGAATAGCAACATACACTGAGGATGTAAAGTGTACAAGCACACTATGAAGAGTATTTTGCAAATAACTCAAAAGTGCACTTTTAAATAAAGGCTGTGGCTAGGTATTACAAGCACTCATTTTTAAAGCATACTGTTAAGGTCTTTATAATCCAAATCTTCTAGAAATAAACTTGCAAGTATGCAAATGTCCTTAAAGTAATTTAAGATAGCAATTAATTTATATTTAATAGTATGTTCCCAAAGCAAATATTTCATATTCTGCTGCTAATTTTGGGTATCCAACTGAGCTACTTCAAGTGTACCTGAATTCAGAATGTATCATAAATCCTTTATACAGATTTTACTTCAGCCTGAACAATTTTTGAGCAAAAATCACTACTGAGTTCAAGGAAGCCCTGATTGCAGAAAAAAAAAAAGACTGCGTATTTTAATTAAAAGACCCCCCACAGCTGTACAAAACTTATCCCCATCTTTTCACAGGTATATGAGAAAATCTCTACATAAATACATGAAATATCATATATCTTCTTGAAGAAGTTTTTCTGCTGTGACCTCTGAAGACAGACTTAACTTCAACTATTTCCACTTAATTTCATCAGAAAAAGTTATTAAAAAAATATGCATCTACAACTGAAAGTAACTATGTAGACCTGAGATGCTGCCTGACAAGTCCTATCTCAGCCACGATTAATGTGCTGACAATTTGCCAAAACAGGGTCCATTTATCTGCTCAGTGGGCAAGCAAACATTTGTGAGAACAACTGGTATCTGTGCAAGGCAGCCACAGACTGAGTGGTCATCAGGTGTTAAGTAGCAACTGACATTTTAAATGGAATCCAAGGGCTGTCAGCATCAAAGGTTCACTGAACTGAACCAACTGAAAGAAAGGTAAAGGAAAGAAAGGTAAAGGGAAGGGAGCAAATGAAACAGCTGGATGTCTTCTCAGTGGTAGCTCTGTCTAATCTGATTTTTGCTAATCAATACCGAAACAATAAAGTATTTCCAATATTGGTTTTCTGTAGTAATTCTTCATTAAATCATACTTGCATGAAAGGAAATCAAACTTACACAGCTTTAGAGTGAGGCTCTATTCCAGGTGACATCAAAGACTAAAACAGAAGGGAAAAGAAAGGAAAATAAGAAAAAAACACCCTGTGTAATGTTAAATACCTAACAGGAGATGACAAATCAAATGGGAATTACTGTGGTAAAAACATAATTAAAAACTTGATTGAAGTTAAATAGAATTTACATAACACTACAAATTAACTTTATGCTGAAAGTATTCACTGGGAAAGCAATAAAAAGGCATTTCATTAGTAATCTATATTTAAACAATATGTACAATAGGGTTGTCCTAATGAGAAATGTAGAGTTTTTAATAACAGCAGTTTCCAATGGCTACCAAGAGACACTGCTATCATGGAGATCTCTGCACATAAACAAACAATCTTTGGCAACACCATGTGTGGATTGTAGCCCTGAGACCCAGCACAGGTTGGTGCTTTACAGCTTCTTGTTATAAATTAACTGCCTTAAAAACACTGGTACACAGCCCTGGGCTACCCATTTATACTGGGCCTCCTGACTTCGTGTGACGGCACAGCCCAGTTTTAGCAGGACCAGGATTTCTGTTTTTCTTTAAGTTTTCCTTCTTAAAAACCTATTACATTTTCAGAAGTACACATCTGTTGCTATGACATTTCATTCCCATTCCTTTAGAGACAGGAACTATTTGTGATAGTGATGAAGAATCACATTGCAATCATTAACTAAGTCACATAACACTAAATTACTGGTAAAATAGTAATAATGAAAATAGTACTAAAAGCACATTAAATAGAAACTACCCAGAGGTGTAGCATTCACTCTAAAGCCTAATGACAAAACACAGAAGAAATTAACTACTAAAATCCCAAGATAGAAACTTCCTACAACCCATGATGGAAAACAGAAATACAGTTCATCCCAGACTTCAGAAGGAATCCAGAAAGATCCCATTCCCTTAATGATTTCTCACTTCTTCCTTTTATCAGTCAAACACGTTTTCGTCTTTTTCAAGTCACAGATTTTTCACAAATTCTGTCGGAAGTTTAACAGGCTCATGGCAACAACCCTGCTTGGTCACCTTTTATAAATAATCCCGTTGTCTCCTCAGGTCACCCGACCACAATCTTAGACCCATGCCATAAAACCAATGGGGTAGTTCACATCAATATTGTTTCCGTATTTCTACTTTTTAAATCTAGTGGCAAAGCCTACAATTTCAAAAAAGGATTTAGCTGCCTTCAGGTGCAGGTAGATACTCCTGATAGCTCCTGACTAGAATTGGGGTTTTGACAATTAGAGGCAGCTTGCTGCCTTTCTCTACTGAAAACACTGCGGGGAAGTCCAAACCCAGGCAAGAGTAATTCTAAAAGAAAAATAACCAACCAAGAGAAGAAAATTAATCAAAACCTCTGTTAACAAGAATGAAACATAAAAGCTTCTTCTGGCACTTTTTGACCTGACCCAACTATTTTTGTACCTTTCCCGTAAATAACTGTTGTATGCTCTGATACTATAAAGTAGTACCTAGTAAAACAAAGTAAAACCTAAAAAAGCAAGATTTGTTCTGTGTCTTGGCATGACAAACATCAGAGAGCTGCAGGTGAAAAGGGGCATTGGCTACTATGAAACAATAATGGATGAAATGGATCCTACCTTCAAATGCACTCCAGAATATTCAGAGTAAGACTTGATTCCTTTGTTTGATGTATTTCCCACCTAAATGAAAGGACTTAAGTGAAATGACTTGAAGACTTATGCCAAGTTTTATTTCCTGAAGTGTCCCAAACACAAGACCTAAGAGCAGGAATCAAGGGAGATGCTCTGCAGACTAACCTGGAGCCTGTAGAATAAGGAGCTCTTCTGAGACATGGAAATGGATTGCAGGTTTTCTGGTTACTGCTGGACTACCACGCTCACCGAGAGACTGCCTACACACACACCCAGGTTTGTGGGTCTGTATTCTAGGAATCAATATTTTAATTTTTTATGCCATTAAACAGACAAATCATAAACAATGTAAGCGTCTGAGACATCTTTTCTTACCAAATTGAGCTTGTTTTGGGTTTTTTGTCAGTAAGAAATAAAACAAGCAAATGGCGCTTCATCCTGTTTTGGCTGCTGAACTACATTAAAAAATATATACATAGAGATTCATTTCCTCACATTTGTTGAAAGTTTCGTTGATAACATTTGTTGAACACTTGTGCATCATGCCAGTTTCACTTTTCTTGTCCAACCCCCCCCCCCAAAGTTTTAGAATTATTTCTTTCTCTAAAACATGCATATTTAAAAAAAAAAAAAAGAACAAAAAGCAAAACAAACCAGACCACTCTATCTTGCCTAAGCATATGAATACCAATGTCATCTCCACAAATGGGTTTTCTTGGTGTAGAAAGGAGACAGCCAGCTAGCTTACAAATCTAAGTAGATGGCAAGTCAGGAAAGATGCACAGTGAGTAACATGACAAACCTCACCAGAATCTCTTTCCTGGCAGAGCAGATCCTCCCCTGCTTGCTGTGCCAAGGCTGGATTTCTCCAGCTGGCAGAGAAGGGCAGGAGAAGGCACATTGTCCCTGGGCTCACCCAGGAGCAGTGAGCTCAGGAGAAAGGAATTGCCCCATCAGTTCCGAGAAGAGCATGGACACACTAGAAAGCAGGCTGCACTCAGTGCTTTTCCTTTTTTAACACAGTGTATTTATACACAAGAGAATGCAGCTCACATGTAGTATCGACCCAGGTTGGAGAGATTGCACTTTCACCACAGAGGACATAGAGAAAAGGCACATGTTTCTAAAAGCTTTTTCTATGCTAGCCATATTCTGTACCCTGAGGACAATACACAGTCTAAAGGGGATGCTGGATTTCGGGGCAGAATGACTTAACTAAAGCTTGCAGTGGGAATGAAAAATATTAAAAATTGTTACAGTAAAAACCACAGGTCCAGCCAAGACTGCAAGTCCATTGTGTTATGCACTGTGCAAACCCATGAACATGAAAAGGTATTTCAATAGGCTTGTAATTCAATGAATAAAGAGAGAAGATCCATAGTATTTTTAAGGCCACATATAAAAATACAAGTACCCAGAAATATACCAAGGAATGGGCTTTTGTCAAGTTGTTGCAAGCTTTATATTTTTCTTTAGATGAAAACTATCAAATTAATTATTCTTACCTACTTTTCGAAACTGAAAAATGCTGTGACTTTATGTATGTATGTTAGGAAAAGGGATAGTGGGAAAAACAGAGCCAACGATGAGCGGGAAACAGGATATATTCCAGTACACTCTTAGGATCACTGATAAGTAACTGACAAGGCAGGCAAACTTCCCAAAGCCTCTAACAGCTGTACTACCCCTCTGCCCACAATGGAATTCCATTCTCTGCTCCCTCTTCCAAGGGTGTGCTGTGCTGGCCAGCAGGTAACTGCAGGAAAGCCATTGCTCAGATCTGAAAACAGGATACTGTGGTGTACAGCAGCACTGCCCGCTGGCTCGAGCTTGGAGAGCCAAGACAGCTGTGTCTGTATCATGGTACATTTTATTTCTAAAGCTCAAATTGTTCACACCAAACCACCTCAGCAGTATCTGCAAAGACATCATAAAAATCAGAAGCAAGCACTGTCTTCCCACACATCAAATGTTCAAGACAGTCCTATTGTAAAATCTTTGTTTCCAGATTTGAGCAACCAGTACTAAGCACTTGGTACCTAAATCCACACTTAATCCAGTGAAATGGATTAAGAAGTGGTAATAATTATAAAATTGCTTGCTGAAGCAAATGAACAAAAGGATAAGATGGGCTAGGTCCTACAGCTGCCACCTCCTTTCTGCCATTAACATCTCCTTGCACATTTGACAACCTGGAAGTGTCTGCAACCCACATTATACATGAGGAGGCCATGTGGCAGAAGAGACCTGGGCACATTGGGAAATTTGTGACTTCTGAGAAGACTCTTAGCAAATGCCTTTTTGTTTTCTCTTATATCTGTCCTGTCTGAAATGGGGACAGGGATAGCAGCACAACTTCTGTAGGAGGCCCCAGCGGAGCTTGACCTGCTTCATACAGCAATAGCCACTGCAGGAAATACCTACAGAAAATAGCAGAATAGAGAGGAAGCAATATGAACAAACAGCTCATCCAGCCAACTGGAAAGAGCTCAGAACCCAAGTCATCTGCTCTTCCTGAGTCTCACCACTGCTGCTGTTCTCTCACTCAATTCAGCTCAAAATAGTGAGCATCTCCAGCCACGTGCTAAGTCCTCTCAGCGCTGATTTCCACAGGACCTCAGAAGAACTGCTCAGGCCTCTGCAGAGCCCAGCCTGAGCAGTGTCAGTGCCCATCTGTTCCTGCTTTACCTTGCCCATGACTCACACAACTCTTCTCATCCCTGGAGGCAGCTCTTTATGCAGTCCAAGTTCTCTGCAGACAGCAACTTGCAACTAACTCTACACGTGCAAGGTGGCAAGGCAAAAGTAAGCTTTCCAAAAGTGTCGGATGTCTATAGTAAAGAAGCTCCTGAACTACACCAGGAGACAGAGGGACTGCCCTGAAACACGGTGCAGCTCAGCATGGCATCCTGGCACAGAGCAAATGCTTCCTTCTGCCTTGTAATCCAAGAGCTCAGCACTGCTGCTTCAACACAGCAGCCATGGCAGCCACAGAGACAATTTAGGTGAAAAATCAGAACATACATGAAGTGCAAACCAAGGGATTTTGCAGGTTTTTCGTAAGAGGAGGAAGAAGGCTTTAGCTTTCAGAGCATTTAGAAATACACTAGTTCTTGGTTTAGAGTCACTTGCTGGATGCTGTTGGCAAAACAAGAAAGCTGAGGGCAAACTGATCTAGTACAGCAAATTTGTATAAAACATTTTTATTAAAAACCCCTGAATTATGCGTTAGAAGTGACAAAACCTAAAAACCGCTCCTACAGAAGACACAATCTTCCTGCAAAGACAATCTATATCCTCATTTGATGTGTTGCACAGGTAAGAATTTTTTACAAACTGTGGGAAAACTCACTTGCCAGATTTTATACAAGAAAACTAGAAAGTAATCTGCCATCTCTGAAGCTGATAGACGTTGTAGGAAAGAGAAAGAACAGTATTTTCAGCTGACTGTACACAATGCTTTTGCTGTCTTGCTCCACAGCCCAGCCTCGCAATCATCCTGTGCCTATAGCCACCTCCAAAAGTACACTCTGACCTGCCATTAATTCTTTACTTACTATGAATTAGCTCTGAATTTTTTTTAAGCCAATATTCTTTGTGCGTCTATGCACGAGTGCATACATATTGTGTGGATTTATGTTACACAACACTTTAAAATAAAATAAAAGTATGTGTTAATGGCAAAATAGAAACCTCTGGTAAATGCTCTCTTCCCACTTCCAGCAAGCTTACTGGAAATAACATCAATTCAGCAGTTCATGGCAAGTGAAAGTTATGAGTTAGTACATGTTAACTAATTCAAAAGGCCTTCTACAAGTCTAATAATTAAACTTCATTTCATACACAAAGGTCAGCATTAAATTCTCTACAGTTTTGTATTTCAACAGATTAAAACTTCAGCAACAATTTACTGAACATAAGAAATAATACCACAACATTAATTACCTGCAAACAGCAACACTGCACAGATTTTAGCAGGGTGTATTGGAAGCTATACAGTATTTTAGCTAGTGAACATGCACTTCAGCCATTTTTAGACCATATCATTAAAAAAAGAAAAAAAAAACAACCCCTGAATTCTAAACCTAACAATTTCTTCTAATACTCTAAGTCAAAATAAATGCAGTTTAGTTGAAAAGCTGAATAATTTCCAGTTGTGAGAGAAGAGGAAGTAATAACTGTAACTGAGGTTGAAAAGCAGTGATGCAGCCAGCTTAGAGCCACACCACAACAGGCAGTTGGCACAAAAACCAAGGCTGAGCCAAAGACCTCTTAAGAGGCATTACTTAACAATTGTATCTCAACAGTGCACTGCCATGATCTAGTAAGGTGTCCTCACGTTTCAGTATGGGTGTGACAGAAGAAGGGAATATTTATCCCATAATGATCCTGGCTTCCCCACCTCTAATCTGCAGGCCAGGCTGACAAACCAGAACTGACAGAAATGCCACACGAGATGAAGCAGATTGGGTGACTACTACAGAATGGACACAAAAAGGCTGGCTAGCCTATGGAAAGGGGAAGAATATGTTAGCATCATTGCTCATACTAAAAAAAAAAAACAAAAACCTGTACTATTAAAAGGTAGGGGAATACTGCAAGATGCAAGGATGTAAGATTACTTTAAAGAAAAAACAGGAAAAACCTATTGCTTCTGATTCTCCTATGCAAGCATTTCAAGTTTTGACCCTCTGAGCTCACAAAGTCACACCTAGATCCATTAATTTCAGTGTTTTTATTGACAGGCTGAAAGAAAATCCCATCACTTCCCTCCTACTGGGTCTAGCACTTAAACATTTAAAATACTTGAAAAATGCATCCAAAATCCACAAAATCAGGCAACATTGATCCTAACATTCTGGAAGTGGAAGAGAAAGTCTGGTATACAAACAGCAACCTGAAACAGCATCCCATGGCACAATGCTGCCATACCTCTGCCTTGTGAAGCTGTCATGGAACTGAATTTTAAGAAAACCATGATTCACCAAACAACTGCTACCAATGGTTTAATTTTCACGCAGGACAATAATAAGCAAAACCAATAATCTGCACAACAGCTAGACAAAAGGAAGCATCAGCCCCAGCAGAAGATGCATTTGTGCAATGGAGGGCACAGAACTTGTACGTGGGGCTGGGGGAGAGCAGACGTGGGAGGGTGGGATGGCAGGGGCATTCGGGAATGGCAAGAACTCGGCTTTCCCCAGCCAGATGGGGATGGTTTACCACATTGAGCCAGGTCTGCACAGTGTAGCTGCAATTTATAAATGCTGAGGCAGGCCAAGGCGAGTGGCATCCCCTCCAGCTGCCAAATTCCAGGCAATTAGAGCCACTGGTACTCTCTCTCGGCTCCCTGGTGGGTGCCAGGACAGAGGCGCAGCAGCAGGGAAGAGCCTGTTACTGGGGTAGAGAGAGGAGGAGTGCTGCTTTATGGCAGCATGGTAAATCAATTGCATTTTTTATTTCCACTGCTGAATATTATTATGCTCTCTGCATGGCTTTTAGGAATGTTTGCCTTACCGTAATCTATTTGCCAGAAATCAATAGTCTCTTATCCTTGCAAACTAGTAACCAATGTCACCATCTTTCCAGCTTGCAGATCAACTAGCACTGCCCACTGCATCCAGAGCAGGAAACCTGCTTTCTTAATTGTCACATTTCATACAAATCTTCAGCTAGGAAAGCAGAGAAATACACCTATTGCAAGGCAGCTGCCAGCAGCTTTTAAATCAAAGCCTGTGTCTTAAAATACGCTTTTCCACTGAGCAAGTACAGAGGTACCATTACAGGCCCTCATTAAAGAAAGAGTTCCTACCAGCAATATGAGCATTTTGAATTGCCACATGAGGATGTGCTGGGGGTGGTTTACTCTCAAGAGAATTAGAAGGAAGGGAAAGATGCTCTTATACAATTCATAGGACAGTAGCAAAGAATTGTTATTCTAAATGTGAGTAATATAGAAAGGACCAAATGTGAAAGGTGTTGGACATTTATCTACTCATTTCAAATACAACAAATTTTTAACTCTCATGAGAAAAAAGAAAAGAAGAAGCGACCCCATACATGTAATTAAAACATTAAAAAAAGATTCACAATACTCTACATATCTCATTGCTATCTCCACGAATTCCTTTCTTCCTCTATCAGCCCTCTGCTGAATAAACAGATTCCAGTCTCCAGCCTTTGCTCCAAAGTTCAGGGCAAGTTCCCTAGAAATTCTTGTTCTGGATTGTTTGTTTTTCCTTGTAATTCTTTTCTTCTTTGCTACAGAACCTCCCAAAGGAGGAATAATGTTTTAAGGTAACATCTGTATATGCCCCTAGCCTCCATATTCTTCCTAATTTTGCTTTTGCTTGGTTTAAAAATTTTCTCTACTGTAAAGGAAATAATAGCTGTCTTTTCACCTTCTCTTACTTATCTCCATTTACTGTTTATCCTCCTATCATGTATCTCCCAGCAGGCAGCATCTGTGAAACAGCTCTTCTGACCCCCTCCTGACTCATCTGCAGCTGTGGGGGTTGTACGGAGGAGCTCCTCTGTGGCTGGCTTTCAGAGCTTCAGACTGCTCCCTCTGACCCTTACTGAAATAAAAATTTATTGTCCAGGTGATGGTGCCTCAGGGTCTTCCAGAAAATCTTTAGGAAGAAGGGCTTGCCCATCACCCAGAACAGAGGGTATCTACTTTCAAAAATAGCAGTCTTTACTGGAACATATGAGACTGCAGGAGGTTCTCTGCTCTATGTGAGCAAGTAAATCCCTTTTTCTTCCCATTGACATGGGCTACATTTTAGCAGAAGTTCCTATGACTGGGTGCTAAATAACCCTAAACCTTAAAATAGCCAAGAAGTCCACAAGTAGTGCAGGTAGGAGCTTCTTTCCTGTCTGCAGCACTGAAGAAACAAACCGAGAGTGGATTTTATGTACAAATTTGTTGTACAACACAACTTCATGTAGGTAGTGCAGCTACTGAACCTTTATCAGAGATAAGCTCCAGTTCCTGCATGCAGAGCTGTGTGTGCCCTCAGCTGCCTCGCTGAAGAACATCTGTCACAAAGCCAGCACAGAGGTGACTGTACCCACCAAGCACTGCCACGCTCACTGCCCATCCTCCATCCCGTCCTGAGGGCATCACCGAGCTAGAGCAGAAAGGATCACCTCGTGCTCTTGCCCAGCTCTGCAGCAGGTTAGGAGTCCATCTGTTTACAGGAATGCCTTTTCCTGTGACCACCTCTGAGCACAAAGTGCAAAATGCAACCTTGCTGCTGCCCCAGCAAACAGGGAAAAGGAAGCACACGCTTGCTGCTCCTGTGAGCAGCCCCCATGCTTTGTCCTCAAGGGGCTCTCTGTTGCTGTCTAATACTCCTCTGGAAACCGGCAAGTGCCAATTTCCCCTCTGTCAGGACTAGTAAATTTTATGTTTGTAATTCCTGGTTGGTGAAAAGAAAATAACAGTCTTGTCTGTGAAAAGCCCAGGGTTGGTAGTACAAACCAGAGAACTGGGAAGCTGCTTTGAGCAGCTCTGGATCCATCAGGCTGGGCGCAGATTATACCTCTGCAAAGCCATAAAACCGCTTCTGTGGGGGAGAGCCATCATTCAAACGACAGCCTGAGATAAACCACAATGTGATGACTGTCACAGTCCCTTTGACACCAACACTTACCATCTTCTAGTGTTTACAGACTAATCTGTTTAGCCTTCCCAACTGGCTGCATACAAGGCAGCTGCTCATCATGACTTGCATTTTCTTAAAGCTTCACAGAGCAGACACCCAGGGCTCGGTCATTTCCTCCGCTCCTCGATCTCAGACTACCCAAAAGGAGAAGGAAAAATACATTCATCTGTACAATTCCCATGTGGTTCTCATTTCCAGGGAATGCTAGGATTTCACTAGCTATTGGTTAAAGAACAGCCTTTCATATAAACCCAAAAGTTAACAGCAACTACAGTAACAGCTAATTTAAAATAAATAATTACAGAAAGAATTTTAAAAATACTTGCATTACCAAATTTTTGAAAGGTTTTCTCAGATGCTGAAGTTCATATACTTGTAATATACACAGACATCTTGCTTAATGTCTAACTTTTTTTAATAAATAAATTATATAAATAGGCTTCTTTGATTGCTCAGAGCATCCATCATTAAGTACTGGGGCATAGCTTTAGGCATAATTGTACTACTGAATTCATCAGCTGCCTAATCATCATTCATTTTGCATCTATTTCTGCTAATTAAAAAAACTCCTAACAACTTTTACATAAATACTGTATTTGTTCTCCGCAAAGACACAAGCCTAATTTTCCAGTGATTAACTGATTATCTAATTTTATAGCTGTCACCCTGTAAAGACCAGCACTCAGAGCCACCAGTAAAGAGCAAGCAAAGTCTGTCAACCCTTACCTGCTGTCCCTCACACTTGTCTGAGATGGGCAGCAAGGCTGGCAGCCTTGGCACAGGCTGTGCACACAGGCTCTGCTGATCCTGCTGGCTGTAAAGGACAGGTTCTCAGTGGAAAACCTCCCTTAGCTTCTGGGAGTGCTCAGACGGGACTAAATGACCCAGTGGGAAACCAGAAACCCACTGGCCATAAAAAATCTGTCAGGGGCACTACACAGCACAAGTGTTCAGGGTGGTTATGCAGCCTTGCAAGACCCTCGGCAGCAAGCTGGAAATTAACTTCGGTGTGTTCCCTCTGCCCTCACCCTTTTGCCTGAAGCCCAGTATAATGCAGACTGCAGCAGCATCCCCTCTGCTTAGACCCCTGCTAACACCAAAATCTTTCACCTTCAAAGAGCTGTCAGCATTTAAAGATCTGTCTGGCCAGCACTCAGAAGCAGAAGAAGAATGGCCTCAGGTACCACCTGATCCCTCCAGGCACACGTGCCCTGCTGAGAGCAGAACCCAACCAATACTGCATCCCCACTGCCTACCCAGACCTCCAGGGTGAACTGCTCAAGAGGTGATGCAGAACAGCCCTACAAGGAGCACCTTGGTTTTCTCCTCATAACCCAATTATATTTAATTGGGAAATCAAATAACTTGAGAAATGTACCTTCAGCCTGTGCAATTTTCATGAATTTTCACCAATTTCCATGCATAGCTGTTGCCAACCTTGTCCTGGTTCCAGAGGTACATACAGTACAAGCAGCTGTTAAAGCAAGAATGAACAAGGATAACAGCACCAACATTCATCTGGTAGGCAAGTGCTGTTCAGCTCCCCATAAATTTTCTATTAGAGTATTAATTAGAGACATTACCACTCCCAAACCCTCCACTCCCAGCAGGTGACACCGTGATAGGCAAATTATTTCCACAGGCAGGGACAAGCATTTAAGATTCTTATGGCACCTTGGATTTTTGTAGCTATGTATTTCAAAAGCAAAAGAGGAAAAACCAGCATAGTCATACTCGCTCTTGATAACAGGTGAGGAATTACTTTAAAATATTCCTTTTTTGACCAAACTTAGTAACACACTCAAATAGGAGAGGAGGTAGGAAGGAGAATCTATTTCAGCCATGGAGCTACATGGTCATCTGCTTTTTTCATAAACTGGACAAAAGAGAGAATTGGTTATTTCCTGAGGTGCTTCTCTTGCTATTACTGAAAGCAATTCCCATCCCAGGGAAGGCATGTACAGCCTGCTCCCAGGAACTGACCACGAGAGTACATCCTGGGACCCAGCACATAAGCATCATCCCAAAGCATGGTTATATGGCTATCACCATATGCATTTATTGCATGATAGAGGACCAAACCACACTACAGTCAAACAGTAACCCTGCTGTTTTTCCTGACCAGCACTGACTCACAACTGCAATCCTGTACTACTTTTGAAGGCATTACGGAGTCTGTCCCTGAATCAAAATTTTCATTATGACGCACTAAATTATGTGCTTAGACATATAACAGAGACAAAACAAATCAGTTACCTTGGTAGAGCTCTTCCTAAGTCAATAACCAAGCTGAGGGGATGGTGTTATTTGAGGAGTGGAAAAATTATTTATTATAAAGAGAGAATCCCATGAAGAACTGCATGCATTACACAACTCTAACTTGATGCACCAGAAAAGGTGCAACTCAGCCTAACTCTCTGAGGAGGATCTGCCAAACAGCGCATAAAGCTGAGTGTAAGCATGAATGCATCCTAGTGGACTACAGAGAGAACACTATTTACAGCAGCAATTAACAGTTCCATAGTTAATACAGTTGCTGAAAACAGCTTCACACTGATAAGGACTAAAATCAACTGACACCCCTCCTATACACGAATACTGAGAGTACTGAAAAGCACTAATTCTGAACTTGATTAAAACCTGGAAAAAAGCAGCATGCTATTCATAAAAGCCAACTTCTTTGCTTCCACTTGACACAGAAAGCACTTAGATGCAAATTTAAATATGCAATATCAACTGAAAATAAATGACTGGCAGCTACCATTTATTTAACACCACACTGAAATGTGATCAGAAAGACAAAACACTGACGTACTAAGTACAGATTTTCATCAATATTTACAGAAAAATCATGCCACAAACACTTCAGACAGTATGTACTTACAAAATATGGTACATGGAGCTGACTGTCTAGCCCAACTAAGGATAGATTATAGTCTTACTTTAAAACTTTAGTAATAGATAATACCTTAAGTATCAACAAGATGATATAGAAACAGTCTTGCTAAGTTTATGGCTGAAGAAATAATGATTCAATTCCCATCAAGTAAGAGCAGATTGCTTATAGATTTCAAATTAGATTTTCTCCATACAATTTCTTGTACAAAAATCCAGTGCATTTTTGAAACGCTAATCCAGGGACATAAAACAACAACTGATACATAACTCTAAACGCTACAGCTGTGCACTGCATTTTAAAGGTACTGATTTATCTGATGAGTAAGATATATACATTTTTGCTCAAGTGGCTCATGCTGATTTGTGGGTTACAGAGCTGTGTAGATGTGCTGGGCTGAAGCAGAGGAAGAACAGTTTTGGTATGTGAATCAATGCAACTGAAATGTTCAGGGTTCAATGATGTTTTTCTAAATTTTAAAGCTAAGTCAATGAACAGTCTGGATGCAGGAAATGGGGAGTCACTCTAGCTCTGCCACATATTATTACATAAATTATAGTCCCCTTCTGCACCTGCAGCATTTATCTGCAAAAAATTATATTCTTGGATATTCTTCCCAACTTATTTTGATAGTAAATACTCCAGGCAAAGGCAGCCTGTTCCTGAGTACTGCTATGGCTTCTAAAATGACAAAGAAATCTTGAAGCTGCTGGAATATAAACCACAGTGGTAAACATAGGATTGTTTGCATCAAAAATGCCTGAGAGACTGGCTAAAATGTGTACTTCTAACTGGAAGCAATTTGAAAAGGTATAAAGTAAGCATATTTTACTTAATGTTATACAGTTAATATATAAATTAAGCATAAATTCAGACCTGAATTTCAAATCACAGTTAAGCATGGTGTTAATGACCTGAACCAGAATAATACAAGTTTTAATAGAAATTACTTAATTTTTGCTGTTCCTCTTTATCACAAATGTATTAACACCTACTTCAAAAAACCCAAATCTGTCATTAAAAAGATACAGTTATGATGTTAGAATTATATTTTAGAATTATGTGCAATATCTGAATATACACACAGGTGATCAGAAGAAATATTATTAATGAACATTTTATTATAGTGTTCCTCAATGGAAATAATTTCTATTTAATACCATTGTACAATTACAAATTGTACAACAGTGTTGCCATATATTATAATAGACTGAAAAGAAAATTTTAAACTTGAAGAATTTTTGCAACAGCATTTCATGTCATAGCATATTTCTTAATATCCTCATTTTATTACCATTACAATATTAAAACAATAGGGTTCCCCAAAAGGCATGTAAAATCTGAAAACTGTGAAAGAAATAAATCACAGACTGAATTTACACAAAGTGTTCTTCTCTTTGCTATAGAAAAGCAAAATACGTACACAACTGAAATATCTATTTCTCATTTACTAAGCAATCTTTTACACCTCTCCTGTCAGCTCCTCAGAGACACTGGCTGGATCTTCATTTGGATGTTACATTTGCTAGTGAAATCACTGATGGACTGAAGCCAGTGGCAAAATTCCTACAGCAACTCAATGGGACCAGAGATTTGATTCTGAACATTCATAATCTCCTCTCTTAACTTTTCAAGTGGCAAAGTCATCCCTAAGTATGACTTTCTTTTCTGAAGTGGTTGACATCCTCCCACCCCAGCAGCGATAGAGCTTACCACATGCAATCACATATGGTGCTCAAACATCCCTGCCATCTGAAATCCAACAATTAATAGTTACCAAGGAACTGGAAGGGTTTTCGACAACGCAAAATTGTTGAAATGCATTATCGACTTAGATTTTTATACTCCTTTCAAATGCATGCTTGAATTGTGAAAGAGAGCCATCACAAATGCATACATTTTTTAGGTCTCCAAAAGCTGTACCTCATGGTGTATTTCAAATCCTTTACATTTAGCAGGAGAAAGCAATCAAAGAGATGTGAGAATAACAAGGATTAACATGTTTGCTCTTTCTTTAAACGGACTGAGTCCCCGGGAGGGTTTTTTCCAGCAATTAGTTCCAGCCTACGAAAGGCTAAGACATTGATACGACATTTTCACATTCTCCTTGCCAAACCAGACACTGTATTCTGAGCCCTTCATTTCTAAATCGAGTTCACTTCTAAATATATCCTGTCATGCATGCACACGGAGGGCACACACCTGTAGTCTTCTACCACTGGCTAGCTCCACTCCAGTGCCAGAGAAAGGGAAGGGTAGCTGCTGCTCTAGGACCTGGCTGCACATAAACTCGTGCAGCGAGGGGGCTCATTCCCAAATACAGCCAGTGAAGAGCACAGACTTGCAGCAGATGGACAGAAAAGGTCCCTGCATGGGGCAGCTTTTCATTCTGCCCGCTGGCCTCAGCACGAAGGCACTCAGTGCTCCTTCCAAGCTGCCAACACAAGGCTGCACAAGGTGGGAATACCACCCCCACCACCTCCCCAGATCCCTGCATCCATCTTTTCTTACAGACACCACCAGCACATTGCTGGGGAGCCCTGTGGCAGCTGTGAACGTGCAGTGAGGTTTCCTTCACAGGATGAGGAGGTGTTACATCGGACTGCACGTGACTTGGCTTCTCCCTTGAACTGCACCAGGGGGAAACTGAAAGAGCCTTCCAAAACGTTTGGACTGGGTAATCCTGCTCCTGGAGGTCTCTCCATGCCTCAGGCAGATGGCAAAACCAGTTTCCAGTCTGCAGGTGCAAAAGAATCAAGCCAGAACTCTTCAGACACTCAGCAGACATCCCACATCCCTGAGTGGATGCTGCCCTGACTGACTGTGTGTGCCAATATCCCTGTGCATGCCTCCCCCAGGGCTCACGCCATCCTCAGCAGTGCTCAGATCAGCTCCTTGGACATGCTGCTGCCCCCAGTTAATGCAGGCATCATCCAGACATCAGCACTCATCCCCTACTCTTCTGTGGGAACAGAAAATGCAAGGACTAAGCCATGCAAAATCAGACAAATTACCTGAACTCCACTAGCAGCTTAAAATAACTAGCCTGCCTCTGGAAGAAATTTGGGAGCTTTTAGAGGAGTCCTGCCTCATGCAGGCTGTGGGGAAGGTGATATGCAAAAAGCAAAGTGCTGTGCAAAGTAAGTTCCTCCATGTCCTCATCTGTGTTTCACTCTCATGCAGTCTTCACTTTGTGCTATGGCCAACCATTCCTCTGAAGACCATAATGCACATATGGGGAAATATGAGAATACATACTGTGAAGCTCCTGTTCTTAACACTGCATGTAAAATGAAGCTGAAAGAGTGAGGTTTTTGCTAATGAGACAATCGAATGGCTCACTGCTGTCCTAAAAGCTGGTTCCACTCCTGACCACGCTCTTCTGCTGCCAACCTTGTGTTGGCTCTGGCATTCAACAGACTACAGAAACCTATTCACTTTAGCTCAGCAAAGACTCAGAATCGGGAATTATTTGGGCAGTTTAGTGAGCTGACTCAGTGAAATCAGGAAGACTTACTGGTGAGCAGCCACATCCTTGCCCAGCTAGGAGAGCTGACTTGCTCAAGGGGATGCAGTGCAAACACTGAGGTAGGAGATCCATCTTCCCCTTAGCTGGCGGCTTCAGGAATCTTACAGAACTTCACTGATAAATGCTAGATCACAGCCATCCCACAATTCCTTCCTTTAACCTGACCTGAGATACTTCCACTACTGAAAATATAAATAAGAATTAAAATTACATAGGTTTGCTCCCTTATCCAGTTCATCCTACACCTCTCCTCAAAGCGCAGACCTTTATTAGAACATCAGCTCAGGTGTTTATATATTTCCTTGCACAATAGTACCCTATCTTTAGTCACAGAAGAAGACTGACAGTAAAGCAGACAACATTTTCCCCACCATTAATATATTATTCTGCAGTTATGTTAACCTCTCAACTCTCTCTTGTAAACCAGTGTAGACCACTTAGGATAGCCAAAGCCTTTTTGTACCTAATATTTCTTGACCTGGCGTTCTTAAACTCTGTCAAGTTCTGCCCATTTCCTTTCCTGAAATGGCTGACATCCCAGCTTTTATCTTCTTCAATGCTTTCTCTTTCTCAACTAACAGCCTAGCCAAACAGCCCAGAAACTTGCTTTTTACATGTCTTACAGATTACCACACAGTCTTAAGTACACAGACGGAAAAGAGGGACTGAAAAAAAGTAACCTACCACACTCTCATGTTAAGTCTTACAAGATTCTGATTTCTCTGGATACACTTAAGCTCCTACTCATGGGAACACCATGTAGATAGCAAGGGCAGGAGAAAAAAATTACCAAAAATCAGACAAAAATCACATTTTCTGTAAACTTTCCTATGTTTTTATGTTCTTTCATTTGAACTTTCTGATGAACAAAATCAGAAAAACATTTTCCTTCTTGTTCTTCTAATTCTTCACATTTAATCTCAGTAGAAAAACAATTCTTTCAAAATCCAGTATTTGAAATAATAAAAAGTGGCATTCTAACAAGCAATCCAATGACTTTAAAAATTCTGTGGTATTTCAACAACTATTTAGTTGAGAATAATTTCAACAGTCCACTGTTAAACTTCCTATGCTACCACAATTACAGCTTCTCCTTGTACAACATACAATATTACATGTGCTGTTGCCAGTGACAAGATTGCCTGTACCTTTCCAGTAAGGGCACACCAGGCTTCGAAAATATAGTCAGGCTCAGAAAATCTAGCGCATAAAAAACCCACGGGCAGATAAAAGTTTGACATACGTGGATAATTGATAGCAGACAGAAAGCAGTGGCCAAAAGCAGCCCAGGCTGCTGGCAGAAGGCACAAGGCTGCCCCACTACTGCTCCAGCAGCTCTCCACATTGGCTAAACAAGAATAGCAGTAGCAAGGGGAATGGCAGGCGAGGTGGGAAGTTTTCCAGAATGAGATTTACAGTCCAGCTATTTAAATATACCTTGCATAATAGCAGATGAAAAGGGGTCAGTACTGGGACAATACTCTGCCAGACTCAGAATATAAAAATAAAGCAGCCAGCTTGAACATGAAGTACAATTTACACACCACTATCAAGAGAATTCTTACTTTTCCAGCACCATGTGGATTTTTTTGTCTTTTCTAAAAACCTTTAGTTCATTTTCACCCTTCTGCCCCTGTAAAGAGTTATAAAAATCTTTAGCTGGGGAGGAAGGAGATTAAAAAATTAAAAGGAGAAAAAAGCAGGGAAAAGGAAAAAGAAAAAAAGAGAAGGCAATGTGATGCACCAATTATTCCGAGCATGTTTACAGAAGGTGAGTGGTGGGATGAGGCTGTGACAGGACAGGAGACAGCCCTGCCTTCTCAGCCAGTGGGGCTCTCTAGCAGCTCTGGCCAGGATCACGCCCTGGCTGATGGGGCACCACGATTGCCAACACAAGATTATTCCCTCCATCACTCATGGATGTGAGTGCTGCTCTTTCTCTGTCCTGTCAAGAGGTCACCGTCTCTCACAGGCTACCACACCAAATTCCCAGGCTTCTCCTGGGCCAGGCTTAATGGAAAAGGTTTAAGGTTTAAAAGAACCCAGAAAGAAAGGTGGGAACAGCCACAGCTACTCCCACCAATCACAAAATTAGTGTCTCCTGAGTCTCTCCCAGCTGTATTCATCAACTCTGGGGTTTGGTTTTTTTCCACAGGGCTGTGAAAAATCAATGAGATTTGTGCTGCAAACTGATCATTATGACAGGGAAAGCTCTGCAATGAAATTGATTTGTGTAACTCTAACACCACTATTTACACTCCCCCACAACTTTAGGGGGCAGACACTCAAGAAGTAAGACAAAAAAGTATGAGGGCTAAACCTGCTTTCTAAGCTGAGTCTTCCTTATTAAACAAAATTGGCTTTGAACCAGTTCAAATGAAAGTAACACTGCAGAGATGTGGAATGCGAAATAGTTCAGTAAATGAATGAAACCAGATTAATACATTTTATAAATTACACGCAGCAGCAAAGATTAAAGATTCTGATCTGTCCCCTGTGTTTTGTCCTCATTTCACCTCCTCACAAGTGTAGCACTTGACTATCTGTATTTCCATAAAATCTCAAACACTAAATATGGGAAGTGTAACATGAATATGGAAAAGAGAAAGCCATAATGAGAAACAAAATAGCTGGCTGTCATTTTAACCCACAACTAATAGTTAAGTAGTTTGCACCAAAATAAGTCCACCCTGAATCAAGTGCCTTGGTCGGTTCAGCAGATGCACCACACAATAGACAAAGCACTGAAGCAGGAATTGAGAGCTGTTTTCTGTCCTTGACACTTCACTTTTCAACATGATTTGTGACAAATTATGTCTCTTGTGGAAGGAAAAACAGGCACTCACAACTGCTGACTCAAATGCTGAAGTTTTGGGGCACAGACTGCCTGCTGCTTTGAATGAGCAAGATGGTGAAGATTAACCACTGTTGTAACACCACTGGTAATCAAAGAACTACAAGAGGGTCTCGTCACTTAAAGCACTTGGAGCTGTGGCCTATCCTTCCTACAGAAAGCGTTCAGCTCTTTGAGGGAAATGGCACACACGTACCAGAACTCCATGTTCAGTGTCTGCAGTGACAAACAGCAGGCACCAAGTAAGACCACAGACACGTTCCAGCATTTGGAAGCAGGACAGTACCCACTCACACCACAGTGCTGCACCTGATTAACAGACACAGTGTGCACCTGAATGGCATCTACTCACAGGAACAACCAAGTACAAATCCAGACACTTGTGCAGTTACAGGTATAAAAACCCTCTCAACATCACACAAGAATCACACATCCATTTCACTCTTCCACTAACTGTATTACTAAATCTCTGCAAATCCTAACCTGAAGCAGAAGAAACTTTACTACATAATAAGATACTGTACAACAGCTAAATAATGACAGTTATCAGTTACAAAATAAAGTCTTTTTAAAAGACCAAAACACACAAACCCCATCCAGTTTCATTAGATTAAATGACCTTATCAGACAAGCTTTGTCTCCACTACCATTAATTAAGGTGATTCGGAACACATTTCAGGAACAAAGTGACCAAGCCCACCAGAATGGTTTGCTTTGCTTTCAATATGCTTAGCTGCCCTCCATTCTGGGTCAATTTGTACTTATTCCTAGAGAAAGAGCACAAAACATAACCATAAGAGTAGATATTATCACATGGCACGAATGTCTTTACTGAAATTCTTTTCCTCCTATTACCATCCGAGTAGAGATCGCACCCACCACTCCTCAAACACCAGAAATGTATTGTGCAAATGTCATCAAGTGAAGGAGAGAGTTCAATTTCCCCAAGAGACACTTCCATGAGAGAAAATGATAGACTTCATAACAAGTTTGCAATGCAAATAAGCAAGTTAAAAGCCTTAATGGTATGACTCAACACCATTTTAAGTGGGCAGAAGTGTTCTGTTACGTCCCATTGCTAATTTCTTCTTAAACATTAATTATACTCTGGTGAGAAGATTTATGTATTTGCAAGCAGGTATCAGTGGCCTGTTGAAACAATCATGCTGTGGTACATTTCTTCATAGCAACAGAGGAATTACTGTTCTCTGAAGACCATATTCATTGGTAGAAGCACATAATATATAAATGTATCCATAAATACAGAAAATGTATCATATAGAATTTTTGGTCACAAAATTCAGGAACAAAAGAAGCTACAGACATGCAATATAGTATTCAATTTATAATTTCTTATGTGTTACAAATAACATTTCTTTCAGAAGTGACTGGATTAGTGGACCCCTATGAAAGAAGACAATTCATTTCCATGGAGAATTTTTAAGCATACTTACAAAGGTTTAAATACTGTGTTTGCAGCAGGTAGAAGTTAAAGCAAGCAGCTTGGTGCCTACAGCTCAAGAACAGAGTGTAATGAGGAACAGAGTGCAAACAAAACTGAGCCTCAGAGAAAATGGAAGGAGTTTCTCAGGGACAGAAAGGATTGCCAAGAGTTTTAGGCAACTCAGAAATTCACTGAGTTGGATAAAATCTGCTCTCAGGTTAAGACCCAGCTGCAGAAACAGAGCACAAAAGAGCAAGTTGCTCATAAATGCTTATTTTCACCTTTTTTATTTAGCAGGCTTTGTATTTCATTTTTCTATTTAAGAAGTCAATCATTCCAGTACTTATTAAAATAAAATCTTGCTTTCAGAAATTAAAAGCTTTTTGGTTTTTTGGCGTAGTTCACCACTGGAAAAGGTTTAGGCACATCCAGCTCTGAGCTCTGGGTAATTCAGTGTTCTCTTGGTTCTCTACCTAAAAGACAATATATAGCAATCTAGCTTGGTCCTAGAACCAAGTTGCCAAATGCACAGCGGCTGGAATTTCTTTGGATGAGGTACTAGCCACACATGTATGTAACAGGCCCAAAATATTTCCTCAGATGCTTGAAATCATGACCTTGCCTTTATTTCAGAAGTCAAACTATTGTCAGACTGGATTTTGCAGCATAAAGGAAATGGAAAACCCTGATCAGGACCTCTAGACCAGGAGAGAGGTAAGGTGGCAAACTGTGATTTCACAGTCGAAACCAACAGTTCAGCAGGACCAGATTACAAAGGCTGAGGAGAAAGGCACCATATCTTACTTGCTGTTCAAGAGACCATTCTTAAAACATATGAACAAAGAATAAACTGCCCAAGTTCATACATGGTACCCCTTTAAGAAGTGTGTTTATCCACGCTCTAAGAGCTGAAGTAGTAATACCAAATGCTGGCAGGAGCCAAGTTCTCCTCCTGTAGACCTCAAGTGCATGGTTACACTGCTCTGACATGCCCATGCTATTCCCAGAACAATACAAATATTTCTGCAAAAGGTTGTGCTATGTGAACGTACCAGAGGAGGGTAGTATTTGCTTGGGCATCTCTCTATGGCACACCACTGTGCTGCTTAGGAATGCCCTAAAATAGCAGATCAACTGCTGAACAGTTTTGTTAATCTGCATGTCAATGATTTACTCAGTCTGAGAAGTGTCTTGGTCCCATACATGTCTACTATCAGTTTTTTACCCTTTTTTTAATCTCCAGATGACATTCAGTTTGGAAGAGTATAATGATCAGTGAACCTTCAGCTCCCTCAACACAAACATTTCTGATGGAAAGTTGACTTTTAATGTACAGCAAAGTGTCTGGTCTCCCACAGTAATCTCAGGATATTAGAAGGTATATTTAGACATTTTATTAACTGGGTGAATTTACTTTCTTGAAAGTCTGTCATTTCTCATTAAAAGATTAACAACAAATTTTGTACTACTGTGGGACTCCCTTTTTCCTTTCTATGAAAAGACATTACCACTTCTTATTCTTCTGTTTCCTCATTAACACGAAATCTGGAGGTTCAAAATCTAAACAATTATGAAAGTAATCACAGTTTACAACCAAAATAAGATTAAAAACTGGGTAAACTAATATACCATGCTATTTTCCTCAAACAGCAAAAGCTAGAGGCTTGCTGAAACACAGCATTCTCATCACAGCAGCGAGTGTTCTTTGCTTTATGCTGCTTTAGCAGCTGCAGACCATCTATTTGTTTTATTTGGCCTTTTGAACATCTGCATAACTTGCATTCTTCAGATACTAGGTTACTTCTTTCTCTGGATGTGGGGGTGGAGAAAAGCAAAGGGTGACAGAACGCTATAGTGTACCTGATTTTGAAATCATACCTGAAGTCAGACACACAGACTTGTGTACTTTAGATACTTTGTACTCATAGAAAAAAATGAAAAAAACCTTTTTTTCTTTTCAGGTACAACTTTTACCAATTCACTTCTAGGTATGCATAACAAAATTATTAGTAAGAAAACAAGCACAATAACAATGCATTTACAGCTCCAAAAACATTAATTCAGCCAACTCCTATGGCTTAGTGGAAGTTACAGTCTGTGAAGAGCTAGAAGAATAATTAACAGATCGCCTCTGACCTAAAGTCTGCTAATTATTACAGCTAAATCCCTTAGCACAGTGATAGCACAGTAAATGGGCATAAAACATGCAGGTCTTGCCACAGATACTGTTTAGACTATTGCAACCACCTTGTTAGAAGTGTGGGTCAAAACCCACCACCTAGAATTATTTGTGGTTTTTTTTCCCTCCCCAGCCAGTACTCCTCATAGGCTTCACTGGCTGCTCAAATGGTTTGTGACAAGCACAGGAAACGAGAGAATGAGAATCCCTGACACCCGTGACAGAGGAAGCCAGGCAGTGAGAAGTTTGCAGGATTGTTTGCTACTGTAATTTGCCTTGGTGCATTAATACCTCACCAAATTGTACTAAGTCCTACCTACAGCCATTACAAAAACCAGCACAAGGTGCTCTAGACTCAGAGTCAGTATAATCTACTGAAGGAAAGTACAAATCCATAAAGTACAGATCAGATTCACAGCCACTGTAAACTACCAAAGTTCCAGCAAATTCACATCAATTTATATAATTTGTCTTAGGAGTCCAAATAATGGTAGTTCACCAAGCCTCTAACACAGACTAGTAAAGAAACTATGAAAAAACCCTGGAAGAGGGGTAGGCAGTGCCAACTCTCCAGGAAAGGACAGGCATACTATGGGAAGGAAGAACCACAGCTGTAGCAACAGCCATCAGCTTCAGAAGCAGGCATGATTAAATAATACATCAAATTAAAACACATGTAAAAATATGTCATATTTCCCACTCCAGTCCAGCTGAATTTGTTTAATAAAAAATAGGTTTTTTCAATAGGCTTCAACTTCTTTCGAAGTTACACCTCATTTCTAGTTAGCCATGAAGATCAGATTACAAACTACCTGGTCTTTTCACACATTGCAACACTCATTAAGAACCAATGACTTTGGTTCTTGGATTGACCTTGGATTAAGAAATCTGAGGCAGGTTAGATTGTCAGCCTGAAATGAATGACACTTAATTGCCCCATCAAAACATTAACTGTAACTCTGAAGAAATGTTCACATCCACAAAAAATTATTTTTCCAACTGCACTGTCTGACCCCTCTACCTACAAATCTTGCCCTGATAATTAAACAGAAATCCCTGTCTCTTCATTTTTACACTAAGCACTAGTTTTAAATTTCTGAAGTGGAGAAACATCAAACCAAAACTGTTTCTTATGGTGATTTATTTCTCATTTTTGCTAAGATTATTTTAATGAACAACTATAGCCCCCGAAAGAAGACAGCAGCTGGATAGAGGCATTACAACAGTTGCCATCTCTTTTCATCTGGCAAGTAGGTAATGCTTCAAACATCTTTAATTTCCTATAGCCACAGGGGACTTTAAAGGAATCCAAGAGAAACTTGTAGACACTACTGAAAATCATCAACAATTGCAGCAGCCTTCTGGTTTCAGCCATATTTACCATTCACATCTTCTGTCACATAGGGAAGTGTGGTTGTGGATGACACCAGACATTTCAAGAACCATTTCACACATTTACCTCTTCCCTGCAAACAGCTCATCTCCATGCATGTGAGGGAGTCGGATAAAGCTGGAGGAACTCTTAAGCAAGAAGGTTTTGCTACTGAACTGGCCAAGTAAAACCTACTATAACAATTTACAAATGACTGAGAAAAGACAAGTCTCAGTTAAATTGCTTAAAATTTCCTGCATAAAGAATTCTCTGTCTGGGAGAGGTTGTTATGAGGAGGAAAAAGAAATGCAAAAGAAAACAGATGAATATCTGGCCACAGAAGTAATCGATTTGGACCACTTAGAGAACAAATCCAAAATCTGCAAATGGGCTTCTGACTTCATAATGGAAGTGCCAGTCAAGTTCAGCTGTTCTCATCCACAAAAAAACTCAGCCTCATTACACAGCCAATGTGTGTGTGTGTCAGTATTAGTAGTAACACTTTTGCACTAATGTACAATAAATTACACTTTCTTCTTTCTGAAGAAGCTGTTTTTTAATCAACTACAATCTGATCTTATTGTGATGTCTTAGTACATGAAATGTATGAAGGATTTTGATTCCAGCAGTTTCATTTTCCACCCTTCTAGCCTATTTGATTCTATGTAAAATACTAACCAACTCTTTTAAGCAGTCCCTTGACTTCACTGGGGAACACATTACCTACCCCTGTGTTAGCACAGGCACATGTTGATGAGCAGGAGAATGCTGCAGCCACTGAGGTTCTAAATGTTGTTTTATTATCGTAGCAGCAAGTCACACTATGAACTGCAATAAAATCCCTTAACATTTTATTCATATTCATGGTCATATTAGGTCAAGTGCTTGTGAATAAACTCTAGAGGACAAAGGTCTGGCTTTAAGACCGTTGTTACCAATTGGTTGCATTTTAATAGATTTATTATCCAGCTCAAATTGCAGAGCTGTGACTTAATTTCATCAGGGACAAAATGTTTGTATAAGTTTGAAAAAAGCAAGAGGAAGAAAAATAAATATGCATCTACATAAGTATTCTTAGGGCCACCCAGACACATTAGGTGATGATGTTGTTCTGGTAACTGTGACACCACACTAGTACACATGCTTCAAGTTACTCCATTAATAATAATGTTTTGCCACAAAAAATACAGACCAGTGTTAGTGATACAAGCATTTTCAGTCCTCAAATATAATAACCAAAAGCAGATACATTCGCTCTAGATAAAACCCTTGTAAATACTGCTCCTCAACAATGTGGTATGAACACAGCATCTGTATTTCTTGGATACTGAATGTTAAAAGACTGTCAGCTCCTTACAGGATAGCCAATATCCTGTTTTTTCTGATCTTAATGCTAGCCAGTTTGCTCAAAGCATTATTTAATCTAATTATGGAATATCTCTCATAGCATAAATATTCCAAGCTCTACAGCAGGCTTCCATTTGTAACTCAAGAGTAGTATAAAAACAAGAGTTAATTGCCTGTACAAATATTTCAGGGTAGCGTTTACGTAATCTACAGTACATTAAGTACCAGAGTTGTGCTCTACTGATAGGTGAAAGAACAACTCTGAAAGGCAACTGCGTTGCCAATTAGCTTTCAACAAATATGTACACAAGCTGTGCTTGCAGGCTTGTGCTCAGCTTCCTCATTCTCCCCAGACTGCCTGCTTTTATAATGGTGAACTCCTTTCTACTCAAATGCCCAGCTAACTTCACACTGCTGGAACAAGGGAAGATGACATATTTTATTTAGTTGGAGTTGTAACCCATCCAGATTTAAGATCATGACCTGTGACCAAAGCCACACTCCAGTCTAAAGGACTGAAAACAAATTCCTTAGTCATGTATGAGCAGGGGGGGAAAATAAAAAAAAAAAAAAAAAGAAATAGAAAAAACTTCCATTGTAGTTAGTCCACGGAGGATGAGGGTTTGTTTGAGAAAAACATCCCACAAGTCCCAGCTCCTGTGTGTCAGTCCTCCTCAAGGAGGCTGAGCCAAGAACATGTACACCCACGTGCATTAGCTCTCTGCAGCAACACCATGTTTTTACCCAACAGGGTTGTACACAAATTAAGAAATAAACCTAAGTTCACAAAACCACATGAAGAGATTAATGTTTGCAGTCTTTGGGCAAATCTGCATGGTGCTCCACCCAGAAAGCAGACTTCTTTTAACTCAGGAAAGCTGATTACCTTGGGCAGAGCCCTGTGCCTAGGACACTGCTGCTTTGCTTCAACTACCCAGATTTTGTCACCGGAGAGTAGCTTGGGTGTCACTGGACACCAGTGTGCAAATCCTTTGTTTTCTCTTCATAATTTGCTTTGTAGACTACTGCTACCCACATTGTACTAGAGTGGGTCTAGAAGAAACATTTTGCAATTAGCCTTCCAGTAAATGTTAAAACATAGCTTTCTGCAATGCTTCAAATATCCAGCTCTTTTCATAAAACATTTTTATCTCAACTCTCCCCTTGCCATTCCATCTCCCCAAATTAAAGAAAAAGGTTACTGCAGTTACTAAGATGGAAACATTCTGCAGAATCAAGAGAGTTAAACCAATTCCAGAATTCTGCTTCATAAATTCCTTTGGCTCACATAATTTATGTTATATAAATTGTAATTTTGATAATAAGGCAGCTGAAAATAAGTCTAGTCTTGTAAGTTGTGTGGGTGTACAGTTATGCTTATATAAAAGTTTAGTTATCCACATTACTTCACAAATGTATGTTTAGGTATGTTTTCATGGATATCTGTGCTATCTGTGGGCACGTTTTCTTCAAGTATTTCAGAAAAGTATCACTATGCCATAGAGCGTAAAGCTTGTGAAACCTTTTTGTTAGGTAAAAGTCAGCAAAGCCAGTTCTTCAGCTAGTAACCTCATGCTATTAAACCGGCTGGAGAGGGAGAGAGAGGAAGGAGGCATGGTGAGACATGAAAGTAGAGCAGGGAGCTGTGTGGCCTTGCTACTGCTGAGTTAGAAAAGTAACTTCTCTTTCATTTTCTGTAAAGCAGTCCATATCTGGACTCTGTTACAACAGAAAGGATTGCCTGATGATCATTCTCAGACAGCCTAAAGATACCAGAGAATAACCAGCTGTTCCTTTGATTCCCTTATGTGTGATGGTCAGTTTAACATACTGACAATCTGTGGGTCCTCGTTTGCTAATGCAGTGAACGGCACAAACAAGCCCCCCCAACTTTTTTTTCTCTTTTCAATGACTCTTTTGGAAATGCATTGCTCTCAAATGCAGTGTGTTACCAAGCTGGGTTGCCTGCTTCCTAGAGTGGCTTCTCTGCCCACAACTTCAGCCTTTCTCCAAACAGATATTTGAACTTCTGCTGAGGGACAGAGCACCTGACATGCATTTTACAAAACAGTAAGGTCAGCTTCAATTTACCTTCAAGTGCAGCAGTACAGAAAAACAACTCGGACCAGCTTGTGTAGCTTAGGTTGTGTAGCTAAGCCTGAGCAAAGAACACCTCCCTGCTCCTGGGTGTGACCTCTGCCTCCCACTAGGGAGGATGAGCAACAGCAGTCCCAGCGCCACTGTGCTAGGGCAAGGTGACATTTCCTCATGTGCCTTTATGGGTGTTTAACACAGGGCTTTAAAGCCCCAGTTCAACTTTTCAGATAAGGTAGGGGATTCAAAAACTCATTTCTGATGCACCTCTTCCAAATCACAGAGGCCTTGGGATGAGTAACATACCCATGCACATGGTGGGTTAAAGAAGAAAAGCTATATACTGCTAAATACACAAATCACTTGGAATGCACTGCAACTGAATTAAAATAAAAGACTGAAAATACATATGGTGACTGGACTAAAATAATTATTAAAGAAGGGCCATAGAAGAAAAATAATTTGCAGAAATAATACAAGCCTTGTAAGAAGCTATGTTATCTTTACATTATTTAAGTTTCAAATTGTGTTTGTATATACATATAAACATACAGCTTCACATATCACACTGCAGTATCTAAGTAGTCAGATTTTTTTATTATCTCAAATTACTCATACAGTAACATATGTTGCTCTGTTTTAACTTACATTTAGATGTACATAATCATTATTCTCCATACATTTCAAAACTTCCTCGTCCTTCCCCACACGCTACATACATTAGACCTTTCCAATTATATCAACTGCAGTTTTATTCCAATGTAATGATGGCACAACTTGTAAATGATATATATAGAACTAGCTAGGCACCAAACTGTATTTCCTCCTCCTAGAAAAAGGTCTGAGGATGAACAAAAGATTGATGCTGATGCTTTCAGATAAAATACAGTTGTATCCTTTAGTTTGTATTTGGAATTAAAAGTACTCATTTGTTTTAAGGAACATATGCTTTAAAACTATTTTCTTAAACTTTTCTTTTAAACTTTCCTTTTATGTTTGTGTAACTGTCAAGTTTGTGATTTTTAACATTATTATAGCGGTAAAAACACGAAGAGGAAAAAAATAGACTTAAGAAATATGAACATTTCCAGTCCTCTGCCATTTTCTCTAGTCCTTTACAGCAATATAACTTGTGGTTAATGCTAAATATCTAGTGCTATCATTGAAGGCAGCACTTAACCCTATCCATGTACTTTGATATTGTCAAATTGCTTTTCTTGTTACCACAGTTTAAGAAAATGAAACTGATGGCAAGAGGAAAATTTTGGAAAACTAAGTATGTTCACATGAGGATCTCTAAACTATTCAGAGTTATGTGAACACAGTACCCACCCAAATCCCTAACAGCCAGAAATGACACCAGTCGCAGGAACTGAAGTTTTCTCCTGGCAGTTCACTCGCTGCCCAACATGTCACCTACAGAAAAGCTCCTTGCAAGCCCCCACCTCTCTCACCCTCAGAACCACAGCCAACTTTTCAGGCAGCCTGGGCATTCTACTGCTTCCACACTGACCACAAGGTGAATGTGGTAGTATGCTCTCAAAATACCACTTGAAAAAATAAAAGCACCCAAAACACAACCCAACTATGAGACTCATCATTTTGATAGCCTGGTGCAGATCAGAAATCAGTCTACATCTATTTAAATACATGGAAGGTGGCTGTTTGGCAGATTAAAGCCAGAGCTGCTTTGATTTGCCTTCCTGCTTCACCACCCTTCCACTGTGAAAGATGGAATTACTTCACTGAAAATTCTGGCAGGAGAAAGCTTGTACCAAAATAGGGAAATCTGTAGCATACCAGAGGCAGCCCAGGCACACACTGCTCCCTCCCTGATGTGCATGTAGAATACCTGGCACCTTATCTTCTTCCAGAGTTCCCCAGACCCTGCACCAGGAGCATCCCGAGAAGACCTTCTGTGGCGACACACAACCCTGAGATGGGTCCCGAGCTCCATCCCCAGCAGCTGCACTCAGCTGCTGTGGTGTGCACACACACCTGGGGATTCAAGGCAGGAGCCAAAGCTGAACAGGGAATTTCAGGGCTCTCTGCCTCTGGTGGGGTGACTCCAGCAGCTTCTTTGCCAGAGTGCAAATGGCAAAAACCAAAGGAAGGAGAGGGAGTGGCAAGAACAGCAAATGTTGCTCAAAAAGATTTCGTGTTCCTTCTATATGCAATTAATGTGTAGAGGGAACAAGATGATTTTAGCACCCTCACTCTTCCATGTTTAGCTGCATTCCTTTTCTTCTATTTAACTCCTCCCATCCCAAAACAAACAAACAAACCCCACAGTAAAAGAACCCCAAATATCTGCCCCAATTTCTAAGTCAGGAATGCTTCTTTGCTTCAGTTCCAGGACCCAAAGCTGCACTAAGTTTGCATAATTCTACCTGAATTTCTGATGCATCACATCAGTTTTAGACATTTGTTAACACTTGTCTCTCGGTAACACTGATCGCTAGTTGCACTAATTTCAGAACAATCTAAACCAATTCTGAAAACTGAACAAAACTATTGAAGCACCATAGATAAACCTCAGTTAAATCCTGTGCTGGCTTTTCTCGACTGATATTTGAAACCATACAACTCATCAATATTATGGATTAATATTGCCTTTTACTCTTCAGCTCACAGCATTTCTCCAGCTGTATTTAATGGCTATTACTAAAATTATCTGTATTTTAATTTTTCAGCATTCACATTTTTCTACCACTTTCCCAACAATTTCTTTTATTATCATTTTTTTGGCCCACTGCCCTTCCTCACAGTGTCCACAATCCGTGGAGAAGAGATTGCTGATGGCGTTATCACAGGCAAACAGAATGAAGCTAATGGTAACAGGCACTCCTTGCTAGGTAATTATTATAGGAGAAGGAATGCAAATGAGTCCTAATCTGTCTCACACAATGGCAGAGGTCTCAGATTTGCATTAAACCTTTTGCAGCTCTCCCAGATTGGGGACTGCAGATAACAATGCATCTGCAGCCCAGGCTGCCCCAGCGGTTATTACATTGTGCCCCAGCAGGTACAGTGTCCCTGAATGACTCTCCCCTCCCCCTTTATATCTCTGGTCCCCTCCTCCTTCTCTCCTTCCCCCCAGCTTTGCAGAAAAAAAAGCTAATTGTGCATGCCATTTGGCTCGATTCATGTTTACAATGAAGAAGAAAGCAGTGCTGTTAGGTAATTATAAGAGGGAAATGGACATCAGGAAATCTCCATTCTATTCCCAGCTATGTCATTCACTTGCCAGGGAACTGAAGGAAAATAACTTTGCTTTTCTGTGCATCCATGTGTTCAGTTAGAAATACAGGGTTGGCATTTGTAGTGGCCCAACAGACTCTCATTTTACAGAGTCACCTGCTGAATACTTTCAGGAAGCTAATGACAGACTTCAGTCTAGGCTGAGTTCATGATAAGCTGCGGTCCTTCAGAAGAACCTCTGCCTAGATCTCAATTCCACATCTGATAATAGGTTGTAAAGAATTATATTCTTTTCTAGCACTGTATTCTGCTACAAAAACACTTAAACTAACACCTGCCAGCTGGGGCCATGCTCAGGGCTCACACAGGTGTCTGCCCACTAGCAGATCTTAAAAGAAGAAGGTGTAGGAACTATGACTGAGGTGCTCTGATCACAAGCCATATAGCAAAAGGTTTTCCCAAACCTTATCTTTTCTAGCTTTTTCCATATGGCTTGTTTGGATTAGGAGCTTTGGAGTCAAACGTATTGAACTTTTCCCAAGTGAGTCCCTGGTCTGAGGTCAAAACTCCTTACCAGCATGAACAGACTTTTTCCAACACTACTGCCTTCTTTCTTGGATGCTCATTTTCTCCTGAGACATTTTTGTCAAATAGGGTATTTCCAAAATTGATCCTCAGGAATCAGAGTTTCTGCCACAGAAATGCAGACTAGAAAATAGAGACTACCAAACTGTAAATGGGCATATAAACTAACTTCTCAGCATATTAAAACCCAAACAACAATACCAACAAAAAACCAAAACAAACAAACAAACAAAACCACCAACCAAAAACAAACCAAACAAAACAACAAGCCCCCCCTAAATCAAAACAATAAACTATTTCCAGAAATTAACTTTTTTTTTTTTACAACAACAATAGTTAAAAAACCACAGCTGTAGAAAATGCTAAAGTTTTTTAAACAGAATGTAATAAGTTAGCTTTTCAATAATCAAAGTTTGCTTATTTCCATCTCATGGTGCAGTAGGTGGGGCAGCACTACTTCTTTATACAGTTACTGGAATACACTATACTTGTCTCTGGGATGGTCTCTGATAGCTGGTATCCTCAAACAACATTCATCACACCTAAACAATCAGTTTAAAAACAGATTTATTTTTAAATGATACTATGGCTCTGTTATAATACTGAAGTTCTCTGAAAGAATCTTCTCCCATTTGCACTGACCTTTAAGGTTCTTAGCACTTGGAAGGACTGATATAGTACAACATTATGAATGATCAATCTTTACATTAGAAAAGCAAAAGCTGTCTTGCACTGGTTAGTTCCCATAAAACAAGAAGGAGATTTTCATTAATCTGGTTCATAAAGCTGAAAACATTTTCCCATGTAGTCTTTGTGCTAACTTCCCAACACTAAAAAGCATTTAATTCAGAACACAAGAAGGGGGTATTTTTACATTATCAAGGCATGGCAGGTATCAGAACCTACAATTTAAATTCTAACATACTCAGGTTCAGATTTGTCCCTGGTCTCTAGGCTGCTCCTCCCCAGTCACCAGTTACTACCAGCTGCCTATGGGTGCCCTTCATACACGCATAAAAACCTTCTTCCAAACCCAGATGTAGTTGTGAAGAGCCTGATAGACTCAACCTCACTTGGAATTACCACAGGGATTACCACATTGCTGCTGGACCAGCAAAAGCACCAGGGCAGAGAAAGTCAGCAGGACAGCCCAAAGCAATTTTCCTGGCACCTCAACACACCCAGCTGACTCTGCCTGGAGTGGACTCAGCTATCTCACCTCCTCCTGCCTGCAGATCTGGGGTGGTGGAGGGGGAAAGGGAGGAATCCTGAAAGATAAGGAACAGGGAGCACAAATGTCTTCATTGGGAACTACTGCTCACTCTGTGACCCTTGGCCCATCACCAAAGCCATGCACTTCAGGACCACTCTCACATTAAGCATTAACTCAGGCAGTTCAGCTGTGTTGCCGAGTAGCCGGTCAAATATTTACAAGGGTTTCAGAAGGTGCAAGATTAACCTCATCCTTTCAGTGTAAAACCCAGTGTCCACGATTTCATACTCTGTTTTGCAAAGCAAGAAGTCGCAATTCCAAAGCTTTGAGACTTGCAACACGAAGTCGTTAGAATAATCCAAACAGGAAAACTAAGAGGGACTCAATGCACACTGTAGACAAAATATTGGCACCACATAGAGCGCTGGCAAGTAGAGCAGCATGCTGTGCTCCTAGGGGGGAGAACAAGTAAAATCCAGCTCCTAGAGTGGTGATTGCAACCTCACCTGAACAGCAGCTCTCCCTTTGTCCAGCTGCCTCCAGGTCATTTTACAGTAAAGACAAAAATTGTCACTGCGCTTTCAAGGATCTCAACAGCCTTCCAACCCCGGGCTGCCCCCACCCTGCCATTCTCACCAGCCTTTTTAGAGTTTCCCTCTATTGCAGCATTCTGCGTTTCAGGGATTCAACCTTTCAACTGAAGCATGAGAGATCGCTTATACTGTCGAACCGGAGCTGCCAGCCTCCCCTTTGTTGCACAAGGATTTACACTTGAATGGCGCTGGGAAGCAGAGTCCTTTAAGGAAAGGCTGGTGGGGGAAGACAATTTCCTTGCCAGCATCCTATTCACAAATCACATTCACCTACCGGCTCAGCTTCTCCAGTCCACATAACTACAGGACCTTATCGAACCGCTAGTTTCTAAGTTCACTGTGAGGTGAATTTTATGAATAAATTGCTGATTGTAGCTTACTTCAACAAGGATACACATAGTCATAAGTGAAGTTCATTTCGAGCCTAAATGTGGGCACTTAATTTAATTCAGTCCAATGTAAATTACGTCATTATCTTAATCTATGACTCATTTATGTATTTTCTATTATAGCCTTGCATTGCCATGTACATCATAGTCCACCCAATGGCTTCTACAGCTTTTCAAGAGAGACACTGGGGAACACCACAATGGCACAGATGCACTGCAGAAAACCATCTGAAACAAGAGTATGCAAGCCTGCTCCAGTTTAACAGTGGCACGCTGGCTTTGGTCCTCTACTTAACCATACACACAAGCAGCACCAGCCTGGTACATTTCTGTGCTTAAGTTGCAAATGGGTAGATAATTACTTATTGGTTTCAGGCTATGTTAGCAGTTACCAAGCAGTATCATATTGCTCCTTTCGAACAGCAGCACTCTGGTAAATCCACACAGTTTTTTGTTTGTCTGCTTGCTGGCTTGGAAGCAATAAAGCCTGCTATCTCCAAAGAAAAATAATAGCATTCGAAGTTTGAAAATTGGCAAATGCTAATCTGGCATAGAAAAAGATCTGTAAGGAACATTCCTTCTGGTTTTAAAATGTTACACCTGCTTCTGATTAGATTCTATTTCCTGAATTCTGAATTGGCCACATGCTGAAACACACAGACAGCACAGCCTGCAGAGTGCAGCAAGAAAAAGGCTAGCACAATCCAGAGCTGGTGGCAAACCACAGTCCCCATGAAAACCACATGTGCCAGAGACCAAATATTTTGTATTTTGTTTACTGCTAATAAAGCTGCTTCACTTTATTAAAAGCAGCTTATCATTTTATCTACTCACTCTGATTAATTAGCCTCTAGTTAAAATGAATGAGCACTTGATTCGAGGATTCTATTAATGTGACACTGGTGAACCACCACTTGCATACTTCTTCCATCCTTTTCCTTTTACCCTCCATCCTCTCTACACCCAGTGTCTTATCAGATTGACATTCCCAGAACCCTTTGAGAATACCAAAACACTTTTAAGACAGAGGTGAGTAAGGAAATGTCCCACAGTCCAAAACTCTTCCAAGGCTCAGTTTTCCTGCTGGAATATACAGATGCATGTAATCTACTTCTCACTCTAATTATGATCACAAGCTTGGAAACAAACAGCTTGGAAAGAAGAAAGAGACAGGGAAACAGACTGCGTTGCTGGGAACAGGGGCAAAACAACAGTACCTTTAGTACATACAATTTATTTGTCCTTCCAGATTAAAAGTTTTAACTATGAAGCACAAACAGCAGTCAGTTCCACCAAAAACCCGACTTTCCTTAGAGAGCGAAGAACTTTCTCCCAAGCCAAATACCATGTGCTGTATATGCATAAAGACAGCTTCTGCTACAGTATATGCCTACAGATTTCACAGTTGCATATGACCGCCAAAATCTCAATTTCTAGCAGCAAAAAACGTATGTTACCATTATTTAGCCAAGCATCTGAAGACTGAAATATATCCTAGCTGCTCATTTTGCTGCAAAACACTGCTTTGCTTCATATATCTAATCTTCTTGTCTAATCAACTGATTTTGACTGTCAGAAATACCCAAATATATTTGGGAAACTTTAAAAAATAAACAAAGAAAACCCAAAGCTACACACCTTCCCTTTTCCTTAAAATGTTGAGCTTCTGCTCTTTCCAACAATGCCACTAGAAGACTGAAAAATCATTAGGCCTAAAACTGCAACAAATCCATGTTTTGAGGGAGGAATGGAAGGAAAGAAGGTGAGAAGAAGAGGAAATAAAACTTCCTGGGTCATTCTAACATTTAGATCTAATTTCCTGTTTAATCAAGAATAGTAAGTAGAATAGTAAGGAACTGACTGGAAATTTTCTATTTATGCTACAAGCAATTTAAGAGATCTCCTTCAAGAGAATAGCTTGGTTAGGGTATGAACCACAGACTATAAGCACAAGCTTGAAATTCACCATCCAGCTAGACAAGGCTGTACGCAAGAAGGCACCAAAGCACAATCTGGTTTACATCACACAGCAGGGCAGTAACTGACCATGAGTCACTGATGCACTTCATCTGGCTTTTAAGGCCATCAGCACCAGATAAAAATGTTTTAGGACACATTTTACAAAGCACTTCCCAGTATAAGTTTACCTGGCCAGTTCAAATCTGCATAGAATTTTGTAAACAAAATTTCTTCATGGCAAGGCCTCCAAGATGAAATATCTTCTGTCCTGCAGCTGGCAAGTTATTAGTGCAGCTCTCTACTGTAATGATTGGGCTAACTGAACAGGAGTCTTCCCGTGGGCTAAGACCAAAAGGGATGAGACAGGATGAATGATTTCTGCTACCACAGCCTGGGCTGCAAGTAGTACCCAGTCCTCACAATACCCTAGGCAGCACCACATAAAACCATGTGTATGCCAAACACAGCAGAAGAGACAAAAAACCCTGGAAAATGTAACTTTGAAATATACTCATGATTTTGGATTCATACTTTAAAATACTTGGTTTAGGAATGAAAAATTCTGCTGGTTTGGGTTCGTTATTAATCTTTTATGAATGGCCAAATTTTTGACACTTATAGTAAAGAATTCACATGCATCTTTGCATACCTGAAAAATGGAGCAATATGCAACCAGATGGGTCATTCCCTAGCAGAAGAGGACAGTTATCGCTTTCAAGGAAATAAGGCAACAACCAGGTCTTTTTCATTGATAATTTCAACAAGGGCTTTATAGCTGATTTGGGCTTTGCAGCTTCCTTTCTGAAGGACTAACAGAATATAAACGAAAGTAAAATACCAAAACCTGACACCTACATAACCTAATACCTATGTGTTACACGTTGCTCCTCTCAGCCATTCATTATGGATTAGCACAACATGCTCTCTCAGAAACTCCTTCCTGTAGACTGGCAGTTGGTAGTGCCAGGGCTCTGCAGCAGTCACTCAAGCCAGAGAGCTCCTCCTAGGAGCCCTCCAAAGCTCCAGAGAGCACAGGAAGCCACCTCAATGCTCAGGGCAATACTTGCACACCAGGGGTGATGGTGAGCAGGCATCTGGCCTCCAGAGGCATCCCTTCAATCCCTGGGTGTGGATGAAAAGAGGAGTCAACCAATGACCCAGCTGCAGCTCATCAGGGTGGTGGAAGAGGGGCGGAGAGGAGGCTTCAGCATAAGGGAACATGTAGGACTTACTCCTAAATAATGAACTCAGTTCTGTAGTCAGAAGTAGGTCTGTACTCCTGAAACACAATAATGATGAGGAATGTCCAAAACTCTGCTGCATTATGGACAACTGAGGCAGGCAGACCGGAACTGCTGAGACTAGAGGAAAGCCAAACCAGCCAGAGTTACTCTGCCAACACTAAGAACTGGAAGGCTTTAATGAGGGACAAGGAATGGTCATTGCCACAGCCACAGTATGGGGCAGGGGGCACACACCACAGGACAGTACCTTCCAGCCCTGCACACACACACAGGTGCCCCAAGACAAGCCCTTGCAGTGTTCTCACCTCATCTCCCTAAAACTCTACTCACTCCTGTCCCTGGACCTGTAAAGTTTGCCCTCAGAAAAGGGCTGACTCAGAGAGCTGAAAATGGCAGCAAATTCAAAATCAAGGTTCTCACTACAGCTTTAACGCATCTTCCTGTGCCTAGATATGCTAAATTTTCATTCTGCTTAATGCTTTTTGTCTATGAAAAAAGAAATTTACAAACAAGTTAATTTCAGCTCTGAACTCTCCACTTCGTGTACACTTGAAGCCACCAAAGATGTTTAAAACTATCTTTCTGGAGGTACAAAACAAGCATTTAGCTTTCTAAATTTACACGGTAAACAGATTCTACACATAAAAATTACCTGAAAAATGCACTGCTGGGATGGAAGTTATTTTTCCTTCTCCAATAAAGTTTATGAGATTTAAGTCTTCTCTGTATCAGAGTAAAGAATTAATATCTGTAACATTCATGAAATGAAACTGAAAAAAATCAAAGGTTTTACTAAAAAGCAAGAGAGAGCTTACTGTTAAGTTAATGAAGTACTTAAAGACCTTAAGCAGTGGCAAAGTCCTGATTTAAAGTGGGAGATGGTTAAGGCTTTGCAAATTGAGAACTCTGGAAGAACCTGTCATCCCCTCCTAAGGTGCAATACAGCTTTGACAGGCACATCGTTTTACTGAATACAGTTATTGAATGAGAAATACTAACTTCAAAGATCTCAAAGGATTTGAGGGAGAAAAAAATCCAAGACCTGAAACAAACACCTTGTTGAAATGCTCTACAAATGCTCAGGAGCTGTGAACTTGATTTATAAATGAAAAGAAAAATACAATTAGGGCAAACTTCTGACTGACAGCTAAGTTATTACAGACATGGTGTTTAACATACAGCATCACCCACCTGAAATGTAGCTAGTAGCAGTATCACCTTTCCTTTGGAGATGGCTCAGGTTGATACAAAAAAAAAAAGGAAAACAGGGAAATGATGAGGGAGATAAAAGTTCTTAAAAAAAGTCAGTGGAAAATAGTCATTCTAGATGCACTGATACAAAACATAACTTCTGAAAAAATCTGAATGGAGGTAGGGTTACTCTTTAAACAAACAAAAAAATTGAAAATTATCTTTGCCCAAATTTAACTAAGAGGAACAGGCAGAGGAAAGTACAGCATTAAAGGCAAAAAACAAAACCAACTGTGGCCCACTGGACAGCCTGATCTTTTGTTGCCTTGTCCCTGCCCTGTCTCTCCCTCTCCTTTCTGACCCTCCCTTCAACACTTCCAAACTGAGAAGAAGTATTATGTTCCCCATCCTCCACCTCTACTGAACCTGCTCTAGCCCAACACATGGGCAAGAATTTCCTCTTGCTTTGGTTCTCAAATTTCACTGTCACATCCAGCCTCTCCCCCCAGAGCTCTTCACCCCCAGGACTACAGTCTGCATGACTGCATTTGATAAAACAGACTCTGCTGCTTAAATACTGTACATTTGCAGACAGTTAAAGCATGTTTTACAAAGGTACCATAAAGGGGTTCAGCAACATACACTTCCTGGGGGTGCAAGCCTGCAGCAGCTGGAAAGGCACCCTGTCCAACACGGGACAGTTTCCCTCTCCTCACTAGGATCAGAAGGAGCACACAGAGACAAGGCCTTTGTGCTGGAGCCATTCCCAAGCCATGGCTTCAGAGGAGTGATCTGACATGTTGCAACTCAGGAAGCATGTGCAGGAAAAGGAGGAGGGGAGCAGCAGGCAGGGACTCCTCTCCAAATTTCCAGGGCTGTGCAAGAGGGACAAACAGATGTATCGAGCCAGAGAGAAATAGCAGCAGGCTGTGCACAGCCCCTCAGCTGATCCTACTGAACTGAGCAGTGGCACTTGGCTCCACTGCATGCCACTGCATATGACATATGCTGGGAGGGAGACAATAACAAGAAGCGATGCCCACAATCCTGCAAAGCAGATCTAAAGCTTGTGCTTTCCTCAGCCCCCAACCCAGGGAGTTTGAAGGCGTTCAGAAACAGTACAAAAACTCAGCTGGAGCTACGAATCCTTACAGAATCTTTCCTCCATGTGTGCAGCTCAGCCAAGCCTCCCACATCTCAGTGTGCCCCAAAATTTTGTGCTTCAAAGGCATTTTAGAGCCTTTGCTTGTTTGGGAGAAAACAGGTTCAGAAGCCACAAGGCAGCTCCTGCAGGCTCCTCTCAGCATGCCACAGCATCAGTGGCAGAGGCAATGCCTGCCTGCAACAGCACAGGCAGCTGCATTCTTTAGTCTGGCACCAAGGAGGAAAGCTATCATCCATTTTTAAGTTAGATTCAGGGAACCAGCTGGGGACCAGCGATTGCCATTTTTGAAGTGCACGAAGAGGAGTGTAACCAGCTTTTCCATAGTAACGAAGATTAGCGGCCTTGAGTCTGACACTCCTCCTGCATTAAAAGATAGGAGACAAAGAGAGAGACAGGTAATTACATAGAAGGAGCCCTGGGGAAATTGCAAACTCCTTGAGAACCCTTTAGCTGGTCTGTATGTTTCTCCTTGTCTCTGCTTCAGCTGAAGGTCCCCAAGAAACATTTGCCCATTAGATCATTAGCTTTATTGCAAAAAGAAGCCAGACAGCTGGTAGTAGCTGTTCAATAAAGACTTAGCTTGCCGCTGCACCAGCAAGAATGAGATGGAGAATGAGAAAAAGAACATCCCAAGGCACATTACCTGTCTGGAGCTTATCCTTGATATGTTAGTGTACTTAGTCAGTGTGAAGGTCTGACAAATGAACTCTGACAAATCTTGCTGGGGCAATTTAAGACATTATTGCATCGCACTCTTTCAAAACCCTTCACAAATGTTAGCACCACCAAGCATCCGGCAGGAAAACTTGTATCACACACTGGCCTCTCCAATTCAGAACCTAGCAAGTTAGCATAAATCTCTTCTCAGTGCTGGATTAAGTTAAGATGTCAATTCTGAACCAGAATGGCTGAGGTCTAGACGGAAGGTATTACCTTCACTACAAGGAGCATTAACATCTATCACAAAGATGGAAGAGGAAATGACATCTCAAAGTACTGCAGCTCCTAAGCAAATACAAATCTTTAATATTAAAATACATAAGCAATTTGTCTAGCAACAAACTTGAGTCTACTCATGCAGCTCACAATGCTTTGTGAATCACCACTAATTTTTTGGACTTTATATATCCCTGACACATAAACTGAATGTCTTGCAGTGAAAAGATGGACATGGATTTTCCCACCACCACGTAACTACAAAATTAAATTCGTCTAACACACCACAATTTGCACTTCTGTCCAAAACTGGAAAAAGTCCAGAGAGTTAAAGACTTGCCATGTGTTTCACCATTCAGAACTAGAGCTGGGCTTCCAGATAGTTCCTGTCTTATCTGTCAGTGACACAACCAGCCACAAAACCATGGCAGACCCCAGAGAAGACATCAGGTTTAAAAAACTAACCAAAACATCTTAACAACCAAACCAATCTATATTTGCCCAATCAGATGTATATGCGTAATAATTATAAAAGGAGCACTTTGAGATATGATTCTTCAACTTGTCTTCTCCAGACCTAATTCTCTGTCTTTCCATCTAAGCTGATATTCAGGCAAATATTTAGTCAATCAGCCTGCAATACAACAGTTTTACTTTTTTTCTTCTGTAAGCATTTAAAATATATCTCATCTTCTAGATTTTCTCAAGGGACAGTATCCTACACTTAGTAGTAGAGCAAGAAGTGCACAAAGGTTCTGTTTGCATTCCAGTACTAGAAGAGCAACCCACATGAACCAGAAGTTTGGCTAAATTCCACAGAGACAAACTTCTTCTCCCATCACTTGCCCTTCCAGAAGGAGCAGAGCAGGCAAGACACCTTGAAAAGCAGATAACAATTACTCCTTACCTTTCTGAAGAGGCCGCCGCCAATTAGCACATTCCTGGAGCTTCTGAATCAGGCAAGAAGAAGAAAGGATGGGAAGGGGAAAAAAAAAAAAAAAAGGGGAGGAGAGAGCTGTTTTCTTCCTCAGCACAACAGTATTTCCTGAGGGGAGAAGGAAAAAAAGTAGAAAAAAGGAAATAAGCATTAGCTTTCACGATTTTTGAACAGGCTACTGATTACAACTCTTGGTAGAGCTACCGTGCCACTAATTCTGCAGCTCTAAAATACCAGTTTAGGGTGTCCTGTATTTTCTCCACTGTCACCTTATCAAAATAGGGAATATGAACGTCAAGTCAACCACTACCAAGAAAAGCAAAGAGACTCCTGTCAGAATGGCATAAAGTCCCATACTAGAATGGGTTAAAGTCCAATTCAAAAATATTCTCGAACACTTATTCTATTAAGTAAACAAGCTTCAGCCAAATTCACACCCACTTCTGTAAAAATTCAAATGAGCCACATTTACTATCAAAATAGTTGGCAAAAGGCAAATTCCAACATGCATACTGAACATACAGGTATATACTGACATTCAAGTGCTTATGTACTCTGCTCTGAGAGGATCATACCTACAATTATGAGGTATTTGCAACTAATCATAAGTTCTGTTTCTTTTTAAGACAACTTCTCTTTTTCTTAAGACAATCTATTCCAGCTATATCAAATCTTTCAGTAACAGCAAGAGGAAGTATTTGTGCAGGGTTTTTTAGAACAGAGTGGAGGGAAAGGGATCTAAAAAACCTTTTGACTAAAGGTACCACTTTGAAATCAAGCTTCACTCCCATAAAACCACAATTCCTCACCTCAGACCATCTCTCTCTCTCTCTGCCCTACTCCTAACATGACTTTAAAGAAACTTACAGACACAGAGATTTAATGGGCCCCTCCCTACCTCCAGTACCTGCCTCTGATGAAAGGCAGGAAAATCAAGTGGAAAATTATTTTAAAGCGTGAATGCAAGACATTAACATCTTTGAGGAAATGGCAATCAAGGTTTTCCACAGGGAATGAGCAAAGGGAAACACGTCCAGTCTGTTCTCCATCACACTTTGTTGGCTTATATTAACACAGAAAAACTCTACCCTTTTCTGTCCCATGGAAAATCTGAACACAAGTTCTCAAAATAAGGAAAAAAGTCTACCTTACATTTCCACACACACTTCTGCCACCCCTCAAAAGAACAATTAACAATTAACCCATCTGCTAACAGATCCTAGTCTCCCGGAAAAGACTTTAAATAAGGGGCCCCAGCAGATAGATAGGATACAACATAAAAGGCAGCACTTCTATCACAGCACCTCCCTCAAAGCCACCACGTCTGTCCAATTCTAAATGGCCACAGTTCCTGCATTTCTCTAGGGGACAAAAGCTCTCTTTTTTCCTCCTCCTGTCAGCAAGACTTAAAGCTGCAAGAGTAGTTCTGTCCAGATTCCCCTCTAGATAGGCAATGATTTAAAGAATTCATGAAGTAACAGTGGCAGTGTAAATAAACAATGAAAAACTAAATAAAGATCACAGAAGACAACACGCAGAAAATGTGCACTAAGGAGAGAAAGAACAAGCTCAGTGATTCAAAACCTCTTCTGCCTTGTTATGTGCACCCATAAATAGGCGCAGCAATAATCTGACAATGTGAAAGAATGGATCCTGACACAAAAATGTAGCTACTCAAAAACCTGCCGCCTCAACCTTCTGCCTAAAGGCAAACCTTCCCACAGTGTTTAATTTCACTTTCTCAATGTCTTACACCCCTCATCAGTTGCATTTCTGCTTTCTGTCAGCTTTCACCATCTTGTACTAATTGATGCAAAGCAACTTAAGCCAAACCTAGCGAACTCAAATCGGTTTTGTTTTTTTTTTTTTTAAAAAAAAGGGAAACAGTGCTACAGCCCTAACTGTGGGGAGGGGAGAAGAAATGACCCTTAGTGAATTGCTCCTGACACGTGTACATCCCGAGGCTATGTGCAAATCAATACTTACTGAGCAGCTCAGCACAGATCAGGTTGCAAAATGCAAGAAAAAAAGAAATTGTATCACCCCCTCAAACATACACTAGTTTTGTATCCCTAAATCAAACGAATAATTTGCTTTTCTTTTTCATTATCAAATCAAAAGAATGCTTTGGACAGCATTTTTCTCCCTGCTAAGAAATCCACCCCCACCCACCACAGATCTCCAGTTAAGTCTGTTAAGAATTGAAATACTGGTTATATTTAAAGTGCTTAAAAATTTTTCGCTTCCATCCTATTATTAGTAGGAGAAATCATTTAAAGCAGACATGGAAGACTTGAAGAAAGCATGTTTTTAAATCAAACATAAAATCAAGAGGTGGCAATAAAGAAGTCTTAGTGCAAAAATACGAAGTTTTTAAACAACATTCTCAGGGAGACAGAAATCTGTCTCAAGTACCATTTAGAGACACAGGTTTCACTCAACATCACTTGCTCCAAAGAAGGTGAGATTGGTCTATTCTCAAATCTTCAGGCAAGAAAAAAAAATTAAGTGAAATAATGCATTTCCCCAAAGTCAAATCCTAAGTGGAGAAACCTCGCAAAATGACTTACACTACCAAAAGACTTGACTAAATTTCTGGCAGGGCCAGAGATAATTCGTATGAAAAAATGTCAAAATGTTTTGGGTATACAGCCACTACAGCAAGGAAACAAACAGAAAACTGGGAAAGACTGTATCAAAACCCACAAATGGTTGACATCAACATTAGATAAATGACTAGGCATATGTTGAGTCAAACACCCTCAAGATGGTGTGTGAGTCAACTCCTGCAATGAATTTAGCAGAGTTGCTTTCCTACGTCAAGCTTAATAAAAATAATCTTCAATTATTCCAGCTAGGTCTGGTTTCTCATTACATCTCACACGATGTGGGCCCATTCTGGACAGTACCTGAGCTGGAGATTTAAACATGGAGCAGGGATACTGGAATGTGATTTTGACTAATCTTTTCTGAACGATGACGCCAGATTTATTCTTCCTGCTATACCACAAATACAGTGTTTTTTCCAGGCATTACCCAAATGTAGCCCACTTCCTATAGAAAAAACACAAAAAACCTGCAGAACATTTGCAGGTTCTAGGTCTTAAGTGATCCAGATACTTTTTACATTCAGAAAATAAAATTCCGGGAAAGTCATGCCCCTCATTTCCAATCTGCACTGCATGACTGGCTAAGAGCTCGCTGACCTTACCATGTCTGACCCCTGCGTGCAGCCCCCATCAGCCCTCAGAGGAACTCCTGTGTCAACAGAAGCTCCCATTGCACACAACCAACCTGGGTGATTTTCTGGTTTATTGCATTTTCTAGCTCTGTGATGGCTACTAATTTCATTACACTGAGGAATTAGATCAGAGCACTGGTGTATGCAACAGAACCTTCCCCAAACCTTGTCCATAACATGAGGCAACTCAGGGTTTAAACTAAGGTGGGCATCATCAACACCTCTTAAAATTTACAGAGAAAACCAAAAAGTATTCTCAAGGTTCTTCAATCTGCATTTAACTAACAGCTACTTTTCTTCAGGTGAATTTTAAGAACATTGAGAGTGTACTAATAGGTCAAGTTTATATCACACTAAAAAGTTCCTTTCTTTTTTTTCCTGTTGATTTTCAACCTTTTGATCTAGGAGAGGCAATAAAACAACTATTTCCTTAACATCTATTGAGGGAAGTAGGAGCCTCCATTTCTTATTGCAAAAAACAAACAAGCAAGCTAAGAAAAAAGAAGATTAAAATACCTACTCTTAAACAGCATGATGAAACTGAACAAAAACTCTCAGCCTTAGGTTTTGAAGCCAGGAACCTCTCCTGCTTCTGAATCAAGTTCTTTCTCCAAGCTATTTTCTAGTACCTACGGTTGGCACAGAACCAGTATGAAATAGTACTTGCAGGTTTTGTTTCATGTAACACTTCATGAAAACACAACATAACATTTACCTATAGCAACATAAAGAGAACAAGCTAGAAATCCATAAATTCTCATTTATTTTAGTATTAATTAAAAGCATATCCCTACTATCCATGCATATGTGTGTGTGCACGTCTCTCATACATACAACAGGGTAAGCCTTCTACCACAAACACCTGTACTGGAGACATATGTGAAGAAAGAAGCTTCTTCAAATATAAATACTATTTTCCCAGATATGTGCACAAAGACAGGAAGCTCTTCTCAAGTATCTATTACAAAAAGCCAAGAAAAAGTAACCAAAACATTGTTGCAGAAGCTCAGATAAAGCATAAAAACATGGTAAGAGTCAATAAAACCACAGATCTCCTAAATAAACTTTCCTTTCATTTGCCTTAGTGAACTCATAGGATCTACCATCAACAGATGTCTAAGTAAAAGACTAGATTTTACTTACATTAAATATATTTCCTAAACAAGCAGTGTACTTTTTATTGATTTGAACAAGCTTTAATTCAAATGCCAAATTTTATTTCTATATCTTTATATAGAGGAGTTCACACAATTGTTTCCTATGGCTTTAATGTTACAGCTATCTATATTTTCCCACCTGCTTTCCTTGGATCCTGAAAAAAGCTCCTCCCAAAATGACATTTGTCCATGTGAAAAATCTGAGCTTTCAGAAGCACCATTCACATGGATGCATTTAGGTAACATGCCTATTAAAGCATACCAACCTCTGTATGACATTTACCTACCAGTCTAACTGCAATGACCCCACCAAGAATGACAAAAAAAAAAAAAATTAGTTTTCTCTTAATCACCTAAAAAGGTAGCTACCGAGCACAAGCAGGATTTATACCCCATATTTTATATGCAAAGAACAAACTCAGTGCACTGAAATACAATGAGAGATACTCATCACTTGAAAAATTTGGTCCCTTCCAAAGAAACAGGGTGGGAATAATTTTGTCAAACCTTTATTTCTCCCTTTTAAGCTAGATCTAGAAGGAAGCAATATCTTTCTCTAAAAGCCTTGCCTCTCAACTTTCCCTGAGTGATTAGATGACAGAATGCTGATAAACCAGCTAAAATAACTGGTGGAGTGGGGCCCAGGACCTAGGACATGAGGGACAGGACAGTCAGGTGCATGGCCACATCTGGGAAAGCAGCATCCTGCTGGGGCTCCCTGCTGGGCTGGTAACCACTGCTGCTCCCTGCTACCAGGTGGTAGCCTGCAGTGGGCTAGTGCTCACTTAACAACAGCCCCAAGGATAAAGGGGGTGGGAAGGGGGCATGCAAAAGCTTTTTTTTTTTGCAGCAACTACTTCTTATCTTACAAGCCTGATTTCATATTTTTCTATCTTATTCTTAATTAAAAAGAAGATACACTTCATGTTGGAAATAGGTATTTTTTGAAGCTTGAATCATTTAGCCTATTAAACCCAAGCCTGTAATATGGGTGTTACTTCTTAAAAACATACAGTAAATGCATTAAATTATTGATAGTCATTAAACAGGAAAAAAATTTAAACAGCTCTCAGCTTTTATCAATCATTAATGCAGTTTCCACTTGCACATCTCACTGGGTTGCTATCATATAGCACAGAGCAAAGAGTACAAATCCTGAAGGCATGAATTCATTTTCTCTTGATGAAGAGTAAAAATATTCTTGGCAGCAGGAGAGAGGCTAAAACATGAAGCAGAATGGTTGAAAGAAGGCTTCTGTCTTTTGCAGTAAACAGGTAGCAATAGGAGGGAGCAGCAAAAGCCCATCCACTTCTCCTGTAAGGGCCAGTAACAACGTCATCAATCACCTCCAACACCTGGCAGCAGCTACAGCCAGCCCCACAGTGCTTACAGATTTGATCCCTATTTGAAATACACGTTAATTCAATGGCATATGGGGAAAACAAGGAGCATTGAGGTGAACAGTAAAGCATCCAGCGACTTGAGTGAGATGAAGATTTCACCCCAAGCTGCTCACCAGCTCGTGAGCCAGTAAGACCTATAATGTACAGAAAACCCCAACTTGTCACACTGACAGCCTGAGCTCAGAAAAATGACAGAGACTGGGATGGTCTCTTGCAGCTATTACGAACCTTTACTGGGGCAAGTTATAACTAGACCCAATGCTTTCAGCAGGTCTGAATGACTCATGTCAATATGGGGAATCTGGAGAGAGATGCCAGTTGGTGGCACCTTGCCTGGCTGCAATAGGCCAGCTACCGGCAACGAGATTTTCATCAACATCCTGTTTTTTATCCATTTTAATGCATGGACTGAAAACTAGCCCTAAAAGAGCTGCTCTCTTACCTTTCATCCTTGGCAATTTATTGACATTCACTACTTTAAAATGCAACAAAGACAGAACACAATCCACGGCGACAAGTCAGGTATGATTGCAGCGTGTAAGGACCGACCTGACATACCTCTACAGCAGCAACTGCAGGTGAGCCATGGCCATAAAAATAACAATGCAAAACACACAAACCCCAGCTCTGGCTAGATATTCAGACAGTGAAACCTTAGCCCTGCAGCAGGCCTGCTACTGGAACCCAAATTAATTTGTTTTAAACTACCTTGTGTCTGTTTAAATGAGATGTAATAGTAGCTCTGAAGCAAAGTGCAGACACATCCAAAAGCTAAACACAATGCTGAGGACTGCTTGAGAAATGTGTGCCCACACCCAGAGCCTACTCAGAAACTACTAGCAGGAAAAACTCTTCATAATCCAAGTGGTTCCACTCCCAACGATGGCTTCAATCCCTTCAAAAACTCATTTCTGTCCACACAGAAAAAAATGGATGTTAGATATGAGGAAAAAGTACAAAAAGAATCATTGTCTGTATCCAAAATCTAAGTCCTATGGAGGTTAGTATTTTTTCCTGAAAATGATTCAAGAATGCACTGAGTCGAGCAACCAGATAATGCCAAATGTTGATACAAAAGCAGCCAGGAAAAGCTGCAGTCACTGGAAAACATTTTCTAGCCTGATTGTTTACAGGCAACTATGTTATAAAATACAAAAATATTTATTTCCAACCATCATTACTACAAATCTACACCATGTTAAAAAAAAAAAGTCAATTAACACATGTCTCATTACACTGAGTCCCAGGGAAGGTAGCACAGTATTTAAAGCAATACTATGAAAACTATTACACCACTGAATTAATTTCATCATATATCAACAAACTAAGTAATTCACAATAAATTTCAGTATAATACTAATCCTTATCTATATACAGAACTGTAAGAATAATAGCCCATTAGCATTATTAATGCAGCACACAACCACTAGCAGCTTTCACACTGGTCCAGGAACCAGTACCAAGCTCAGAGAGATGCCCACTTATCCTTCAGGCCATAAGCAGTGTACCACTGTGCTACCTGCCAAGATAAGGAAAATGGAAATCGTTGACAGGAGGTGCTTGGGCCAGCTCCACAGCTGCCTGCATGAAGCCCAGGCTGAGCATCCAGCTTTGCCAGGGCTGATGCCCCCTCCCCACTGCCACAACCTCTGAGGTGACACAAGGAAAAGGGTCTGGTTTAGGTGGGTGTTGGTGGGTGTGCAGAAGTGTTCACTGCTTGTAAAGGATCCTTCTTGGCAAACCTTTTATTTTTTATGAAGTACGTAATCTTTTTTGCTTTTAGACCACTCAAGTTCCTACCTCCTCTCTACACCCCACTGAGAATGTTCATTTCAAGCAGCTACAAGTGCTATTAAATTTTGTCTGGCCTGTAAAGCACATTAGCCTTCCAGCGAAGCATCTGGAATTTTTATTTTGAAGCCACAATCTGGATCTCTAGCTAAGAGATGTGGTGGAAGCACACAATTCCCTGGCATTTCCCCTTCCTAAACAATGTAAGGTTTGTATATGACAACATAAGCAAAGGCTAAAAAATAAACTCAAATCCCCAAACAGAAGTCTCATGACAACTGCAGCTAAGTCTAATGAAAAGCAACTCTGAACTAATAAAGCCTTTCAAAATCTCCTTACTATTTGTAAGGAATACGTTATCAAAGAAGAGAGATGCATCTTTAGTACAGAATTGCATGTTTAACCTGAACCAGATTCACACTCCAGGCTTAACTATTTGAGTTCCAGTAGTTTCAGAGACAGGGCCTTTCTGTATTGGATAGTTGGTTTGATACAGCAGTCTCTGTGCATACTCACCACCCACCCCTCTTTGTTTTAATAAACTGATTCCATGATAAAAGTAATTTAAAATAACAAAGCAAAACAACTGTCAAACTACCACTAATATGAGCCTTCAAACAGGTTTCCATTTCATAAATTACTTTGGTGATCTAGTTTCACACCACCCCAGGGAAAGTTAGATGCATAACAGAAAATTCACTATCAATATGCAGAGATCGTTTGGCAACTGCATCGCTACTAGTAAAGACCTATGCAGTGGCACCATGGTTTCAATGCATTGCACATGCAGGACAGAAGAGCTCTTTAAAACAAAGACATTAGCTGTAGCCTTGCAAAATCATCAAAAGACAGCCAGTTCTGCTCCAGGTGTGAACCAGCACACAGGGAGCACGAGGAAGGTAACAGAGCATTAGTGGTGGGTACTAGCTTGCCACCTTTGCTAGGAAAGTAATTTCAGTAATTTTCAAAAGATTTGCTAATGACCCCAAGGGTTCAGATAATGAACCTAAAAGTTCAGAGACCTCAAATATGGAAGACATTCCTCTGTTAGTTGAAACTTTTTCATGTCTCCTGTTCAAAGACAGTGCTAAGAACATCATTATCATTATGTACACTACACACGTTTTCAGGTATTTATTACATTAATACTTCCTATATTTTGTAACAATAACCTACATTTAAACTACTGCTGCTATTTTCTTTGCATCTTCATAAAATGAATTCTCTTTGTCTGTTCACAAGTTCTGATGTCTCTTTCCTTTGTCACAGACTTCTGCTATCAGTGGTCAATGGATGAGACTGAGTATTGGTCTCCCAGAGGAGGAAAAAAAGAAATATCAGTGAACCATGATCTGGGTGTGCATATATAGCAGGCTGTATTTTCTACCTCTAGCACACTTCCTTGTCCTGAAGCTCAGATGGTCACAAATAGCCCTTAGTCAATACTCCTCCTCTGGAAATTCATCCAAGAGCTAATTTCTCATTACAAGAAATTCAGCCTCAGGAATTTATTCAGCAACTAAAGTAGAGGGGCAAAACAACTGTCTCCAAAGGACTCTTCACAAGGATAATCTCCTGAATTAAACTCTTATTACTGACAGTTCTGATGTTCCTAAAATGAAAGTATAGCTGCAGTATATGGATGCCTGATACAGTATGATACAATTCATGACTTAATACTATGTATTACTCACGCTCTAAGATCAGAGGCTTTTCCATAGCTCATATTTCTCGTGTGAATTATTTCCTCCTCTATCAAATAATCTGAAATACTTTCAAATAGAATAGAAGTAAATTGAGCAAGTATTTATTAACTGGTTATCTGAAGTTATCAACTAAAGCAAGTATTTTCATAATAATTGCAGTTATAGCTAAAGTGAAATGCAGAACTAGAATTCCTGTAAGAAGGCTTCAGCTGAACTTTCTATAAGCAATAACAAAAATGCAGCAGTCAAGAGAAGACATTCAGAATTATGGAAAAAGGTAACTGACAGAGCAGCCAGACCCCAAAATTACTAACAGGTAACCAACCATCTTTTAGCCAGAGGCTCCCAGTCTACAAACAGCAGCATGGTAGGAATCCCTTGACTTCCCTGGGCTTTGTACAAGCCAGTTAGCAAAAACAAGGTGTACGTGGCTGATCCTGCATCTCCCATCTGGTCAATCCTTACTTGCACACGTCAGCAGGAATGTCTTAGAAATATCAGCTGCAGTTTATATTCTAAGAATTTCAAGTAACGCAGACCAGAACCACTGCACTTCCCTGAAACCTGCACACAAAATCCCTGGCTGCTTTCAATGGTACCACCTGCTCCCTGCTTCCCCAGCCAGCGTCCCCCATGCACTTGTCATATGCAGCATCCCACACTAATGCAAAGGTCTTGAGCAGGTGGGACAGAACAGTTGATGGGTTTGTTACCAACATCTTAGAGACCAGTTTAGAACACAAAATTTAAAAGCTTCATTAGCTACAGGTCCTCTGTTTACACTCTGTGTCAAGAGCTGAGTCAGTAGAGAATCTTTAGATAGAAAGAGCTGGGGAAATTTTTCAACACTACCTATGTGATTTAGAAGGCTCAATCTCACTGTGGATCACCTAGATGTATTGAAGAGCTACTTCTGGCCTTTTCTTGTTATTCTATTAGATGTAATTACAAACTATCACTCTAAAATTTATGCACCAATATCACTTGTCAATAGGATGTTAAGAAGCAGAGAAAATGTGCAATTTTTACCGGTCAGACTGTGAGAGAATTTCCCATCACACTGTGGCACATACGCAAAGCTTCTCAGCAACTTGTTCCACGACAATGGATTTGCAAAGCAAGAACTGAGGGAATTATTTGATTCAGCATCTAGTTCAATTGGCCAATTCCTTCAGCAATCAATAGCAATCAGCAAGCTAAAGCCTTTTAAGAAAAATCAGACAGAATCTGAATCCTTCCTGCTGCAGTAAGCAGGACTCTGAGGCCTTATGGTCCAACACAGACACCTCAGCCACTGCAATTCTGAAAAAATGAATTTTACCTGGGGTTCAAAATATACCCCATGCTTCCTTCCAAATGCCAAAACACAAAAGCTCACCTTTTCAATGAAATTCTGAGAAGAAAAATACATACGTACAACTAGGCTCTAATATTGCCTATTTATTACTCTGCATTTCAGCTGCAGGAAAGACTTTAAAATGAGCACAGGGGACCAGGGAATACATTTTAGAGCAAAACACAGGCCATCTTCACACACGCAATCTCTGCATTAATAACATCAGGAATTTTGCTTTTTTCCTATTATTCATATATTTCAGGACGAATTATTAAGAGATATGAATTACATAGCTATGACAGTATGCACATGAGGAAAGCTGAGTGTCAAAACTTTAATAAGAACTCATAAAAAAACCCAGCACGTTTGGGTCCTTAGGAAAACAAAACAAACACCACCCGAACAAAAAACCCTCAGAAAAGGGATTTATGCTAGGTTTTCAAATGCCCTTTGTGTTCAGTTAAAGCCCATGTTTCATGCACTTCTATTTCCTTTGATAGCATATTAAAACTGAAGCCTTCAGATCATCAAGCAAACCAGAGGGCCTTCGGCAGCTGTTAAGGCCAGTATTTGAGCTGTGTTTTAACAAACTTGTGAGCCCTTGCTCATCTGTCTTTAAAAAGCAGAAAGTACACAAATCTGTTTTCCCCTCCATTATACGGTCACTCCAAATCCCACTGCAATTACTCAGTAATCCTTGGCAGAGCTGTATGAAAATGACCAAAGCTACATCCAAAGAGAGCAAATTGGCAGGCAAGCCATGTGGCCTAGGTGGAGGGGGGAGCTGGGAACACATTGTTTCCAGGAGTGCCACACACTCGGATGCTAGGGCAGAAACCGGACAATGCAATCATCTGGTAGAACAGAACAGCTTGTCTGTGTTTATCAGGGGACAGCTTGCTTGGATAACAGGAAGTATAATGACTTCAAGCTGTAAGAGTAGCCAGAGTCAGAAGGAAAAGTACTAGGGTTTGGGATTCCTAGAAAACAGCTGAAGAAAAGGAGTGACTTGTAGCTGTGGACTGTTCTGCAGCAGTAAGTCTGGCAATGAGGAACAGCTGGGCAAATCTGAAACAAAAATACCAGCTTCCCCAGAAATTCACCTTCAGACTCAGCAGAGTTTGACACACTGGCAAAACCTGGATTTTTGTATTTTAAGTATATCTTTAAGAATAATTCAGACATACATTTAAAGTTACTGTGAAAAACATATGACCAGATGTCAAATGCTCTGTGCTGAGCCACTGCTAATCTGCCAGTACCTAATGCTCAGTTCTGTGCCCTACTCTTCATTCACCAAAACATGCACAAGTTGTTCCTGGAAGACAAATCATTTCTTCCACAGCCCTTTTAAGACTGCAGACAAGTAAATATAAATGTGTATACATTATAGATACATTCATGTTTTTAGAAGTTTAATATATAGCTGCACTTTGTACCTATTTACATGCATTTGCTATATAAACTCACACTTGTTTATGCAGAATAAAAGCTCAACATTTTAGAAATGACCAAGTTACAGTTTTTGCACTAGGCAATGACGATTAAAACTTGAATATTTCATAGTAGTGAATCACACTGCCAAGTCTCTAGAGACCAGAGCAATTTGAATTGGCATAAATGAATGTTTCCCAGTCTTCTGCTGATTCTGTAATGAGTTATCTTCCAGCCCTGCCAATCACTTCTCAGAAGGCAGCCCCACTCTCCAGCTCTTTAGCTTTATTCACCACTCACAGGTGCTGGGAAGGCTTTGTTTGCTTCCACAAGTGCTACTGCTGCTGTCTCACAACAGCAGCTTGTTTACACTTTGGCCCTTTTGTCAAAGCCATCCATGCACGTCCTCAGCATTTTCATGACCCTTGTCCGCACAGAGCCCTTTCTCCCTTCAGCTTTTATCTTCCCAAATCACCAAATAAAATAACTTCTAGATCAGCAATGATGGAAAAAGAATGCAAACAAAGCAGTCTCAATCCCTGTACCCACATTTAAACCGGCTGCCCTCTAGACGCAGACCACGAGCCTTTTCATGCCAGCAGCTCTGCCAAAGAGGCCTCTGGAAGCCTTCTGATCTCAAATGCCAACACATTCCCCTGATGATACCAGTTTAACCTCATGAGAAGAAAGGAAAGGAGCTGCTCCACACAGGTTAGAGCTGATGAGCAACACGTAATGACTGGAGCTGTGCCAAATTTGGGTTACACCAGTTGTTTTTTTTTTTTTTGAGTGTACAAATGGGTTCACACATTCAAGTTTCTTTTTGACTTTATTGTGCAATTACCTGAACTACAACCAAAACTCTGCCAAAAATACAGAGTTGCAGGGACTTGTATGGACTTGCCTGAATGGCAGAAGAACATTCTGGCAAACTCAAGCAGCTTTTTCTTCCAAACACTGACATGACATTGCCAATCTGCTTTATGGTGATGCACTAATTCTACAGTTAATGAAGTCAAAAGTTTTGTTTCTATGTTACCTAGGCTTTAACTTTCTTGTTTTTAAATCTCCCATAGGTCCTCAGCTTCCAGTTCTAGGACAAGATGTTACTTTTACCTTAAAATGACCTTATTTAGGAGAGTATTCAAACTGCTGACAAGACACACTGCTTCAAGCTGGCATTCTCCCTCCTACTGCCATCAGTGAATTTTTATTGTCACACAGCTGTTATTTTTTCAGGTTTTAGCTTTGTATTTGGCCATTTCTTAAGGACTTCAAGCACAAAATCCAAGGTTCAAAGACTATAGGCCGAAGAACCCAAACAGTGGTGAGAAGTACAGAAATGTATTGATTTAATAAGATATAACAGGTGTCATCACATTATGAATACAGTAACCCTGAGTGTATGCATATTCCAGTATATTGGCTCCAATGGTTGAAATAAAAAGAATGAAAAAAAAAAACAACAGTTCTTTTCACTCATTGTAACAATGCCAATACCAGCCTGTAAAGTCACTGCTCTGAGTAAATGAGTTATCAGCAATTTAAGTTTTTGCTCTGGAATGGAGAAACAAAAAAAAGGGGAACTTGCAATGGAAATTTCTTTAAGTAATAACCTAGCAATAGAAAGTCAATGGCATTTTTAATTTATGCCAGCTCCCAGGCCCCCAAATGCTAACAGCATTCATTAATCCATCAGTTTTGAGGCCCCATGCAACCTCTCCTCCCTGCAACTCCAGCTGTGTGGACAGGAAGCACAGGAGCTCTCTGAAGGATCACATCACTAAAACTGTTTTCAATCCCCTAGGAGCAGTGGTCTTGCTCCACCCTTTTTCTTACTAATATTATTTTGAAGTCAGACACAAGATGGTCCTTGATCAAATTTTCAGAAGTTGAAACTTCACCAACACCCTGGGATAAAGCCCAAAACGCCTAAATAAATCAAAACCACACAGGACATATATCCAACAGAGCTGTGCTGTCCATTTCCTGACAGCTTCTATCTAGCCAACAAATTAAAACCAATTAAGTCTTTTGCAAGCTAACTTTTCTGTTTACTGTAATGCTGAAGGGGGGGAGGGGGGGTGGGAAGAGCTAGGAGGCAATACTCCAAATGTATTAAAATAATTAATCCATCCACAAACACCACTGGAAATTGCCCTGGGTTTCTCCAAAGGACTTTAGTTTTGTTTTTGTATGTAATTATAGTAATCAAGAGTTCTTAACCAAGTTCTGCAAACATTAGGACAGTTAGAATAAAGGAAATGGATTCTTTCTTGCAACTCCTAGATCCTTCCCTTCCACTAAAAGAAAACATTAAAAAATTGACATGTAGATCAGTTGTTTACTCTTTTCAATCTAAGATCCTCATGTATGACAAAGAAAAACCAAGCTCATAACACTATCAGCATCTTACTGCAAGAATGCTAAAAAACAAAGCTCAGCGTCCCCATAGCCACACATCCAAAAAATGAGCAAAGTCAAAAGGTAACTGGATTAGCAACCCAAAACACTGATTTCAGAATTTATAATTTTGAAAATGTAAATCTAATAATAAATAAGTACTTGCAACCTTTATCATGCTTCTCCAATTCTAGTATCTCCTTACTGTTAGTCTGAAGTATTTTGCATTCAAATGATAAAAACTTTATGTTCCTGAGAAATGCTTTTATTAAAAACAGTTTAGGACCTGGTGATGCAAATGAGCTTTCTTTTCCACATAAGGAAACTCTGGTGACATAGTTGAGTACACAGACACTTAAATGTTAATCTATTGGTCAAATCTAAAAACACTTCCTGAAAAAGCTGAGTTACCATTGAATGACAGCAGGTTATATGCTCATTTTATAAAGGCCTTGATTCACAGTATTCCATAACCTATCAAGCAACTCTGTTTTTCTTGAAGAGATTTCAGCCTTTTGAAAGTGAGGCACAGGAGAGAAGCAGAGACCAACTCACGACAAGCTGCAAGCCGCCCCAGCAGTCAGTGACAGAAGGAGGTGTGCGCCTTATTGTCCCCCTTCCAGCTTCCCTCGCTGCTCCTGTGTGCACTGCTAAGGGCACAATGCATGCCAGAACCCCCAGCCACCTTCTGTACTCACCCAGACAGAATGCAATAACCTCTTGGATGTAAATATTGCATTTTGATGCACATAACCCGTGACACAGGTAGCCTCCATTGCTTTTTAGATTTTCCTGAAAGCAGATCCTCACAATTGTATAACTGAGGCAGGGCTAAGGAGAGCAGAAGACAGCACCAGCAGATCTTGCAGGACAAAGAAGGGTGCTTCAGAATAAACTGCCTTGTTTATCACCTGTGCAATCCCTGCACTCCATTTAATATGGGCCTTTGTCCCTGGCCTAAATTCAAGTGAGCATCATAAAATATTAAAGAATACTTTTCAAAAGATTTTTAAGCTCTCAGAGAAACTTCCATGAATGGTACAGCACTTAAGCACCAGTGAGCAAGTTGTGAGTCCCAAAACAAAGCTAGCTTATTCAAACAGAATGAGTATGTATGATTTCAGATGACTCTGGATAAAGAATCCAGGAAATTGTTTTGCTTCAATGGTATACCCTGAAATTAAGGGACAGCTGAAGAATTAAGCATCCATTTAATTCTGAAATGCTTTGCTGGGTGGAACAACAGCTAAATAATTATATACAATAAATTAAAAAACAACAACAACAAAAAAAACCCCAAACAAAAAAAAAAACCTCTAAGAAATAACCCCCCCACCCCATACTGTCCATCTTTTTCACTACAAGTGCCATTTGTATATAGACCACCAGATTTCAATTCTTGACTTTTTGCCAGAAAGCTTTTGCAGTACGTTTCTCTCAAAAAAACCTATTTCTGAAGGTTAAAACAAGCTTGACAATAGATGGCATTTATCTGCACAACAAACTCTATTTGACATAAATCTCAAGCCCTCCTCCAAGTTAAAAGTTATATAAATTAATCTTACTCAATATATTAATCAACATCTTTTCTAACTTTAATATCAATACAAAAACATACACCAAGTATCCCTTGTCATAGTCAGCAGCAGTTTGCACTTAGCTTTCTGTACCTTAATCTTATATTTGGTTAAGTTAACAAAATTAGTATTCTAGCTTCCTTTCTTCTCTCTTAAGCTTCAAGGTAAAACTGTGTAAAGCTAACATATGAATAATAAGTTATTACTAACATGTAGAACTTGCACAGATCAGAGGAAAACAAAGCATTTGCAGTGTAAAATGTGCTGGATGTTTTTAAAAATGCAACAAATTCTGAAAGAACTTCCAATCACAATGTAAACCTTTGGATCTTCCAAAAATACAGCTGGGTAAATATTTGAGAAAAACTATTACAAGTGATACCTTTAGAAAGAAAGAAGAGATTTTTACAGGGCTTCTTAAAACTTCAATATTAACTGCTGGTGAAAATATCAGAGTACTGTACAATTTATGTCACTACAAGAAGAATGTAGAGCCACAGACCAAGTTCACTAGTTTCCCTCAAGCCCAAAATGAGACAGCGTGATATATTTACAAATTCCTGCTCTACTCCTAAAATTCTTACGGCACCAAAGATATTCCGATACCCACTTCCTGCTAGGAGGCACAGAGGCTGCAACAAAAGAAAGCCAGCAGAACACCTGAGGTTTTTTAGAGTTTAATTCAGCAGCTGATGATATTTAAGCATATGGTCAATGTAAGCACTTTTCCGAGGAAGGACAAACTTAACATGTGCTTGACTGAACTTGAGCTCAAACAGACTTAAAATTTAACTCAAAACTGGCTGAATTAACAGTCACACAAAATATACCTGAATATACTCTGGCTCCTTCTACATACTTAGTTTTTAGAGTACAAAACACTCTGCCCTCTCTTTTCAGAGGTTACCATCAACATTTGCCAATTGCCCCCACTGATTTAACACACAAATACTTTAGAAGGGAGGAACACACTACCCCTGAAGATGTCAAATTGAGGACCTACCTCAAAGCAAATAGCTCTAAGACAATATTCACTTTACTCTCCCTGCCCAGCACAAAGACTGCAATCTGTGAGAAGTTTCTTCCACAAGAAACAAATCCAATCAACCAACTAAATCATTCGAAGCAGTTTTAGGATAAGCTTTACTCGTTTGGTATCACAGTAAATCTTATTAAATGTATAACTAATAAACTTTTGCCTAATTCTGAAGCCTGTAACTGAAACACCCTGAATGCATGCCTCAAGACATCTAAAAATAAAGTATGTACACACGCTTTTTTATGTAAATATAGTGTATGGTGGCACACAGTGGCTCGAGGACAAGAGCATTATTGTGCAGTGTCAGTAAGCTCAGTGAAACAATTTAGACAAATAAGTGTTATCTTCTGCTCATCAACAATGATAATTTAACAGTATTTTTCATTCCTGTAACACACAGAAAATTAAAGCTATGTTTCAAGACCAATAATTACATTATGTACTTTCAAAGAGAAACAAGACAAACGAAACATCTTATTCCAACCATCTTCCTTCTTGGAGAAATCTGAACTTTTAAAAGCTCCATCTCTTTGCTTGTTACTACTTTGTCTTTCCATCTCAAAAAAGATATGAAAATTGGTTGTAATTCAAGGCTAATTCAGTCTCTAATTAGTTTGGAATCTTAAAGGCTCTGATCCTATGTGTTAAAACTAATTTTTATCATGTCTGATACTTCACGGATTTGTCATGTTCTTGCTAATCTGGATCAGCACTTTTGGCAAAATTTTATTATGAGTAGAGTACTATGGAGAAATTTCAAATATCAGATCTTGTGACAATCTACCAGAAAGCAAACATGAAAATAAAGCAGCTCAGTTGTTTCAAGAGATAGAAGTGTTCTTCCCAAAAGAGAATTAGGGAAGACAATCCCCTTCCAAAATTCTACATCATGTTGTCCTTTGACCTTAAGAAAGGGAGAGAAATAAATATCAATTCAAAACTGTTCACTCTAACCACTTTTCTTAGGTGCTGCACTTGACAACTACAAGTAAAATAGAACAGACATCCTCTTCATTCTTAAACCTGGTTTATCAATTGCAGTCTACAGAATAGCACAGATTAAAAGAAGATGAAATCTATGTCCTACTGGAGCAAGTTTGGTTTTCTTGATGTGATGGGTCTGTTTGTTGGGGCTGCCTCACTGATAGTGAACACGCTGAACCCAAGGAAACGTGAAATTTCATACTCCCATTATATACTCTCATCTTCCATCAACAGCACCTACTTTAAAAGCAGCTTCAATTTTAGTCCAGTCTGAGCCATTAAACTTGGGCACATTTTAAGATGTAAAGATGTTCTCAACTGATTGGTACTATCTCAGTGTAGCAGTGGGTGAGTGCAGTCGCAAACCACTTTGCCTCTCAACAGAAGTTTCTTTCCAAGATGTGACTGGTGCAAGCCAGCTGATCAGGCATATGTTAATCAGTCCAAAACCATCACAAGGCTTGGCACCACATTCAGTATTTCCAGAAAGGAAGCCAGATGTATATTAATATGGATAGAAGAAACCAGACAAAGGAACACAGGCCAAGGCAGTAGAGATGTATGTTCTACACCACCCCTCATTAGATCTACCTCAAAGGGATGATGCTCAGCTCAAAGAGTCACAGAATCAGCTAGGTTGGAAAAGAGCTCTGAGATCTTCAAGTCCAGCCTATGACTGAACATCACCTTGTCAACCTGACTGTGGCACTGAGTGCCACATCCAGTCTTTTCTTGAACGCCACCAGGGATGGTGAGTCCACCACCTCCCTGGGCACCCCATTCCAATGCCTAACCACCCTTCCTGTGAAGAAATTCTTCCTGATGTCCAACCTAAACTTCCCCTGGTGCATCTTAAAACTGTGTCCTCTTGTCCTGCCACTGGTTGACTGGGAGAAGAGACCAATTCCCAGCTGCAACCTCCTTTCAGGTGGGTGTAGAGACTGATAAGGTCTCCCCTGAATCTCCTCATCTCCAGGCTAAGCAACCCCAGCTCCCTCAGCTGCTCCTCACAGTGCTTGTGTTCTAGACCCTTCACCAGCCTTGCTGCCCTTCTCTGGACACGTTCCAGCAGCTCACCATCCTTCCTAAGCTGAGGGACCCTGAACTGGACACAGCACTCCAGGTGTGGCCTCACCAGTGCCAAGTACAGGGGGATGATCCCTTGCCTGGTCCTGCTGGCCACACTGTTGCTGATCCAGACCAGGATGCCATTGGCCAGTGGTCAAGCAGGCACCCTGCTGGCTCACATTGAGCTTGCCATTAATCAGTACCCCAGGTCTCTTTCTTCCTGGCCACTGTCCAGCCACTCTGCCCCAGCCTGTAGCCCTGCAGGGGGTTGCTGTGGCCACAGTGCCGGACCCAGCACTTGGCCTTGTTGAACCTCACATCATTGCATTCAGCTCACCTTTCCAGTCTGTTCACGTCCCCCTGCAGAGCCCTCCTGCCCTCCAGCAGACCGACACTTCCCCACCAGCTTGGGGTCAGCTGCAAATTTTCCTCCATATCACGCACTGAGAAACTGAAACCTACAACCATTACAACAGGGGGTGGAAACCTGAGCTCCTGTTTGCTGCTCTGGCACGCCCTGAACCCCATGGAAGCATCCACTTGAAGTACTGTTCAGGCCAGAAATTTGACTGACAGATTTTAACTCTATTGAAATTTTCATGCCATGCTGAGGTATAACTTCACATACTCTGGCTCCACATCTCTGCAGCAGACTGCATGTAATGTCTTTATGCTTATCTTCTGACAAAATCGGTAACTTTAAAAGAATGGTTTCACAAACTCCTACAAAAGGAAAGCAAGTGGACAAGCACACGCACTCAGTGTAAGCTGAATTTGTTATTATGAACCAGACTCCATGCTTTCTTTCACATAACACTCAGCCAAACTGTATGGTTTTATAAGGTGCCAGAGGAATGTATTTCCTGTTATCTGAAACACATCACTTCTGGAGCACATGAACGACAGTTTGTGTCGAGTGTCTACAATAAACTAAGAGGGCTGTCAAGTCTGATGGCATATTAGTTTGTCACTTGTAACAGGCAAAGCTGTGTGAGCAGATTAGACAATGCTACATAATTTAATAATTTTATCATGTATTCTACTTGACATTACCAGCTATTCCTCATTATTTCATCTGCCTATGAGACTACAAGCCAGATGCAGAGCCTTTTTGCTAAAATGAATACTGTCTATCCATACACAAACAACACTGTCCAACCCATAAAAAGGCAAGCTTGGCTTTTAATACCAAAAAAACCCCTTTCAACTTTTAATTCCTGAAAACTGACACATTAAAAAAATAAAATTATACCACACCAAAAAGCCTCTGACAGCATCATTTAAGAAAACAAAGTATCTAATATATGGAATATACAGTATATAGAATCCAAAATATAGAAATCTTAAATACACAGACACCCCTATAAATGCATAGAGTTACCATGAATTAAGGAAATAGATAGTTACCAATGAGTAGAACAAGGGGAGGCACCTACATGTGAACCAGCAATAGTGTTTAAAAGAGCAGCAGCACATCAGCCACATGCACTGCAGCCTGCTTTCTAAACACAGCTTCCAGTTCTAAGGCTCCAAGGAAAGTGGGAACAGACAAGAGATGAACAGGTAAGTTTAGGACCTCAGGAGGAGTTATAGATACAGTGAATGAACTACTCACAATGAGAATTAAATTTTCCCTGGAAGTACTGTTTCAGAATTCTTTACTCTGCATATTACTCATTTAAAAACACAGAAGAGATAAAAATTAGAATATTTTGCTCCAATTCTTTTGCACTTGACACTTCTCTGAAGGCATTCAACATGAAAAACTGTTTTTTGTACAGATACAAAAAATCCCAAGGGGGCAAAATGGGTCAAAAACTTTTGCTCCAACTTTGGTTAGTTGACCGCAACTCACAGAATTGTAGCTAAAAAGGCAGCAAACATAGGAGTGTGGATAAGGCATTAGGCAAATCCAAACCACTGAAAAAGCACTGGGTTATGCTGAAAAAAATTCCTCTAAGTCTGATATCTGTCCATAGAGAATCAGCCTATCAAATTTTTAAAGGGCATTTCTTTTAACTAAACTCCTGTAATATATTTTATGCAGTTACATTACTAATAATTGCCATGGGATTTCACACAGGAGAAGTACCAATTACATCCTCTCTGTAAGAATCCGTGGAGGTAGAAGAAGGGACAAATCATTATGCTTTCAAGGTTTATCTAATAAGCATGTGCACGCTCACTTTGTTAATGTCAAAAATCCAAACAAGAAGAGCAGTTTCCCCTAAAGTTTGCTGAGATCACAAATTAACAATAGCTCTGTACAGGGAGTTATGCCCCCCCTGCAAGAGCAGCTCAAAGTGTACACCCTGGTCCTACACTGCTTGCAAGCAGCTTCAACTCTCTCAGCCAACTTTGGCCCAGAGCCACCCAAAGCTGTTGCTAACATGATGCAGTCAGAAACTTATCCTTACAATGGGCAAGGATTTGTTTTGTGTTTCTAGAAATCTCATCTTGTTTTAGGAGTGTGAAGAGAGAAAAACTCACATCCCAACTTTGTGAACATATAAATCAGCGTAGCCCATAATGAAAACTTGCTCCTCACAACTCGTAAGTGCAAAGTGTTCAGATGCAAATGTCCTTATCAGTATTTACTCTTAGCAAACTAGTTGGTTTATTTTTCCTTTACGTTGCAGATATTTGTGTCACTTCCCAGCTGTTTATGTAATTCTGATCTAAACCAGGGATGAGGGCAATTTGCAACATCCCCATTTGATTTTTTCAAGTAAGTGTTCAAGGAAGTCTTTCAAATTAGTTATTGTGAAGATATAGAGAAATCCTGATTTACTAAGCAGTTTAAAATAAAAACATGACAAAGAAGAGTCAGAAGGACTGGAAAAGCCACTCACCCGGTTCCCCTGATACCTCCCTGGTACAGGTAGTTAATCAAGATACTGAACAACTGCCTTCCTCTTGTATTCAGGCAAGTTCCTTGATGATTAGTTCTGCTTCCAGTTTCCATCTGAAGTTATTATAATGACTAATAAATCACTAACTGTATAACAGGCAATCACTGCATTACATTTCTGATGTGATGCCACCATATACAGAACAATGTATTTAAAAGGGAACTTGCCTCTCCTTTTAACATCTATCACTAAACATTAAAAAGGCGCAGCTATAATTTCAGTCACCACTAGAAACTGCAAGGAAGACCACATATGTAGTGAACATAAGAGACAGAAGTGACAGAAATTGATAAAAACTTCATCACATGGCTGACACCCCATATATCAAAGCCCTAAATCTCATTCTCTGCTTGCCTCCAATTTCCATCAAAGCCTGCCAGCTGCACATTTATTGAGAAGTTTGTGATCTGACAGCTACTGTATTACCAACATTAATGATGCATCAGTCTCCAGAATTACTGGGGAAACAGTCCAATTGATTTTATTATTATACAGAGTTCCTCACATTTCATTTCAGGCAGCTTCCTACCACAAATTTTAGCAATAACTAAAAATGCTACACAGCTGATGCACAAAATGCTAGGGCGAAAGATGGTTACCACAGCTTCATGCCACTCCATTCTCCCTCCAGGAGAGCTCCAAATCACTCAGACACCACTGTGTAACCCATGAGTTAGTGGTCCATAGCTAAAAGGGCTTACACATTATAGGGTGATAAACAGTGCAGCACTAATATTCACTGATTTGCCCAAGAAAGCTACAAACTGACACATGATGTCATCACCTCCCAAAAAAAGCAGTTTTCTCAAAGTCTTCTAAATCCCTGCTCTTGACATTCAAAAAAAAAAAACTCCCCAGGACAGTGGCAGGCAGGGGGGCAGGCAGAGATAACTTTCAAGATATTTCCATACAGACTGAAATTGTTTCCACAGGTACCATAAGGAGAACATACTTTCTTTGCAGCAAATAGCCCACTTGAGTCTGTCCTTTTCATCCTAGAAAGCTTTCTTCACTTCAACAAATAATAATCACAGATACTAAAAAGATGCAATACAAGAAATCAAGCTTATAGGGGCTTTTTTGAATCATGACCAAATATTTATTAAGTATATACATAACTTGAAATTTCCAGTATCAGTTAGGAAAGGATCTCTCTGAAATATACAGCATTTGTTTTCAGCAGTCTCCAAAGTTACCATGTCTTTATGTTTGGTTTTTTGGGGTTTTTTTACAAGCCTGGCTACAACACCTAGCAGAGAATGTTTCCTGTCATTTTTTAAGTTTGAAAGAGAACACATAAATGCTGTCATAGTTTCAAGGTTTTGTATCTCTGGGGAAGGAGGAGGGTTAGCAAGAGAGAAATACAGTTTTCCTTCTCTATTTTTCGTCTCTTAAGTTCAACTTTTCCAAAGGTCATGAACAAAATATTTTTAAGCGCTTGTATTAACAGTGGCTTACTCACTTCCTTGGATAGACAAGGTCTGCAGCACAGTGACAAGAGAAATACATCAGATGGAACAAACAAGAACTGCTGCCGAAGTAGAATGAGATACTTTCACATTTACCTTTTTTAACTTGACAACAAGCAATTCAGTGAGTTTTGTAAGAAATGAATTTGAGTTATTAGAGGAGATAGACCTTCAAACAAATCAATAAAAAATAAAGAGTGCTTTAAAAAGCCTGCTACAAAAGAAAGTACTGTATCTGCTTCTATAGAAACTCCTCCCTAACTCCATAGCAAGATCTCGAATTAGAAGCACTACAGAAAAAAAAGCTAATCACTAGCAAATGCACAGAGAGTAGCAAGCTGCTTCCAGATGTGTAACGCAACTCAGACCTTACACAAATAAGTGGTACAAAATGCTTGCTCCATTTTTCTTTCTTGTTTTCTTGCAGCCCACTCTTTAAGGGACATGCACCGTATTCATCTGTGAGGAACAAGCACAAAGTCAGCCTGCATCCTTCTCCCAGGCTCTGCTCCCCAGGCAAAGAGCAAACATATTTGGACATAAGCATTACCTACATTAATCATGGGATCACCTAAAATGGATCCCAGTCTTAACTGTGCTCAGATTCACAAATTTAGATGTAGGGCCATGCTCCACACTGCCCACCTGCCAGAGGGACAGTTAGCTGTGATTAACACCTTACTGATCACAGCCTGCAAAGCCAAGGGCAAACAAAATGGGTCCTCCTGCACTTCAGGACAAACAGTTCAGCAGCTCCCAGACAGAAGCTGAAATGTCGGAGGAAGGGGCAGAGTTGACCAGCCCTTCTGAGCAGGAAATCGAACAGACAAGTCCAAAGCAGGAGATTTAGTGTGCGTTGGGTTTTTTGTTGTTTAGCTTTTGGTTTTTGTTTTTGGGTTTTTTTTTAAGTGCTACCTAATTATCCACTTCCATGTGTATAAAGCTTTCACCCATACTTGTATCTGGCATCAAGTACAGCAGATACTTTCTTAGCATTACCTTTTGAGGTATCCAAAAGAAGAAGCAAACCACTCAGGAAGACAGAATTAGTCTGAGAAAGCAGAACTTTCCAAGTATCTTCCTGACTGCAATGAGCACAGGTTTAAATACCCACAGACAGTTTAGAGGACAGTCACAACCAAACCTTTTTACTTTACTGGAACAGCTTACATTTAAACACACACATTAAGAAAACCCCAAAACATTGCAATTATTTTGTAATACATGTAACAAATGCAGGAAACTAATAGGGAATTCATTAACTTGGGAACAAATAGTTCTCATAATTAGTTACCACAAAATATTCAGCATGCATTTAGAGGTTTATTCTTGAATCATAAAATACAACTCTAGGTACTAAGGTTGAATACCTTGGAGGGGGGAAGGGAACAAAAACCCTGAAGTATTTAAAGCTACCATCAGTTACTCCACGATTTCCTAGATCAAGAATCAAACTTACACTGTTTATTTGTGCATACGGCCACTCCTGTTGTTAGAAAGCTGTTTTTCACCATGCAAAGTGACGACTTCTGTAGGTTGAACACTAGCATGAGTAAGCTGGTAAAAATCACGTTAAACTGGGACTTTTATCTCTCTTATACAGCTGGTGTAGATGCAAGCCGTCATACTGCTATTAATGTTTCAGATTATTAAAAAGACTGCTTAAGTGGAAAATGCTTAATATTCATTAAGTCTCTTTAGTATCTGGTTAGGTTCTTCCCTTTCCTCTGCCTTGTGCTTAATTTATTGCACTTTTCACCTGGGCCAAAATATGCAACTACAAAACCACCATTCTTTTGCTTTTAGCAGACACTGAAGGTTGCTAAATATAAAGGGATTTCTTTGCTTTTGGAAGCTGGAAAGGAACATTTACTCAGCAGAAAAACATACCCAGCTTTCAACTTAAACCAACAAATGCTTTTAACGTACACTGACTTATGGTAAAAGCAAGTCAGGCTAACGTAATCTGTTCTGATAAGCCATTATTACATATTATTATATTAATAATTAGGCTCCTGGGAATGGGCAGGAAGTACACAGTAATGGAAGATGGGCCCTGGGAGACTGCACCGACCAACAGCAGCCCTGAACCCCGCATCCTCAAAGCAAGGGTTCATGACTACTGTGCACAGATTACGTGATGCCAAATAAATTATACCTCATGCCAAATAAATCCCCAGGGGAGAATGACGACAGGAAAAAACCATGCCTAACAATGAAGGCCATGATTTGACCCGCACGGTGAATTTTATTATCGTAGTTCATGCAGCTTTCTGAGGGCTTAGTAAATGCATAAATATCCCTAAAGTATTAACTTTATTTCCTAAAACAATCTCGTTCCGTCGCAGCCACTCCTTAAGCTGTGGCTCCAGTAGGCTGCTGTATGAAAATGAACTCATTTGTGAGAGCCACAGACCTGAGCTGCATCCCGTCAGAGGCCCCTCGGCCGAGGCTTCCCATGAAGGGGAATGGTTTGGGTGGGAAGGGGCCTTTCCGCAGTTTCCCTTCAGGAGGGGCACGCAGGGCGCTCGCAGCCGGGGCTGCAGCACCCCTGCCCCGCAGCACGGCCGCCCTGCCCGCTCCCCACGGACAGTGCCCAGCTCCTGCTGCCCACACCTCGCATGGCTCTCTCCCCTCAGAATACTTCTCATGACTTTTTTTAATGCCTTCACTCCAGAGGTGCTGCAGGGAGCCTCACACCCCCTCCACAGAGCTCAGAGGGATCCGGGAGCCCAGGGCACCGGCAGCCCTGCCAGCAGCCCCAAGATATCACTCATCCTCCTCAGGCCTTCATTAAAAAATTAGCAAACATAAAACCCTTTTTGAAATACACGTAATAAAAAATTCAAAAAGATGTCGCAATTTTAAGAGTTAACACAAAAGAAAAAAAAAGAGAAAAAAAAAAAGAGGTGAAGTAGCTTAAGTTCATCTCCTCAGCAGTAATAAATAAGGCCTAAGCTTGGAGGCAAAGTTAACCACAATCCTGGGACTCGATCCAAGTCTCCCATGACAATAGGAAAACATTAGAACTCTAACATTCAAAATATTATTTAACTTTTAAAGCCTTAGCACAGTTCAAAGTCTCCTTTGTGGAACAGCGCTTTTGAAAATGTCGGTTGCCTTCCAGAGACCATTTCCTCCTAATCGGGCCCGGCATTATTTAAATAGCGAGGAATATCAGCAAGAATAGGAATCGCTTGGCTGAACCAGGGAGGGAAAGAGCCCTTAAAATGACTGCAGAATTCTTAAATGCTGGTAAGAGGCCTAATCACATATAATGATTTACGAAATGACAAGGAATATAGATTTACTGTGACAGTTTGAAAGGAGACCAGCGTAAATAAAATTACTGCTCACGTGATGGCAGCCTCCCCACTGTCCCCTCAGTGGCTGCTGAGCACCCACAACAGGAGCCCTTCACCACCCAGGCCTCCCTCACAGGCCAAGCCAAGGAAAAAAGAACAGAGCAACTTAAAAAGCAAATTATTTGCTCCAAAGTAAGAAATTCTTTCCAAAACACCAGTTTACTCTTGCCAGTGCAGCAGTTCACAGGTAACACTCATTTGTACGGTTAGTCTAGATTTAAAAACAAAACAAAAAAAAGGACAACATTTTATCCCTCACAAAAAACTCCTCACAAAAACTCCTCACAAAAAAAAGACAACTCCACACAATACTCAGACCCAAGAGTTCTGAGCTTTAGTTTTATTCATTAAGTTTCCAACTACAGCAGTGTGGCTGCAGTACACGGGGCCAGAGCACGGCACCAAGTATGTGGAGACCAAACACGCTCAGCATTTCTCCAGCCAGTAAGTGCCATGTGGGTCAGGAGGGCCTGGGACCACTTATTTATGGCTTTTTTAATATATGGATGGCATACAGCCCCACTGAAAGATTTCTCTGCTGAAGGGCAGATGAAGCAGCAGCAGGGATGATGGCTCATGTGCCCTCCCCACCATCAGGCCCCTGTTGCTCTGCTGGGGTCTGCACAGCCCAATTATGCAGGTGCTGAGGGACAAGTTTTCCTCTGCTGAAGCAAAGCCATTCAGCTCCCAGCTGCCCGGCAAACACACCCAAATGTGCTGGGGAGGGACCAGCTGCTCTTCCCTGTCTCCACAGCGCCAGGCAGCTGGGCTCTTGCTGTCCACATGCAGACCCACCCACATCAGCCCACACCCCCAGCTTCTGCGTTCTTTCCTGCAGTTTGGATCCTTCTGCATCCATACTGAAGGGGGAACCCTCCCCTGAAATGGGGCCACCCTCCACTTCCTCCTAGATGCTACGTCCCTTTATGCTGCTTCACTCACTGCCTCCTCACTGCCAGTGCCGAGCATCTTCTGTAACGTGAAATTACTGAATAAATATGACGAATGCCCCCTCCCCGGCAGAGCCATGCCAAAGACTGTAAGCAGGTCATTAACTGCCAAGGTCATCTTGTTTGTGAAAAAGAAAGGAAAACATTACCATTAAGACTCTAATACAGTAAAACAGCAATGACAGCAACAAGGAAACATAAGCTTAATGTTTCCTTTAACCCTCACTTAAAAACACATTTGAAGTCATCTGATTTGTCCACATGACTTTGCAAATTACCATTCATTGAGCAGGTTTGGGCTAGATTCAGCCCAGTTTCACACTTGCACCACACATGTACCCCAACATTTTGTGCAGGGTGTGTCGAATCTTATCTCAAAGCAGAAAGCAATGAATTAATCTGACGTTTCGAAGTCATCAGGAGGGCCACCAATCCCCTCCTGCCCATCAGCTTTTAGGGCACATTACTGAATCTTTGCATGGCCATGTGGGACTTGCCTGGGTGCAGCAGCAACTGCCCTGCAATCCCCAGCAGACTCCCCAGCCTCCCCCCTTTCCTGCAGGGAGCATATAAATTTTTCTCCATCTGAGTCTTAACTACTGTTTGTCTGCAGACTTGTAAAATACACTAAGAAATGCCTAATGAGACACTGATCTGGCATCCAAATGTTCTCCCCCATGCATTTCCCCAGCGGGCCGTTGCCTGAGCAGCACACACGTTGAGGCTGTAATTTGTTTGCCAGCTCTCCAAGGAAGGAAGGAAGGAAAGTGGGCGGGTGGGTGAGAGCTGGAGTCAGTGCAACATCAGCACATGGCTGGCTTGCACATGTTTTCAGTCACTCACTACTAAGAAAACACATACGTGTACACACACACACACACACACAAATGCTGAAGGCCAAATGAAGACACAAAGGTTGCTAGGATAACATCACTTCCTTCACACCAGGAGCTAATAAAATAAGGAAAAAACACAGCTCTCAAGACAAAGACTGATACTTGCTAAGATTTTGAGAGACTATGAAAATGCAGTCCTTCCCAGCTCTAGGTAGCTACACCTCTGTACTACGAGGGACCTTGCAAATTATTTCTCTAACAGCAGCACTGTAAAAGTAGCTCCTGCACACCAACTAGGGAAGTCCAGGCAAGAGATGGAAGATTGCATAATTAACCCTGTGTGCTGATTTTTTCCTTTTCACAACAAATCAATTAATGCAAAACCAGCACACCCTGTTTTACTATTGGGACACCCAGGCTCTGGAAGTCTAAGCAATCTTTTTTACTTTAGAAGTTTAGAGGGGAAGAATTAGCTGAATCAGACAACCACAGCCTGGAGTTCAGTGACCCAAAGCCAAGCTTCCTGCCCTCTAACTGAGCACTTAACTCTTGCCAGAGAGAGCCTGAATGTGTAGACAAAGGCATCTCACAGGTCGGTGAGCTGTTACCTTGCCTGCTGCTGCCGGAAGGAGTTACCCATACGGCTGGGTTTGCATTCTCTGAACACATATTTAATACTGCAGCATAAGGCCTTGCAGTATTAAAAAAAAAAAAAAAGTAATTTTGAAAGGACTTTAAATATTTTAAAAACCTGAAATAGGTTCCAGAATACAAATATTTACATACATTCTTAACTTTATGTGCAAGGAGTTCGACTAAGTTTAAAAAACCATATTTATGTCTAACCTTAACTATGTATATAAATATTTACAGGATTGTGACTTTGATTTCCCTCCCCTGTGCTCAGTACATCACCTGGTTCTTGAGTGGCTGGGGTGAAAGAAGTGAGCTGCTTTCTGAATGTCATGCATTATCCCTATCCTGCATTGCCTGGCTTGCTAACAGAGGAGGAACAAGTGGCAAATCCAAAAAACCCCAAGCCACTTTTAAGTGGTTAGCGTTCTTCAAAAACACTGTCAAAGAGCTAGAATGAAACTTGAATATTCAAGTGTACATATTCTGAAACCTCGTGTAGATTAATTTGAGCGGGTATTAAAGGGATGCTGTAAACCCATTTTGCTCTCTTCCTGCAAAAACTTACATTGGAGTTACCCACATGGGAGCTAGTAAAGAGGCACCTCATGTGGCCTCAGTGGTATGCACACAGATAAGCCTGTGACCTCTGAAGGCAGGGGCATTTAAAAAGCTTCAGGATTAAAACCAAAAAAAATCAAATCAAAGCCCTAAAACTTTTACTAGTTTAATCCAGGTTTTATTCACAATGATTAAAATTTTGAAAGATACAAAGAAGTTCTATGGGTACGAGCAGCAACACTCCCTTCCTGGCTCCCATGAAGCAGGGCTCTGCCTGATCTTCACCTTCTCCATAAACTCACAGCATACAGATGGGGGAAAAAAAAAAGAAAAAAAATTGCTGCATGCAGCTTAATTTCCAGTATTGCAACAAGGCTCAATCAGTTTAAACAATATACTCACCTCTTACTTCTTTGACATCAGTCACAAGAAACGTTTAAAACCAGTAAGTTGTCAATATGAACGTTACTTTTAGAGGTTTGTTTATGTGTTTGATAGAAGTTAGGCTTCACTACTTTTAACTATTTCCTCCCAAAGACTAGCTCATCTGCCCGTTTCCTCTGTTTGTGTAGTCTTTGATAGTGAAACAGGACAGAAAAAAATTTAAATGCTTTAAGTATGTGCATTTTTTCTTGAAAACCACTAAGCCTGGCAGAGTGATTCATTAACAGTCAAAAACCCCAAACCATTTTCTTTTTAAAAGAAAATCCAGTATTTGTTTTGTACTTCAGTATAAATAGTATCTTCTATAACTTTTTATTAATTCATAACGCACTTAAGTCTCACCAATAATTTCTGAAACCTGTACAGCTCTTATAACTACCAGAACACAGCATCCCATCAAATTTCAGTGCAAATTTCCCTAACATGACATTAGTGGATGTAAGCAGTCTCTTAACTTGGGTAAGGCTAGAGCTGCAAAATCAAATGTCTGTGTACAAACTGATTTCAATAATATGCTATGAGAGTTTAATATATTAATGAAAAGGATTTTAAACAATACAATTGCTCTAAATTCAATCAGTGCTGCTCAACAGATACAGTTATGAAATATCACAATGAATATTAATGGAAGAAACTTAGACTATGTTATTCTTGATATCCTGACACACAGAAAGATTTCAGTATGGTAATTTGTTTGGAATATAATTAAAAGGACCAATCACAAAAAGAAAAACTAAAACCCCTGTAAAAATGAATCTGTGCTCTTGATTTCTAGAAATAGTCTATAAACTTGAAAAACTCCAACGAATTTGGAGAGGTTTGGAAGCCTCACTTCATGTTATTTGAAAATATAAAATTTTCAGAAATAGCATGCACTGGAATAGGGACCTGTTTCAAGCATTTTACTGTATGAGTTGCCTTAAGAAAAACCAGCATTTTTCAATATTTCTATTTTTAATAAAAACAAAATTTGGAAAGAAAAATTAACATGAGACATTAAGGTATCGACAATTTCTCTTTTCAACCATAAGTTACCTTATTTTTTTTCTGAGGTCTGAGAATAAGTTTGATTTTAAAAAAATTAAAAATTAACTGGAGGTATTAAAAGCTACTTTACAATAAAGGTTGATGCACAAAACATCTGTGTATGAAGCTATCAGCTCTATTCCAATTTGAACATGAACTTCTTCATCAAAACCTTTATGCTGTGTGGCACTGCAAACAGCAATCTACTCAAAATCTGTTCACAACACCAGGACAAATTCTAGACCAAGGTCATCTGTGTACACATGTAGTTGTTAACGTCAAGTATTATAAATGGTCCAGTAGAATCACTGAGATGGCTTAGAGTGCCCACAGTAAAATGCACACAAATACTGGCCAGTTCAAGGTTCTGACTTGCTTTTTTATTCGAGGAAATTTTCTCCAATGCCTGAAGATGACTGGTTTATGCATTTCTATTCATTTGTGTAAGGCATGAGGAGTGATAACATCCCTTAATAACTAACCCATGCAAAACAAACAGAGAGAACACTTAATTCCATAGGAGCATGAGGCACCCCACAGATGTAACTCATCTACACCCACAAGCCAGCCAGAGCGACTTATTCCACACTCCCAAGGGGACATGGCCACTTGTGGTCTGATCCGTGAGCTCCAGCCCCCGCGCTCAGAGTAACAGAACACCTCTAAAAATACACATCAAAGAAACACAGCGTGCCATGGTCTTTAGGAAACATAACAAAAAATCATTTAAAATCACAACTAGCATTTAGACAACACGCTTAGTTTAATAATAAGGGTTATTTTTGTTATCATGGTGCCCAGGAGCTCCAGCCACCAATCAGGGTTCCCACCGCAGCAGGACGGCACACCATGCAAAAGGCACCCTTTTAGCACAGCTTCTTCTGCAGCACTTCAGCCCCCAAACGAGGCTCAAAAGCTGCAGAAATTGAGCAGGGAGCAGGAGAGGCACAGAGCCAGGGGCTGCTGCCAGCTGGCCTCGGTGGAGGCCACGGCTCCCGGAAAGGAGCCGCCTGCGCTGGACCTCCTGCCCCACGCGGGCACCAACAGGAGGTCGCCCACCAGCCCCTGGCTCCCCCCAGGAAGGGTGGGAAGAGCAGATGTGAGCAGGAATACTTTAGGGCTGCAAACTGGAGTTTGGCTCTCCCTTCCAGGTTTTAGCTTTCGATCTTACTGCACAGTTTGTGACAATAGACAGCCGCCTTTTCTGCCAGGGAGAAGTGTGACAGAAGTATTCTGTAGCCACACCAACCACAGGGAAGGATGGGCTTCAAGCTCCGTAACACCTCCTCCCTGACTGTACAGCGTAAAGTTCCCACGACCTGGTTTGGCAGAAAAGGAAATAATCCATTTCAGTTGAAACACAGGTTGTTCAAAGGAAAAAAAAAAGTGTCTTCTAAGATCTGCATTAGGGCTTTTAGTCTCTGGAAACCAGAGTCACCTTCTGCAAAACAGAAGCCTCAGAGCTGGGGATACTTGGTCCAAAATGGAAGAACTAACCAGCAGGATGTAGCACAGCTGGTTTCAGTGGCAGTTCATACACTACCTCCTACCTCACAGAACATAGAAGGGCATTTTAAAAGGCTCAGGTTCTCCAGCAATCCCGAACTACCCATCCCATCCCTGGGACAGCACCAGGTAGCATGCGGAGGAACAAGGTTTGAGGGGGACTACTCTGTGCGATGGGTGGCTCTGGCCCTGTGATGCTTCCCCAGTGCCCTCAACCACAGACCAGCTGGAGACTGAGCTCTTCCAGCATCCTTTCACTTCTCCAGGTCATGTAGCTGGAGATGGCAGAGGCCTCCAGCCTCCCAAGATTATACAATGGATGAAGGGCTTTAGGCAGGAACCTGCAAGGGGATGGTCCTGCAGAATTAAGCTCCCTTTGTTTGGGTCTTGCTTTCAGGACTCCTGACCAGCTCCAGAGGCTGCTCTAACAGATGACAAGCAGTGCCCAATATAGGGAAGGTTACATGCAATTTAGGTTTCAATTTAGTGACAATCTACCTGCCCCCAGCAACAGATGCTCTTGTCCTAATAGGAAAACAAGTTTATGTGAATCAAAATATTGTGGTTTTAATCACTTGATCCGATCTATTTACAAGCTGGTTTATTATTTTCTAATTGTGAGGCTGTGGATCTGTCTTATTTCCTAGGCAGGAGGGCCAGTAAAAGCAATCTTTCCTGCCTCCACGCCTGCCACACAGCTCTGCTTCCAAATCCTCTGCTGCTGCCCATGTGCTGCTCACGGGTGATTGGAGCAGGCACAGAGGGAAACAGACTAGGGAAAAAACGTGTAAGAAACACAAAAGGGTTTTTTTTGTTTCCATCCTCATCAGTTCAGCAGTCTGGTTCATTGTGCACCTGTACAAATATTTCTGCTAACACAGCATAAGGATGGGAATAACATGCAGCAGGGAACCGAGAGGCTTGAGTAGTCCTGACAGCACAAAACCACAGGATGGAAAGAGGGACTGTCCACCTTTCTCACAGAGCAGCATGTTCACACTGGCATCATGGTACAGCTGCCCTCAGTATTAATGGCATCAATTGTTCCTGTGCAGGAGAAGTGAATGAACAAAGCCATAAAAGATGCTGACCCATATACAAGCCACCCACCATGGTACAGTGATGGCCCCTTGCTTCCATGCCACCCTACCTTTCCTGATGCCCATCAGCCCTGTGTTAGTGGCACACAGTCAGCACCACCTCCAGAACACAATTCATCTGTTACCTTGAGAGGCACAGATGGGACCCAGCACACCTACACACCTTCCCCTCTGTAATTCCTGCCAGAGGATGGGGGAAAGGGAAGGAATGTGGCCATGCCAGGGACACCACAGTCAAAGCCCTGTGCTGCTAGCACCAAAGCTTGCACACTTGCACATTCTCCAGCTTATCTTCCAAGTGCCACCATGCCACCAGCCAATGAATGGTACCCTTCAGCAAGCTCAGTATTAAATCAGGTGAGGCTGGTAACAGGTATTCAGTTCAATGGGACTTAGAGGGGGAAAAAACGCCCGTGAAGGTGTCTGAACACACTGGCTATGTTACATAAATATAAAAACTCAGAAAAATAGCTTCTCTTGTACACTTGTCCATGTCAGAATATTCTATAGAAGAAAAAAGTGTTTCTAGCAAACCAGGTCGTTGCACTGTTCTGAGGTGTATGAAAATACTCTTCATTTTTTGGGGCAACTGCAAGGTGCCTGGACACTGAGAAAAGTATCACAGCCTTAAGCCTGTTGAGCTGAGCTCAAAGGAGGTCCTGGCCCTGCATCTGCTTAGCTGGGGTGCTAAAGTTCCTTTCATCGATGTGGAAACCAGGCAGTCATGGACAGCGATACCAATCGTAGCTAAGTCAGCTAGAAATGAACCTTAACAAGAAAACAAACAAAGAAACAACACAACCAGCCACAATAAAAACATTCCAAAACCACAAAAGTCTTCTCTCAATCCAGTGATCAAATCCTGCTGCCCAGTAGGGGGGGAGGGGTGGGGTGTAAATTGGGACACAATTATCTCATATTTAAATGATTCTATTCAAAGGACCATTTCTAATGAACGCTTTATTTGTATGATTTATGTAAACAGTTTCAAGTACAACAGAAAGACAACTACATTCTAACCATAAGCACAGCACAGCAAAACTGTTAGAAATCCTTACAGACACTCAAGTACCCCTGTCACAGTGGGGACAGGACACCACTGAGGTCACACCTGCAGCAGCGCTGGGGCAGTGCTTGTTAGGGCTCCTGGTATTCACCAGTGTGCTGTGCTCTGGAGCTGTGCTCCCCAGGGCCCAGAGCCAGGGGAGCCTCACACCTGGCCAGACACCCAGCAGCCACAGCTGGGGCTGCCCTGCCCACACTGCAGTCCCAACGTGACCGAGTGTGTTAGCAACTTCTCCCGTCACGGACAACAGACTGAGAGCACGTGAACTCAAAAGCAGAGTCTTGCAGGACTGCATATTGAAGCTCTGAATGTCTGGCAGCTGCAGTACCTTTCTGGAGCAGGGCACTGGTGTCACATTCACTTGTCTAAGCAAAGTGGCAGTAACTTCTGCTTATCAAAATTTCTAAGCCATTAATTTATCAAGATTGAAGTCTGTTAACCAAAACCCAAGAGATTAAGGTTGAATTACATATAAAAAAAGATTTGAACATTTTAAAACATATTCTGATATGTTATGCTTTTAGCAATAATTACATTATAGGACATGTGTTTGACACTTATTTTCTAGTGTTCAAAAAATATTTCAGTTGCTAGCTCTTTGCCATCTGTTTCCCATCATTATTTCATTAAAATAGTTTTCATCTCCCTTATAGTAGAAGAGCAAGACTGCTTTTCTATGACTGGATTATCACCTCCCTTACTTAAACAGCATCAATCCAATTTTTTTTTTTCATTTATTTTTTGAAGAGGCATATGTACCTCCTCCAAACTCCACCCAGCAAGGGCTAACAAAGCAAGCTTGTTAAAACCAGCCAAATACATCTCCTTCTCTCCACCTGTCAAGAACACTTCTCCACAGTCTCTGAGGAAACTAAATCAAATAACTCATCTGCTGCAATAAGCATGGGGATTTTCCTCCCTGAAAGGGAAAACTCACACTTCAATACATCTTGGATGAAAATCAAGGTCCAATGTACAATATGTAGCTCACACCACACAAAACACCATTCCCAGGCAAAATACTAGAGCTCAACAGCTTACACTGCGGTGAGTACCTGTGCAGGGGCAAAGTCGCCCACATACAAGGAAGAGGTGGTTTCTGAGCAGTTATCAGGAGCGAGTGCAATAATTCTTACCTGGAAAATGCTGTTTGCAGCTGCTCACCGATTTGTCAGCACACACGCTGCTCTCACCTCATGATTTATGATGCTCTCTCCAGCACTGAGACTTCTATTACTGTCCTCGTTTATTGCCTGCAGCTGTCATTCTCACCAACAATTCTACAGTTGTTTGTAGGTGAGGTATCAAAGGTATTTAGTGTGCACCTAGAGACGTAATTTTAATCAAACCTACTCACAGGCAGTATTTAAACGTTAGAACAACTGCACAGAGTGCAGCAATTAATGTGAACTTGACCAACCAAAATTATGACAGCCAGAAACGTTTACTCATAAATGCCTCAAAAGGATGGATGTCCAACAGGCCTGTGAACACCTGCTGATTTGTAAATGAAGATAAAAATAGCACCCATAGATCACAAAGCCTTCCGACAGGTATTTGAATGCACAATAAATATTAACACAAGTTCAGCAATTTCACTTTCTATGGCCAAAATGTTGCTATGGCAGTAAATGCAGCTACATCTTTCTCACCATGTATTTTTCTCAGCCAGCTATTTCCCCCTTAAACTAGTTGGGCTTTCCAGCATCTCCTCAAAAGCTGCTCAATCTGCCTAGTTTACAATAACAACAGTGGAAGGAGAAAAATGTTTACATCCAAAAACTTCACTTTTAGAGATCTCAGCATTTTCTAAGCATCAAAATTTTGCAAATCAGGAGTGCTGACCCACTGCAGTCCTTACATAACCTTTCTGGAAGCCACAAGTTGCTCAATGGTTTGAAAAACAAGCAAGCAGCATTACTAAGTGTGACTACCAATTGCACTACCCTGTTTTGAGAAAAGGTGGTAAACACCCTCTGTGGGTGAACTGGACCCACCACAACCTAACATGGCATGAAAACGCAGCAGAAAGTGAGAAACAAATCCTGGAGCTAAGCCTAATAGTACTTTCATGTGTACTCTAAAGCTCCAACTCCTCAAGTGAACCAATTAGAACAGCATCTCTGTCCATTTAATGAGTTTCTAGTGCTTGTGAGCCAAGATGAAACCTGAAAATATGAATCCTACACAGGGTACTAAAGGCAGATTTTTCAAAATAATTCAAGTTTATTATTATTTAAAATTATTTGATATGCCTGGATTCTAATGGCTGAATATTTTAAGGCTGGCAATCTTAAATTAGTCTAATCATTAGTCTAAGCACCAAAATCCACTTCCTGTATTGTAAGTTCTTTTACTCAAGACTATCCACACCGCACAGCTTGAAAATGGCACTCAAGGCAAAAACAATTGTGAATTTACAACAAAAAGGTAGCCTGAAGGCCATCACTGTCACAGTCAAGCTTGATTTATAGCTGAACAGATAGTGTCAAAATGTAAACTACAAATTAAACACAACTCTTAAGTAGAAAAAAATGATGGTTTTACACTATGGTGAAAACCTACCAAGGAAGCTCTGGTGTTTTTAAATTGTTAATACTTGCAATATATGCAGATATTGACTAATCCTATTAAATCCCCATGCTCCAGTCCCTTCAGCCAAGACGATGGGGTCACATTGAGAGAGTTGTGCAGAAGATGCACTCACTAACTGTGAGCCCACACTAAACCATGAGTGGGCATGCAACAGTCTCCTTTCAGGTTAAGGAACAAAATCTCCGTGTAGAAAATACACTAATTGCAGCACATTTCAGAGTTCAGAAATCTTTTAGTTATTTAAATCCACAATATACCACTTGTTTCCCATAACATTTATTAGGAAAACAGATCAGAATTGGTCATATATGCCTCATTAGGAAAAAAAAATCCACCATGAAAAAGCTGACTTTACCTATATTTTTAAACTTAAGGCAGCTGAGAGGTCATTTAAACTGTAATTGTTCTTAGATTCAAACACAGATACAAATTCTATCTTCAGATGGTGTCTCTAGGATCTGATCCCTCAAGCATGTGTATGATTCTTCACTGACAAACCACCTGACTCCTCTACTTGTGCAACTTGCATTACTCATAAGAAATCCTTGGCAGAGGCAGACCAACATATGTTAATTACTGGGCTGCATTATAATAGGTCTGACATCTTGTTTCTCATCCAGGGTTTAAAATAAAAGGAAACAACAGTCTCTTTCAATACAAAAGTACGTATTTTTGCATCTCAGGCTAAAAATATTCTACGTTAAAAACACAAATAGATCAACTGCCAAAGAATCCCTGCCTCTTCAGTGTTCCTTTTGTGAGATTTAGCCTTATTAAACAATGAAAGAAAGCAAAGAGAGGTTGGTGTATATGTATTCACCTTTCATTTACTACAAAATATTCCTAAATTGGATGCAACAGGTAAAATGGGAGCTTGACTCCCCAATATTTGGTTTCTTATATGAACAGTTTTTCAGGTAATGTTGACTGCCAGTTTCTACAGCAAAATAAGGTATAAATTCATGAACACTGAGAAGGAGCATGACTAGAGCAAGTATATACTTCAAAATATATTTTTATTTTACATATGGCAAGAGACATGTACTATTTCTTTATTTTATTACTTAATATGCTGGGATATTGCTAGGACAAGATGCTGGCAACTTTACAAGTACTTTTGATTTACATTTCTCTTTATTGAGAAAGAGATACTGAGGGCCATAGCTGCAATTTCAGAAAAAGGAGCAAGACTCCACACTGACATGCTGTTTCTTTCTGGGTGACCAAATTCGACTTTTTAAATCTGAATTTCAAATTGTATGACACCATAAAACTGCTAGAAACATGTGAAGTTTCCTTTAAATTTTCAAAACACTAATATTCTAAAATTAGGCATCGGTACCAGATTTTCTTTCACAAAAAGTGCTGCAGAGAAGTTTATTAATTGAATGATTTATGCATGCATTTAGGATGCAAAACCTTTAAGAATACACTGAAAACGCTGTCTCAGAGGTTTGGGGTTTTTTTTTCCAAAGTGATTAAACAAGTGTATCACACAGCTATGACCAGACCCTGCTGGGCATCCCCCGTTCCCTCCCTGCCCACGCCAGACTCCCTGCACTGGGTGCTGCGCCCAGGCAGCGCCGGTCCCTCTCCAAAGGCATAGTGCCAGCCAAGAAGCTCCAGCCAGGAGCAGACAGATGGTGGCCAATAAGGAAACCATCACAGCATCTTAGTCACCATGGCACAGCCTGGGCACCACACAATAGCAGCCTGACTATCATCAACTTTACCCCCTCGTTTCAGCTCGTTAATGTGTTTACCTGCATATGCCTGGTGCTCCCAGCTCTGGGCACAGACACCGAGCTGTCTTGGGTGAACTCTCCAGTGGCACGGGGCTTATAAGGACCCATCACAGCCTATCAGAGAGCTAAAGGCAGATATCCAAAGGTTACAAAACACTGCCTTAAATGCAGCATACCAACCACCCCTCTGTGGGAGCAGCTATGTGCTAGGGTAGCTGAGAGGAAACACGCCAAAGTCTTAAAAATAGATGTTCTAAGTACCAATTAGTTAACAAAAGAAACATCAACAGATGAATCCTAAATTTTCAGCATTTTTTGTATTTATTTGGGGATAAAACAACCTTTCTTAAGGATAAGACAAGCAGCACAATCCTGAATTTAAGGCACTCATTGGTTTCTCCCCAGCCAGCTCCTCAGAGCTCCACTCTGAACTCTCCAGCAGCAACCACCGCCACCAACTCAACCTTGTCCTTCTCTTCCCTGCAGACCCTGCACCTCTCAGGTGCTTTTCAATTGGTTCCTTTACAAAACAGCAATCTGCCATGAATACAGGTAGAATAAAAATGATTGCAAATATTTTCAGGACCCATTTTATCAAAAAACTTCTGAAGCGCTAACCACCCGCAGCACTGCCCTTTGCAGAAAGAACCGCTGCCTCACCCAAGCCTGAGCAGTGCCAAGCACCATCTGGTCTGTGCCCCAGGGGGCCTTTCCACTCTCCCAACCTGCACAGTTCCAGCCAGAGCCACCGGCAGTGGAATCCAGCAGCTCTGCTCTCCCTGCCGCACAGACTTCGAGGACACAGCAATTTCATGTGTATGTTTTAAAATATTTATCTTCTGTCCTGTTGTTGATTCCTCTGAAGTATAAACCATCTCCGAATGGCCATCCGTTTATGTGTAATTCATAAACCCAAGGATCACTCGGAATGCAAGGACTGGTCTCCAAAGGAAGCATTTATAATGCTCACACAAGTCGAAGTATGGCATCTTTCATATCTAAACTGTACCTTTGCTGACCACCAGGTTTAAGCATTTGTTATGAACAAACATTGCAAAAGTTCCCCTGGATTCATTCTGTACTCTGTCTCTTGCTGGTCACCAACAGCTGGTGTTTCCTTTGTTAAAGAATAACAAGGCCAAATGAAATAGTGACTCCTGAGTTACACGTAAACAAGCAAGTGCCCGCTGCAGAGGTGGGACTTTGTTTAGAGGAGTTTGAAGCCCTCCTGGGTATCCAGCTTCCCACCCAGCTCCTGTCTGCCTGCTGCCACAGAGCCTGGAGCAGCAGGATCACGGAGCCCCCCGGCTTCTCCTTCCTTCCAGTCCCACCTCAAAGCAGCTGGGACTGGGGAGCGAAAGGCAGTGCTGAGCAGTGCTGAGCAAGCCCTTCCTCTGCGAGGGGTCCCCCCAGCCACATGAATTGCTGTGGCAGAAGCAGGTTCAGAGCCAGCGATGCAGCCCAAGCAAAGCAGAGGGCAAATGACTGACAAAGGACACAGCACCCACAAGTTATATTGCCAAAAAGCTGCAGGAAGAAGATGGGAGCCCAAGTGTTTTAACTCGCAAGGCTGATTTAACAAAGTCTGAGAGGGCTCTGCTAGTGACCTAAAATAACTTCTCCTTACATAATACTGTTATGATTTTAATGTGAGAGATGTCAGAGTATTACAGTGCCAAAAGCCAAAGCTACGCATTCATTTGGAAAGCTAGTAGGCACCCATCTCTAATGGTGTCTAACTCCAGCTGGACTGAAACCCAATACTTTTTAAAACAGTGATGTAGATTTTTGGAGAAATCTCACACTTCACAGAACAAGCAAAGACTCAAGTACAGTTCCTGTAACTAACATCTAAAAGCAGGACTGATAGCTGCTTTAAGTCTCACCAGGTGAGACATATCAGAGCGGATATCTCAGAATCAAAAAGGGACTTGTGAATGGGATCAATTTGAACGCTAGTTTGTAGAGAAACAGCCTTGACAGCACAACACACATTGAATTTGCCTTTTCAGTCATAGAACTACCATCCACATCTGCACGTAAGTGCCCACTGCAACTCAGCATCTTGGTTTTCTGTGGAACAGAAAGGTAAGATTTTGTGGTTTTGTAAAGCACCTAAAGGACAGTGAACTGAGCATGCAGATAGCCAGGATCACAAAAGCATGTACAGGATGACAGTTCACTGGCCTGACATCCTTTAGAACAAGAATTCTAGTTAAAAAAAAAAAAAGTTTAATTATATGTAAAGTGAATCAACCTGTGCTAAGTGGAGAAGAGAAGCTTTTACTTGAAAAGGCTTGGGGAAAGCCTTGGGTTGCTGTAAGGGAGACCTAAGCATAAGCTGTATAACAGCTGTAAAGAAGTTAACTTCTGTGATCCCACTGCTAGGAAAAGAACTACAAGCATTAAACAAACACAGAATTTACAAGAAGGACACTAAGAGACTGGGTAGACTGCCTGACAACCATATCATTCTTCTTTTCTCCTGCAAACCTGCGGGGTAATAAACTCTTCTCTCTTTCATCTATGGGTAGATGTATAAACAAACCACTTTTCCAAGAATTCAGTGTAAACAAAGTTTCTAATACTGCTTTTTAAAGCATTTTCTTGCCCTATTTTTTTTAGGGGGAGGTGGGACTGGCGCAGTTTGGCAGGATGGGGGAGATAATCAAGTGGCTCTTCCATTCACCTAAAAATATGTATTAATTTTAAAACTGAAGTGTAACAGTGCTTGTTGTCAAAATAGTTTAGCTGCAGGAACTTGTATTTTGCAATGTATTTTAAGCAAATGCATTCTCTAAGAAAATTTTCATGTTTATAAGGTTTCTTTTTGTCATTTACAATAGCCAAGATCTTAGAGATGTGCAATACTAAGGAAAACTAAGGCTTATGTGAAAGCAGTGATATGTAAGGTATTTCTTATTTTCACATTATTTATGGAGGTATCCCACCTTCAGGCTGCACAAACAGAAGTGTTGTTCTAGCTGGGCAAAGACATAGTGGGACAGCAGTTGATGAACTTCTCTAATTTCCTCAAGTAAGTGACTATATTTGGAGGGGTGGAGGTCTTGCAACTCAGGGCTCAAGTCTCTCCTCCCTGTCATTCATTCAACGCTCTTGTGGTGGATTTTTTCCCCTCATGCATCACACTCCCACACCTCTAAAATAACCAAGAGCAGATGGTAACCTTTGAGCTGGAGAATGCCCATCTAGCAGGCTGTTGGACAACAGTCATGTCCAAGAGAAGAGCAGAGGGGAAGGGTCTGAGTTTCACACAAAATCAAAGTCATAAAAGCACCTTATAAGTTTATGATGATTTCTGCTTTTGGTGAGGTAGACTCCAAAACCCCCTTTGTCAGTGTGAGACCAGACAATTGCCAGGGAAGTCCCATTTCAAACCTTTTCAAGCACCAACTGCCCCACAGTGTCAGCCTCGGCACTGTCCTGCACTTCTCCCTCATCCCACAGTGCCCTTATTTACAAAATAAACCAGTATTAGATCAGTTCATCTGTTTTCAGAAGGGGTGTTCAAAAACACAAGATGAGAAACCTGCAGTGCAGAATTTAGTGATGGAGATACAGAGGTATGTATTTCAGAGCAGCCTGAAAGACTCCACTGTTCTCAGAGGGAATCAGGAATGCAGCCAAGAAACAAGCAGATACACATCAAGGGAACTGTTTTTGCTACTAAATGGCCAATTGAAGTCCCTACTATTTTGTCATATATCTATGTCACTGCAGCCCCAATAAATAATGCTTTCTGATTAGTTATGAGACTATCTAGAAATCTCTAAGACAGATACTGCTCACTGTGCCAGCCAGTCAGTGATCAGAGCCCTGAAGCCCCAAAGGAATGAAAAACCATGTGAATCCAAAAGACAATACAAACTTATTGTTAAGGTATTGCTTTTTCTCTTACTCCTCAAACATGTTTTTACCTAATCAGCAAAGATGACAAACGGTATTTCACATCACAAAGAGCTGCCATATGAATGAGGCAGTTTCCCCACATTTGTGCATTAGGTCAAGCAGTCAGTATTCTCTAGTTAATGCTATCTGGACCAAGCTGACTACTAAACTAAATCACCAGGATTCCATTCACCAGTTACCAGGCAAAGAGCTGAGAACATGAGCACAAATAAGGTTTGAAGAAAACCAAATAAAGACAACAAACAATCTCCATACTGGTTTTGCATGACATTATCAGATGCTTCACTTTTGTGGCTTTCATTCTCGCGCTATCTTTGACAACACATATGTATTATCTATACGTTGGAGTTGCTCCCCTTTCTAACTCAGGCCCACAGCAGTGCTGCTTTTCCCTGGAAATAAAAAAGGCTTACAGCAACCACAGTCTCTCTATGCCCACAGCCAATACTGACTACCAAAAAAGTGGCTCTGCAGGGAGAGGATAACACAACTGGCTATGGATCAGGCAGCTGGTCCATCACCTGGGTAGGTTTCACAGGTCTGAGGGAGGATGTCTTAGCATGAGGACATGAGTTATAAATCAGGTCCTCATCATCCACTGACATAAGCCAGGACAAATAAACAAACAAAAAATTAGTAAGAAACCTCTTATATAGACTAACAATGAGCAGTGGAGGTAATACAAACTCACACTTTCATGAAATTTGCACAGGTTTGTAGCACTGTGCATATAAATGGGTTTTGAGCAATTTCTTTTCCTCCCTCCCCCTGCCTGGTATTGAGCCAGGAGCCTTCCAGCTTCACTTTGGGAATCAAGTCAAAGCTGGTCTGCAGAGACAAAACAAACCCTGGATTACCAACCAGGGGATATGCTTCCCACATTTATGTTAATGGAATGTTACTGCGATAGGTTGTATGTGACTATGCCAATATTAGTACACTAGACAAAAGACAAACCAGCTCAATCTATAGAATTATCCATGTAAAGGACAGAAGTCCCTTTTCAAGCTTAGATATTTCACTAGATTCTAAACCTTATTTAAAAATGCATCAACCATCACCGACTGGAAAAGATTTCTTGGATGTTACACCATTCACTACAGAAGTAAAAATTACTTCCTCTGTCCTCTGCTACAGAACTAAAGTGTATAAGCAACTGAAGGAAATCACAGGTATTCCAGAATGTGTGATCACCTATAGGAGCCTTTAGAAGGGCAAGTTCTTTTAGAGAATGAGTCATTCCCGGTGGAGTAACTTAATTTCTATTGACACTTACAGGAGAAATTAAGTTGAAAGTGATTTTGTCTGTCTAAGAAACAACTTGGCTTTTTTTACTAGACACCTAATACCCATAGAAATCTGCCCTGCTCCATAAAGGGAAGGGCAGAGGCACTGTACTGAAGCCAGGAAACTTCATCTTTGCAGGCAATGTCGACTTCAGTGTATCTTGAATTATTAGAACCAAAAATAACATGTAACAAGTGTAAGGCCATCTCCTACTCTCATAATACACTACTGCCTCCAACAGTCTAGCTGTGGAGATCCATTACAACTCATTGCCTGGACATTTCCCTAGCAGCTTGTATTCTCTTTAAAATATTCTAACATTAGCCAAGCTGAATGTTAATGATCACATGAAACCCAATGGAAGTGAAGAATTGAAAATTGCTACATAAGAATTTTCTGCTTTATAGTAAGAAGGGGAGAGGAGGAAATCAATACGGCAAAACAACCTTTTATGCCAAAGACACAATTTTAAAGCCAAAATTGTTTCCAATACCACTGACAGCCTCAACTTGTCATCAGCAGGAAGGCTTACATACACTTGGAGTGAAGATGTGAATTGAGTGTAAGGAAAACATACAATATCTGAGCAGGAGGTCTATCTGTGATGGTTCTATATTGATGTGTTGCTTACTGTGTTTTCCCATAAAACACACCTAAATGGATAAAGAGGGCTTGTGTTGCTTGTCCTACAACAGGCAGTTGACAGGAACAAGCATAAACCAACATAAACTCTTCAGCAATATTCTCGCTGCTTTGCTGTAATACAGGATAGAATTTCACAAAAATTGGTCTAACTAGGAGCGAACAAATTAGCCAATTGCACAGTGGTCAAATTTGCTACCACAGGCATTAACTGCAGTCCTACTTATTTATGAGAAACAGGCTTCCCAGGTAAAGCCCTAACAACCCAAGCTCACGCCTCCTGCAGCATTTGATCACCCACGTTGTTAGAGCAGCACAGCAGGCACCACGAGTTCCTGGCCAGCCACTACCTCCATTTCTCATAGTCACATTATCTTCTGTGTGACTGGAAAAAGGCTGGATCCTGTTGTTCTGAAACCTATCAACAACATTGGGGAAGGCAAAATGAATTCCAACTCTCCTTCCTTTCCCAGATCTATTTTTCTTCCTTTTCAGGAGTGAAACCAGGCTTTCCAGGCTGCTAGTAACAAATATCAAGTTGCTAAAAACCTGCCAACATTGTCTCCAACTATAGTATCAGTGATGTAACTGCCATCCATGAAGGTTTGTGGTGCTGGTTTGGTTCTGGTTTGGCTTTCCCCC